>CM053584.1:332030851-332049170 GCA_028627135.1 Pseudochirops cupreus | reverse complement strand
CTGGTGGGGGCGCTCTGGCTGTGCTCTCCTCCTCCCTCTCTCTCCCATGATCTTTCTTTTCCCCAAAGAAGGAATCTGGGGTTTGGGAGCTGTTCTTACTTTGCTTATTCTTACTCATGGCTGTTCAGTCCGTGATTTTTTTTAAAATCTCTGTGGGGCTCTGCTTCCAGAAGGGAAAGCTCTGTCCCAAATCGCTGGGGTCCTCCTGGCTGCCGTAGCTCTCAGGAAGATGCTGGGAGTCTTCCTATTTACTTCCAGCACAGTGGATAATGAAGACTCCAGGACCGAGGCCCAAGATGGCAATCCAGATCCAGGCCGCTCAACGCGAGAGCACTGGCCTCAGAAAAATCGCTTAGTCCCCCTGCTGTCTGCAGGCTACGGGCGGGAAGCTGCAACGCGGAGGCGGGTGCAAAACCTCTGCCTTTCGCTTTTCCGCCCTGGAGGCCTTCCGGCCGGACTGCTTAACTCTCCTAGATTCACAATTCCCACTGAGCTAGTTCTGAATGCTGCTCGCAGCTGCTGCTAATCCGCTCACCTGAAGCTCCTCCGCTCCTCCCGTCCAGCCACCCCGGGGCACAGCCCCGGCTGGTTTCAGTTCGGTTCGCAGTGCTGATATGGTTCCTCGTAGCCGAGCTGACTTTAGTGGGAAGTATCTTTGTGTGCGTTTTGGAGTTCTAGGATTGGTTTAGAATCCTATTTCATGGGTATTTTGGGGTGGCTATGTGACAGCTGCGATATGTTGCTGCTGCTACGCAGCCATCTTGGCTCTGCCCCCAAGAAGCAAATTTTTAAACATTTGTTTTTAAAACTTTGGGCTCCAGAATTTTTTTCTCCCTCTTCCCTCCTCACCCACCTCCACTGGGAAGATAAGCACTTCAATATAGATTAGATTGTACATGTATAGTTACCCAAATCATTTTCACAGTAGTTACATTGTGAAAAACTATATTTCTCTCCATCCTAACCTGCCCCCCCATTTATTCTATTTTCTCCTTTCACCCTATCCCTTTTCAAAAATGTTTGCTTCTAACTACCCTCTCCCCCAATCTGCCCTCCCTTCTATCCTCCCCCTTCTTATCCTTTATCCCCTTATTTTCCCATAGGGTAAGATACCCAATTGACTGCATATGTTATTCCCTCTTTAGGCCAAATTTAAAGAAAATCAGGTTGTCCCATTCCCTTTCATCTTCCTGCACTTTTTCTCCATTGTAACAGTTTTCTCTTGACTCTTTTATATAAGATAATTTACCTTAATCTATCACTCTCTTTGTTCTTCTCCCAATAAATTTCTCTCTCATCTCTTAATTTTATTTTTTAGATATCATCCCTTCATATGCAACTGATCCTGTGTCCTCTGTTGTATACATGGACATACAAATGCCCACACTCATATATATATTTATATATACATACATCCTCCTATACATACATACATATGTATGTATGTGTGTGTGTGTGTATATAAATATACATATATATATAAATATATATATAAATATATATATAAATATATATATTCCCTCCAGCTATCCTCATACTGAGAAAAGTCTTATGAGTTACAATTATCATTTTTCCATGTATAAATGTAAATAGTTCAGTTTTAATAAGTTCCTTATGATTTCTTTTTCCTGTTTACCATCTCAGGCTTCTCTTGCTTATTGTATCTGAGAGTCAGATTTTCTGTTCAGCTCAGGTTTTTCCATCAAGAATGCTTGAAAGTCCTCTACCTCATTTAATGACCATATTTTCCCCTGTAGCATTATACTCAGTTTTGCTGGGTAGGTGATTCTTGGTTTTAGTCCTAGCTCCTTTGACCTGCGGAATATCATATTCCAAGCCTGTTGATCTCTTAATGTAGAAGTTTCTACAAGACCTTGTGTTATCCTCATTGTGTTTCCACAATACTCAAACTGTTTCTTCCTGACTGCTTGTAGTATTTTCTTCTTGACCTGGGAACTCTGGAATTTGGCTATAATATTCCTAAGAGTTTTCTTTTTGGGATCTTTTTCAAGAGGTGATCAGTGAATTCTTTCAATTTCTATTTTGCCCTCTGGCTCTAGAATATCAGGGCAATTTTGCTTGATAATTTCTTGAAATATGATATCTAGGCTTTTTTTTTGATCATGGCTTTCAGGTAGTCCAATAATTTTTTAACTATCTCTCCTGGATCTATTTTCCAGGTCAGTGGTTTTTCCAATGGGATATTTCACATTGCCTTCTATTTTTTCATTTGTTTGGATCTTTTATAGTATCTTGATTTCTCATAAAGTCATTAGCTTCCAATTGCTCCAATCTAATTCTGAAGAAGTTATTCTCTCCAGTGTGTTTTTGAAATTTCTTTTCCATCTGGCAAATTCAGCCTCTTAAAGCATTCTTCTCATTGGCTTTTTGGGCCTCTTTTGCCATTTCAGTTAGTCTATTTTTTAAGGTGTTATTTTCTTCAGCATGTTTTTGGGTCTAGTAGGCTGTTGACTCACTTTTCATGATTTTCTTGCGTCATTCTCATTTCTCTTCCCAATTTTTCCTCCACTTCTCTTACTTGATTTGCAAAATCTTTTTTGAGTTCCTTCATGGCCTGTAACCAGTCCATATTTTTCTTGGAGGCTTTTGATGCAGGAGTTCTGACTTACCTGTCTTCTTCCCATTCATGCCTTGATCCTTTTTGTCCCCAAAAAAGGATTCTATGATCTGTTTGTGCTTGCCCTGCTTGCTCATATTGGCAGCCAATTACTTGACTTTTGAACTCTTTGCCATGGCAGAACTCTGCTTCCAGAATGGAGAGAGCTATGTCCCAAATTGCTGGGGTTTTTGCAGCTGCCCCAGAGCTATTAGATGGGTGCCCTCCCTACAGCCTCCACACACTGGCTCACTGGTCACATACCCCAGGACCACCACCCAAGACCATAATCCAGATCCAAGCAGGTCAAAGCAAGAGCAATTACCCTCTGAATGGTCACTTAGCCCCCCTACAATCTGCAGGCCAGGAGCTCTGAAGCAGCTACACAGCAGTGGCTGCAGCCACCGCAACTCCTCTACCTCTCGCTCCAGGGGCAACAGCCAGACTGCACTCTTCTATCTCCCTCTGGACCAACAATGTTCCACACTGACCTTCCACCTTGTCCTTGGCGCTTATGGATTGAGAAGTCTGGAAACTGCTACAGCAGCTGGTGATTTACTCTTATGAAGGCTGCCCCAGCCACAGCTGGTGGGGGCCGCCTAGGGCCTCAAATCCAGTATGATAGATCCTTCCTGCTGATCTGCCAGGCTTTCTTCCATGGGAGATTTGCTTCTCTCTGTCACTTTGTGGGTTCTGTAGCTCTAAAGTTTGTTTAGAGTCATTTTTTTACATGTAATGGAAGAAGTGGAAGCCAGAGCAGTGGGGAAGTGCTGTTTCTACTCTGCCATGTTGGCTCCACCCCCCTGAAATATTTTTCAAATGAACAGGAGAGAAGGAAGTACAAACAAGCAAGACATTTTTCAAAGTAAAGTGTAAAATTTATCCATCTATCTATATATTTGAGTAGTGTGAAGTGAAGATTCACAATATCAAATAGCGTCTGCTTTGGGGGTTTTGCCGTGTGGATAGAAATGCTTTTTTATGTTTAAAATCAAGATGAAAAAGAAAATGTAAATATACTTTTTCTGCTCTTTGTAGAGGTAAATGTTTGTATTTGTCTAGTAGTTCAAAAGTAACATTTTTAAAAAATCAATTGCATAAGCACAGCATGGAAGATACTGCTGCCTAGACAGTAACTCCTAGGAAGAAGACCCAAGAATTTTAATGGATTGTAAATGAATTAAACTCAGCAGCATGTTATAGCAGATAACAATTCAGGCTGCATTAACAGAAGAAATGTGCAAAAAGGGGGTGCAAATAGTTCTGTAGCCCTGAGAAATTGGACATACTCAGCCCCTAGCCGAAGTACTGTGTTCTACTTTAGAGGTGCTGACAAACTCATGTTCAAAGGAGTCATGAAAGGGAAATCAAGGTTATGGCAAATGATTGAATGAAGATATTAGGGATGCTCAGTCTGGAGAAGAGAAAAATCCTGGGGAGCGACACAGCCTTTTGTATTGTAACTGTGATGCCCTTAATAAATTATGTAATCCTGTATCTATGCTGGCACTTCATGCTCCCTCCTAGATTAGCTTCATGAGGTTAAGTTCTTAGTGTCTTATCTAAACCTTGTGTCTTCCTCATCATCTAATACAAGGTGCTACATACAGTTGGTACTGAATAACTACCTGTTATTTTGATTGTTGACATGATAACTGTCTTCAGTATTTGAAAGCCTGTCATGAAGAAGTAGCATTGGAATTATTTTGTGTAGGTCCAGAGAGAAAAAGAGAGGCAATGGTTAGAAGATTCAGAGGCTCAATATAAGGGCATACATAAGATTACTGACTTTGGACTGAAATGTGCTTCTGAGGATAACATCTGAACATCCTGAATTTTGGATGAAGAAGAGGGTAAGAGACTACTCACCCAAAATCACATAGGTAGTATGGGAGAATTTTTTTTAAGAGGATTTTAATTCAGTCCACTGACTTCAAATTTAGCACTATCTCCTTCCTAATAATTAAAGCAATACAAAAGTGGAATGGGTTACCCTGGGAATTACTGAATTACCCATTATAGGAAGTCTTCAAGACGAAGACAGATGATTGCTAGTTAGGGATGTCATAAATCCCCAAAAGATACAAAGTGACCTCCAAGTTTCTAATTCTGAGATTCTCTGGTTCTATAAAAGGACATACTAAAAAAATCCTGTGACCCTCTAGTTCATAAAAAGCAAAAATAGTAATAAAATGTAATATTTAAGAAAAAAAAATTTTTCCAGGTACCACTCTCAGAGCATTCAAAATTTCCCAGTGAGTCAAAATAATTTTTGATCAGACACACAGTGTGGCCTTATGGATATAGAGCTAGTTTTAGTCAGGAAGAACTGAGTTAAGCCTCTGACATACACTATGACCACAGGCAAGTCACATAACCTTTTAACAACCCAAGAAATTCTCTGGTTGTAAGCCACAGATGAACTATTTATCTGTAATGGTGAAGGAAGTTTTCATGGTGGGAAGACTGATACAATAATAAGTCTTGCCCTGCCCCCTCCCAATTTTTTTGACCAAGAAACAAATAATTTAAAAAGATTTAAAAATAATTTTAAAAATCTAAAAAGATTAGATTTTATTCTAATCTTCATAGGATTATAGATTTGAAGGGGGCGAAGCCAAGATGGTGGCATAGAAACAGGAAAATTCCATGAGCTCCCCCCACAACCACCTCAAATACCTATAAAATATGACTCTAAACACATTTTAGAGCTATAGAACCCACAAAGTGACAGACAGAAACATATCTCCTGTTGAAGGCAGCCCAGCAGGCCTACAGGAAGCGTCCTTCACAGCACACTGGGAGCCAAGCCCAGCCTGCATGAGCCACAGTTTTAGCCTCAGGGCAGGCCCGACCAGCTGCAGCCAGAGCAGGCTTCAGGAGAGTGAATCACTAGCAGCTGTGGTGGTTTCCAGACTTATCAACCTATAAACACCAAAGTAAAAGTTCAGTGTGGAACTCTGTTGGAACTGGGGGGGCAGGGGGGGAAACACAAGATCATAGTCCAGCCTCTGCCCCCAGAAGGGAGAAGCGGTAGAGGTGCAGCGCCTGTGCAGCCACCACATAGCTGCTTCCAGAGCTCCGGGCCTGCAGATTGTAAGAGGGACCAAGCGATCATTCAGAGAGTAATTGCTCTCACTTTAACCTGCTTGGATCTGGATCGCAGTCTTGGGTGGAGGTCCTGGGGTGTGTGGCCAGTGGTCCAAAGCTTGTGGAGGCTTCAGATACGGCACCTAACTAATAGCTGCAGTAGTTGCAAAAACCCCAGAAATTTGGGACAAAGCTCTCCTCTCTGGAAGCAGAGTTCTACTGTGACAATGAGCTCAAAAGTCAAGTAATTAAGTGGCAACATGAGCAAGCAGAGGAAGCAAAGCAAGCACAGCAATCAAACCTTAGATTCTTTTTGGGGGGACAAAAAGGATCAAAGCATGGAATGAGAGGAAGACAATGAGGATTACAGATTCAGAGGTAGAAGGAACCCTAGAAGCCATCAAGTCCAACTCCTCCCCTACCAATTTTGCAGATGAGGAAAGTGAGATCCAGAAAGGTTAAATACCTCACTCAGGATCACAAAGGAAGTTTCTGGTGAGGGATTTGAACCCAGGTTCTCCTGACTATAAGTCCAATGCTCTGTATACCACTCTATGCTGCCCTGTCACATCTGGTCATGGACATATTGCAAAGAATATTTCCTTTGCAGTGATTAGGAAATTTTTCAAAAGTCCCTACTGTTGCAAGTCTACCATCATCCTTCTTCTGCCCATCCACTAACTTATGCCTAAAACTTTTCCCTAAAGGGAAAGGAAAAGTATATTCAGATTTTAATGTGGTGAAGAAATTGATTAGATGATAGAAGCTGAAATTATAGTGCAAGAACTATGAATTTCTTTTTAACTAGAAAAAAATTTTTAAACATTTTGAAAGACTTCAAAATTTTGAAAATATCACCTTATTTGGGGATATCTTAAGACCAAAAAATGTACAAGTTGAAGAAGAGACAGTAATTGGGGAGGAGAAAATGGGGTCTTAATATAGAAGCCAGTTAACAGTCAAAATGTTTGAAAAAACTGGGGTGAATTAGTGAGCATAACTAACATGATTAACAATAGGCTGAATAAAATACAAACAAGCCAGAGTTAGATATATGCTGCAGGACAGCTTATGGATGAGCTAAAAATAAGAAGCTAATTTATGCAATAAAATACATCACTCTGTACTAGAAATTTTTCTTTTTCCTCAATACTTTCCTATCCAGAGATGTCAGAGAGTTAATTAAAAAGTAAAGCATTTCTCCAAATTAGTTATTTTCTTCCTGCTGTCACAACTAAGAAGCTGAAATTTCAGGACAATCCTTAAGATTTGTTATTTCCTCCTTGCCTATGGTATCTCATCTCAGGGTAAATGGTGAGGCATGGTTATGATAGCAGCACAGGTCTAGTGAATGATTAGACTTTTCAAGCATGGATAACTAAGACATTATCATTAGCTACAAACATATACTTAGTGAAGCTATGAGTTCACTGGTGCCTTTCTGATAAAAAACATTTACTCATTTAACCAAAAACAAAACAATGTAATTCACATAATTCATAATCACAGGAAATTGCCCAGCTAGTGAAAGATTTCAAAGGGAAGCAGCAGTAGCCTGAATAAAATAAATATGGAATGCTTGCTGAATAAGTGAATAGGAAAAAAGGTCCTCAAAAATACAAAATTATGTGACTACTTATATTAACCTATTATATTTAACGTATTCAGGGTATCCTAGGTTTATTCCTCAGTTCTAACTCTCCCTCACTATGCCCAGTCTATACTTGGTTATCTGTTAACTGGGGCAAAGCCATGTTCATTAACATAAACATTTGAGAAAGGTAAAAGCCCCCCTGTCTTTCCTAGTGAAGAGTTCTTTATTGACAATTCTCATGTCTGCTTTTGAAGCTTTACCCAGCTCAAATGCCACTGATTCTACCAGTCACAGATGATCTTTTCCTTTCTCTAAATTCTCTTAATATTCTTCATGCCTCTCTAACATTAATAACAAATTTATTTCACAAGTTATTTAATACTTGTCAAAGTGCCTATTGTTGAATGCATTGCATCTCTCCAGCTTCTAGTATACAAGTTATGTGAAAGCAGGTTCCATTTCTGAATTACACATCTCACCCAGGTCCTAGTAGTTTTATGCATAGAGGAAGTGCTAAATGGAGGGATATTCTATTCTTCCAACTTTTCTTCTCCAACTGCCATTCTCTTAAAAAGTCGGGTCATTTGTATATGGCATATGATCACATTGACCTTGATTCGCTACTACCCATATTTATAAATTAAGAGTTTTTTCTTCAAAATGGAGCTCCACTCTCCCAGATGAAACTGTTCTCCAGCTTTTGGGTTTTGTTTTGTTTTGTAATTTTTCTGGAAAATTCTGTCAGCATCCCTTCTCTGCCCTCGTCATATTCTACATAATGTTGGGCAATGTATATGTCCTATCCCCACTAAGAAAATGTATTTTATATTTTTCTCTTCAGCATCCAGCACAGTACCTTGGATGAAGCAATTTAAAAAATCCTTGCTGAACTGAATATACACTTTGATGAACCTTAGACTGGAAGGCAATAATATGGAACAATGAAGAAAGAGGGCTAGAGACACTTGAAGTTTACTAGTTATGTGATCTGGGCAAGTCATATAAGCTCTCTAGGTCTGGGGCTCTTCACATGTTAATAGAAGGTAATCATAATAATAACAACAGCTCATAAGGTTGTTGTGAGGCTAAAATAAGATCACAAATGTAAAACATTTCACAAAATTTAGAGAGCTATATGTCAGCTCTTATTATTATGTTGCTTGCAATGTATACAAAGTGATTAAAAAGCTAATGACCACCTAGCAAACCCAAATATTTAAATAATTTCTCAACCATAAATCAGAGAAAAAGAATTCCAAAATGTTTATACACCCTCTGCTCTGACCTTTTAAAGATTGGTTCTTCTACTTTCTATAAAATTAAAATCCATGGCCTAGTAAAAATTTAAAATCTTATTATGAAAAAATTGTCTGTTTACAAAGTTTTCCATAATAGCTTGAAATTTTTACTGCTCTATTTTTACTTTGATGTTACATAGGATTTCATGGACCACATTTCAATTCTTACTGTCACTTATTATTATTTCTCACAACTTCAATAACATTATGGTTTATCCTTTTTTCCTTTTGTTTTTTGCACCTTGACACATCTCACACTTGGTTTTCCCTTCCCTTACTATATTTTTGCTTTGACAGTTCAGTTCTAGTTTCAATCTATAACTTTAACATTTCCCCCTAAGGGTTTGAAGTAACTGACACTTTTCTTTTGAGAAAAATGCTTTCACCTAAAATAAATTATTATTCTACTTCTAGAAGACAGTACTGAGATTTTGTCCTACCACAGGACTTTAAGATCTCTTTTTCGTTCTAACCATGCAAGATCTGGGGAGAAAGTACAAGTTTAACCAATACGTGTTACCACCTGAGAGAACAGCTCAATTACACCGATTTCATTTTGGTGTTTTAAAAAGATATTTATATTTGTGTGTGTGCATATATACATATACATTTGTGAGTAACTGAATCACAAAATTATTGATGTCTCTTTACAAATCCTATTGTATACTATAAAAAATAAGAATTTTTGATATGCTTAGTATATTATAGTCTTACAAAAGTTTGCAGAATATACAATTACTTTCACTATAATTTAGTATGAAAATTGGAAGAAATGCCTGTGTGCAAACAAAAATAATTAGAGAGTACAATCACAAAAAAGAGGTGAAGGTTTAATGGATGGGAAAGGCTGACAAGTGATTTGATAAGTGATAGGCAAGTTTCACAAAAGATGATTTTGTAAACCCAAAGTTAAGAATTTTAAAAAAACTGAAACCAAGATAGAATTCAAAATTAAACTTACTTTGTAATGCAAACTTTTAAAGTATTTTTTTTCAACTTTCTATTTCCCAAGTGAAGAAATATAAACTATTTTTACCAGTGTATAATAATGATTATGTGGGTCTCTCCATACGGAAAACTTTCATTTTATTTTTAGGATTATTGGGTTAAAGGTGAAGGGCATCTATTCCAACTTCCTCACTTTACAGAAGTGAAAATAGAAACCCAGAGAGGTTGAGTGATTTGCCCAAGGTGGCACAGATACAAAGAGATGGGAAATTATTAACCAAGATCCCTGGGACTCCAAATTCAAAATGGAGTATTAATATTCATTGTACAGAATAAAACAGAATGTTTTCCAGCAAGACTAAAAAAAACCCAGTGAATTTGTCAAAGTGAATATTCCACAGATAAAATCTTCTACCTTTCCCATTTCTTCTACAATAATCACAAAAACTTAACTGAATTCCTTCATTCTGTAATGTCAGAAACTAATTAGACTATCTAGCAGAATCTTCCACGAACACTAAGGCTCTTATATTATCCTTGGAGGCATTCAAATGTCCAATTAGTAGGTAGCTGCATTCCACTGTCCGAGCACTTTATAGTGGGTACAGCCCATATTCTGACACTCAGCCAGCCCAAGCAGAAATTAATTTTAGGGCCATTCAAAACCATTCAGATTTTAGGTTCTAATTATACATAAGCAGGATAAATACTCTCTGCCCAAATGGTTAATTAGTTTGTCTTGTTGCTCCCTTTCTAACTTCAAATTTAATTCTCAAGTCTAAAGTTTCCACAAGTACCTTGTAGTATTTTTTATTTTTATTTAATTATGGATATTTATCATGTTACCAATATGGCCATGCTAATTTGGATCTCTAACAGATCACTTTCAAAACGTGTTAACATTATCACTGGCAGTGTAATCCTTTCTCTTGTGTTTTTTTTCCTCCATATTTGGCTGAAATTGATAAAGTGGCTCACTTGCAAATAGGCATGTGTCGTAGTGTGTGTGTATAATATATGCTATCATTATGTATGTGCATACTATCCTCATAAAAAATGTAGGGTAAAGGTTATTCATAAAACCCTAGAATTGTGGTGTTGGTAAGGATACTACAGATCATATAATCTAATCTTTATGTGATGATTGAATCCCTTCTATAACTTCACCAACATTTTGTCATCTAGTTTTCGCTTGAACACTTCCAGAATGAAGAGTTCATTACCTAAACATGATAGCCCAATTCATTTTTGAATAGCTCTAAGGGTCTTGAAGTTTCTTCAAATGAAGTGAAATTCAACTCCCCATAATTTCCATTGGTCCTTGTTCTACATTCAGTTGGTACATAGAATAAGTTTAACCCAATTTCCTTAAACACCTTCCAATATGTGAAGAGAGTTTCCATGTTCCCTTAAGTCAATTTTTTTGAAAAGTCTCCTTCATATCAACAGTTTGGAATATCAGAATTAGAAAGATCATACAATCAGACCTAAATCTGAGGTGGAACCCATCTGTGACATGTGGTCATTCAACCTTTTTTTTGAACTGACTGACTGGAGGCCTCCAGCGAAGGGAACTCCACTGATTCCTGGGGCAATGTACTCACTTTTGGACAGCTCTCAAAACTGGTCAATTTTTCCTTTTAACAAGCATCTCTGTAACTTCTATCCACTGCTTCTAGTTTTGTCCCTTGGAACCAAGTCTAATCCTTCTACAGGACAATCATTCAGATACAAAAAAGTTAGGAAGCCCCTTCCAAGTCTTCTTTACCATTTTTTTCAACCAATATGTGTGTGCAGATACACAGAAAACACACAATATACATCCAACTCTGATTTCTCTCCTGAACTCAAGCCCTAAATTACCAAGTACTTACCAAACATCAGCTAATTGTACTATTATTTCAAATACAACATATCCAAAACAAAATTCATTATCTTCCACCTTAAACCTGCCCCTGCCTCCAGTCATACAAGTTTACAACTGTGGAATTATCCTTGACTCTTTCTCTCACCCCCCACCCCCAGCTAACAAGCTGCCAGTCTTGTCCATGCTATCTCTAAAACAACTCTTGATTTCATCCCCTTCTCTCTACTCAGACAACTACCACTCTTGTTCAGGCACTCATTGCCTCCTGCCTATTATAAGACTCCTAAATGGCTTTCTTATTTCCAGTCTTCTATTTACACTTTAATAGAAGCAAATCTTCTTAAGGTACAAGTCAAACCATGTCATTCTATTGCTCCAAAACCTTCAGTTGCTCCCTAGGTTCAAGGATCTAATAATATGGCTTCAACCTATCTCTCCAGTCTTATTTTATCCCACTGCCTTTTCAGATCCTCTTTTTTTTGGCCAAATTAGGGTAATAGCTGTTTCCTGACTCTGTTCATTTGCACTGAAGTATGACCTCTCCTCATCTCTGCCTTTTAGAATCCCCCAGCTCAGGGGACACTTCCTCTGTGTGCCCATCTTTGATTCCCCAGTTTCAAGTGCTATCTCTTTCTCTCTTCAATTTTTCCTGGAGGGCTTTGTCTGAGGCCCTCCTCTGCCCACATTATTTCTTTCTGTGCATTACATAAATGGTTCTACATGCTGTGTCATTTTACACAGAGGGAGAAGATCTTTGAGGTCACAGACTAACTCATATTTTATCTCTGTACCTCCTAGTACCTTCCACTTAGTATGAGCTTAATTAATTTTTGTTGAATATTGAATGAAAACTCAAGTTTGTCAATGCCAAATGATAGTTAAAATGATAGTTAAAACTTACATAGCTCTATAAGGTTTTCAAAGTACTCTCTGCACATTAATTCAACTGAGGCTTAAAACAGGCCTGAACAACTTGCAGCCCATGAATAATGTAGAGGAAAACATTTTTTGTACGTAGAGGAAATCCTCTGGCATGCTGCAAGCAGCCCAAGGGGAAGCAGGCTGAAGACTAAGGGCCTTAATGTGGTGGCTGCAGGTTGTGCAGGCCTGGCTTAGAACAAGCCTGTAAGGTTGGTCCTATAGATATTAATATCCCATTATGCAGATTCTACAGCTTTAAGAAGTGTGCCTGTGGTCACATAGCTAGTAACTGTTAGAAACAGGATACAAACGTAGGCTTCTCATGACTCTTGAGTTCATCATTCTTCCCAACACACAATGTTGATGTGGTGCAAAAAGCAGAATGATTCCTTACGTGCCTTGTTTTGTACCCTCAGATCCCTTAGGTAGTCAGGTTCTTCTGATGACAACACTTACTAGCTTCATGATACTAAGTCACAACTTCTCAGTCTCAATTTCCTATCTGCAAAAGTCATGATATTTGCATTACCTACCTTACAGATTTAATATGAAGAAAGTATTTAGCAAAACTAAAGGCACTAGATCTAATGAGAATTATTAATGCAACCTATGATCATATTGTATTTGAATAGGAGATGCCAACTTGCTTTGGTACAAAGAGTTTCCCTATACCAAGGAAGCTGAAGATATGGTCTCTAACCCCATCTCTATGATTATCTTTAACTTTATGGATAAGTGTATCATATAAATCAATTAGAACTCCAGCCTTGTGTCAGATGAACTGTTATTAAGTCACATCTCCCTATCCTATAGTTTTCCCTATCCTTATACAGTTGATTTTGTTTTCTTAGCTTAAGAACAGAGCTTTATATTTATCTTTATAAAGTTTTGCCTTCATTACACTCTTTTTGAGTTCTAATTCTGATGTACCACATATTTACTATTTCTCCTAAATTTCTTTTCATGAATTTGTAAGTATGCCATTAAGTTTTCATCCTGGCTGTTCACAAACATGTTTAATAGAACAGGACCACGGACAGAGTGTTGCAGTAAGCCAATAAAGATCTCTCACTCTTTTGGGGGTAGTTATCTAGCAGCTCTGAAACCAACCTATCTATATTATTATCCAGACCAGATCTTTTCATCTTTGTCCACAATGATATGGGGTTTTTCCCCTTTTAAAGGTCATGCTGGACCCCAGATATGAACAATATCTACAGCATTCCCCTAACCTATCAATCTAGTAACACCATTAAAAATAAAAAAAGAAACTGTTAGTCTATATATGCCTTACTGGGAGTTAGACATTACTGCATTCAGGTGATCACTGCTCAACTTTTTAAAGGCTCACGAATCACCTGTTTCATGAATTCTACTTGAGAATGACCTCAAATTGATAGGCATCTAGTCAACAGAATCTACATTATTGCCCATTGAGAAGTCTTCATGAACATCTCTCCTATGCTCCTCAGTTCTTCAGAGATCACTGACAGCAGCCAGCAAATAACATTTACAAGTTCTTTCAGATCTGAACTCATTTGGAGTTCCTAGGCACCTTCTTATTACCTTTCCACCTATCTTTCCTCTTAAGCATGGGTATTCTACCCTTTTCTGTTTAAAGATCATCCTCTTTGATAGAACAGAAAGAAACAAAGTGGTAAAAAGATTCCATGAAAATGTGATTGGGGAGAATTTTCTTGGGGGTAGCCATGATGATATAGAAAGCACTCAACCAAGCTCTCCCAAAATTCCCTTCTAAACTACTTTAAAATAATTCCTGAAATCAAATTCTGGAGTAGCAGAGCCAACAAAGTATCAGATTGGGATATTCTTTCAGTCAAAGACAACTTTAGGTCTGTGACATGGAAGCGAAAGTTGGCCCAGAGCCCACATGGATACAAAGCCAGTGGTGGACCAGGTGTTGTTGACAGAAACAAGAGCAGCTTTGGGAACTCTCAAGCCAGAGATAGTAAAGGGACCTGGAAACTGCTCAAAAAGAAATTATTGCTAGCACTAGCCACAGGACTGGGCACTATTTCGCAACTCTATTACTTATACTCACTTGTGAGGCATAGTTCAAGGACAGGGAGGAACACTCATAGTCAGGAGGGAGTGGAATCTCCAAGGAACTGTTGTTGCTTTTGATTATAAGAGATCAAGGACCCTGATGAACAGTATTACTTCCAGTCATAAAAGATCAGAGGACCTTCCTGGGTAAGAACTAAAGTGCAGACCAAGAGAACAGTGACCACACCTCTCCCCAGATCACACCACCTGGGAAGCACTGAAAATTTCCAGCCTCCCAGAATTAGCTCTGAAAACAGCAGTGTAAAAAATCTGAAGCTTAAGACTGCCCCACTCCCCGTCATGCTGGGAACATAGTTCAATTTGAATATAAAGTTCAAAATTTTTTTAAAAATTGGGTGGAGAGGTAGAGCTAAGATGGCAGAGTAAAGGCAGGAACTCATCTGAGCTCTCCCAAACTCCCCTCCAAACAAAGCTAAAATAACACTTCAAAATTAATCCTGAAGTAGCAGAACCAACAGAAGGATGAAGTAAAAACAATTTTCCAGCCCAAAACAACTTAGAAGGTTGGCAGGAAAGGTCTGTCTCACTTGGGTGAGAGTGGAGCTCAGTTCAGCATAGGTCATGTCCAAGCAAGTCAGCAGCAGGCCTTGGAGGTGACTGAATAGACAGTGGCAACTTCTGGAACTCTCAGTTCAAAGATAGTAAGCTTGTGGTTAGTTGCTCACAAACCAGAGCACTGGCAAAGAGAGTAGTGACCACACCTGTCCTTAGATCATACCACCTTGGAAGAATCAAAAACGTACAGAACCCACAGAGCTAGTTCTGAAAACAGTAGCACAAGAGAAATTAAGCGTGGGATAGTGCCACCTCCACATCAGGAGCACAGTCCAATTTCAACACAAAGTTAAAAGTCAGGAAACAGGCTGGAAAATAAAGAGACAACAATAACAACAACAACAAAATAACCTGACCATTGAAACTAAGAAAAAGACAACAAAAATAAAGCAATTATATACAAAATCTCAAAGAAAAATATGAATTGGTCTGAAACTCAAAAAAAAAAGAATTCCTGTAATAATTCAAAAAAGGATTTGAAAAATCAGGGAGATAGAGGAAAAATTGCGGAAAGAAATGACAGTGATGCAATAGAGATAGAGGAAAAATTGGGGAAAGAAATGACAGTGATGCAAGAAAATCATGCAAAAAGAGACAACAGTGTGATAAAGGAGGTACAAAAAAAATTGAAGAATAGAACACCTTAAAAAACAGAATAGGCCATGAGGTAAAAAAGACACAAAAATCCACTCTAGAGAAGAGCTCCTTAAAAAGCAGAATTGGCTAAATAGAAAAAGATGTATAAAAACTCACAAGCAAAAAGAACTCCTTATAATTGGTAATTGGCCAATTGGAAAAGGAGATACTAAAGCTTATTCAAACAAGCAAATCCTTAAAAATTAGAATTGGACAAGCAAAAGTTAATGACTTTAGGAGACATCAAGAAATAATCAGACAAAATGAAAAAGAAAAAAAAGAAATCATAATAATATTTTATTATTACTTATTTTATATACTACAACATATAGAGCAATCTGAGCCGTATTGGTTATACTTGCAATTTCTTGATCCTGAGCCTTTAGGTCCACAATCCTAGCCCAATCTATTGGTACCAATAACAGCTAGCAGTTCAAGTGATTCTGTTTGAGATCATACATATACCTGTATGTCCTCCCATGGGAAAACAAAGTAGACTTGGACAAAAAGCAAGTGCAATTGCTAGATTGAAAACACTATCAGAGACATAAGAAAAAATTTATTTCCCATTCTAAATCATCCAAACTCTCACAAAGAAGAAATACTACACTTAAAATATAAAAGTCTGCTAACACTCACTGGATTAAAGGTAACTGGTGCTAAGAACACCGAAAAGCTAACATCCTTTGTGAAAGAAAAGTCAAGAAAAAATTATTCATTAATAGAATAAAAGAGCCTTTTACCTAAAGCCATAAATTTAAAGTAATTCTTGATTTCAAAGATATACCTTCTAGCCTGTATCTTCTAAAACAGTCCTGAGAATGACTAATTCAATTGAGTGGGACAAAGAACTAGATAACTCAAAGGTGTACTTATCATGTTAAAGGGAAAATAAAGACAACATATCATAAACTAAGCTTTTATCCTCTATGGTGATTTTATATTAAAAACCTCACTGATTTAGGTTGCGGCAAAATTGTTTTGTCCTGTGCTTGCCCATAAATAAACCCAAGTATTTAACAATCTATAGTCCCTTGACCTATCTTCATTCTTCTTGTTCATTCCCTTGAAACTAGTTTCATTTGACCCAGCACCTGAACGCACATGGTCTGTTACTCAAAGTCCTCCTTATCTTTTCCTGTTCCCATGTGTGAACTATTGTCCCTGGGTAATCTTCAGTATAGAATTTTTTCACTCCTGTTACAAGTCAGCTAAGAATCCATAAAAAAAGCAAACAAATTAAGCTAATTTCCTCCACTACAAATGTATGGTACCTAACAACTAGGCCCTATCTGCTATTCAACAATATTTCTATTCTTATTGAGTTAATCTTATTCTCCATAGAAACTAGCACAAAATGTTCCTTCTTTTCTCTTGCTCCCAATCACAAGCCTACTTTCTATCCCCACATAAAGCAGATGATCTAGCCTATTTAGACCACTAAAGCCACACAACATGAATTCCCTTGACTCCTCTCTTCCACTTCTCAAAACCCCTTAGAGCTTTATCATTCATTGACTTTCTTCCTTTCTGGTCAAAAAAGATGAGGTGTCCTTTCCTACTCCTAACAAAGATCAGTCCCTTTACACATTTCCTTTCTATCTTGACTAGGAACTTATTCTAACAGTCAGTCCTAATCTCTCACATACCTTCATCTCTTTCTAACCTATATGGCCACAAATATGTTAAAATTTGCCATACACTAAAAAAATAGAAAGCAAAAGCATTGTCTTAATGCCAGCTACCATCTCTTCTCTCTTTTTACTTTCCTAGCTGAACTTCTTTCAGAATTTGTGTATATCTGATACTTTTACTTCTTCACTACTCACTCTTCCCTCAACTTCTTGATAAAGCTGGCTCCCACTCTCACTACTTTAAGCACCCTAATTTCTTCTAAGATCACCAAGATGGCCCAATCACCATATCCAGCGAATGCTTTTTCTTCACCTTTTGCGGTATCTCTGTAGCTTTCAACTGATTAGTCCCTCCAGAATTCATCAAAGATACCACACTTCCTTACTTCTCTTCCTGCCTCTCTAAACACTGCCTCTCCTTTGTTAGTTCCTCATCTTGTTCTATACCCCTTGAGATAAGTGCTTCATATGATTCAGTCCTTGATCCTTTTATCCTTTCTCTAAAGAAATTATATTCACTTCCAGGGCTTCAACTAATATCTATATGCAAATAACTCTCAAATTCCTATCTCTAGAATTGACTTTTCTACTGACACCTATATCTTAAATTGCCTGAAGGTGATGTTTTTAAATTTAGATATAAATTTGTCTTTGCATACTGCTTTACCTTTATTCCACAAATTTTTATATGATGTATTTCTATTTTTATTACTTTTAATATAACTTACTATTGGTTTTAATTTTTTCTTTGATCTAGATAATCACCTAGGCATTTTTTAAAATTTCCATGTAAGCTTATATACTACATTATAATTCACAAATGTAATGGTTAAAATACTACCTTGAATTTATACATAAACTTCATGGTAGCCTAGAACATAATCTATTTTGTGTACACTATATGCATTTGACAAAAGTATACTATCTACTTCTTTCATTCATTTTTATGATGTTTTTTTTTCTTTTTTTTTAATATGAGATTCTTTATTAAATTTTTTGAGTTACATCTTTTCTCCCCGTCTTTCCCCCGCCCACCACCCCAAAACAGCCATCCCAGTATTTCCCCCCTCC
>CM053584.1:332009145-332030351 GCA_028627135.1 Pseudochirops cupreus | reverse complement strand
CCAAGCTGACTTTAGTGGGAAGTATCTTTGTGTGCGTTTTGGAGTTCCAGGATTGGTTTAGAGTCCTATTTTATGGGTATTTTGGGGTGGCTATGTGACAGCTGCGATATGTTGCTGCTTCTACGCCGCCATCTTGGCTCCGCCCCCTCCATTTTTATGATGTTTATCAAATCCTGTTTTTTAAATGCTGCATTCAGTTGTGTATGTTTGTCATTTTAATAATCCTATTTCATTAGTGTGATGTTTATATTTCCCACTATTATAGATTCTCTGATTTTCCTTCCCTATCAGTCAACTTTGCCTTTATAAACTTACTCTCTATATAGTTAGGTATACATATGTTCGATACTAAGAATTTTCTATCACTTAAGGTAATTTTAAGTATGACATTTAATAATAGGATAAAAGATCTAGACGTGAAATGGACAGAGATCATTTGGTCTAGCCAGTCATTTTTATTGAGGAAATAAGGAAATGGAGGCCCAGAGAGATTAAACAATTTGTCCATGGTCATACCAATAGGTAGTAAGCATCAGAGAGAGGATTTTTTTCTTTAATTTGAATTTAACTTTGCTTGCTATTAACACAGTAATTCTAGGTTTTCTTAAGTTAGTTGTAACATGATAAATTTAGTCTGCTCTATAATTTTATACTTAATGTACATCCTGTGATAGTAAACTGTTTCCTATAAGCAGCGTATTATTTTGTTGTGGTTTTTAATCATCCCTTTTCCTCTTTATTGGAGGATTATCCATTTACATTCAATTACAAGTGATAAATTTGACTTCTCTACTATTCTTTATTTCTTTCTCTCAAAATGAATAATTTAATAATTTTCTTTACTTTACTAATGTAACTCCTTCACCACACTTAACAACAAAATCCCATTTTAATACTATTAACTCTAAAAGAACAGCACAAATGTAATTCCCAGTTTGTCTTCTTTTGGTTTAAGACTGAAGTTTATGCCCTCTTTCTACCCTCATTCTCCTGCCTTTCTCCCTGTCATTTTCTGTAATATCCATTTTTCACATAATTTTAAAAGAGAATTCAGTCTCCATTTTCCTTTTTCCACCTTTTATCATTCAGTACTTATCAAAACAATTTCACCATTGTGTGTTCTCTCCACTATGACAACTGCGTTTAAATCTCAATCTAGTTATAGCTGCATAATACCTATTGATCAAATGATTAAGTTCAATGATCTGTGTTCGTTTCCCAGAGGATCCTTCAATTTGTTTTTTTCAGCCTGTAAGTAATTCAAAGGTCTTTATTATTTCTGTTGTTTTTTCAAAGCAAAATAGATCTGACCTAAGGCCTTTTCTTCATAAATTGCTACTCAGTCATCTTGATTTTTAAATGTCCCTCTTTTATTTTAGAAGAGAATGCTTGACTTTCTAGGAAACTGATTTGGGGATAGTCTTGTATTAACTGTCTACATGTCTTTCTTCAGCTTCTGTTAATTCTCATTTGAAATGCTAACTGATATTTTAGTATGGGTGAAGTAAAATGAGGGGTTTAGATTAGATGGCCTTTAAGGTCCTTTTCTAGCTGTGTACATCTGAGATGCCAAGTCTCTCACCCTGATCACTTATAGCATTATCTCCCTGTCAATGAAGTCTTAAAGCCTGACAATAATACGTCTGAGTCAAATCTTGAATTTTTTCCATCTTAGCATTTGTGAATTCAAAATGTAATCTGTCCCTCTTTTTCTCAATATATAATTGTCAGATTCTTTCATTCTTCTGAGTTTTCAATAAGCCTATAATTGTTCCTTCTTGACTCATCCTCTAAATCCCTCACTTCCCTCTGCATTGCTTCTAAACTTTTTTCCTCCTGTCTCTCTAAACAATACATCTCCTTTGCTGGCTCCTCACACTCTTCTAGACCCTTTGAAAGGGAGAAAAGAGAAAAAGAAGGGGGAAGGAGAGAGAGATAGAAAGAGAAAGGTGGGATATTTTCTGGGTTTGTTTTTCTGTTGATAATGTTCCTTCTGCCAATGTCTTCCAATAAAATAAGTGCTTCTATGATGTATTTATATTCCCTATAGATATTTCTAAACCCTTGAGCTTCATCTTGTCCTAGGATCCTTCACTGTGCCCAATTCCCTCACTCTCTTCTCATTTATTTTTCCCAATTCCATTTTTTACTTTAATTTATTAATTTAATTCCTGTGTTTATCCATTTTACGTTGTCTTAAGAAAATGTGTTTTGCTTCTGATGTTGATATAGATTTAAATACAATAACTCCTGACTCCACCACTGATCTCTTAATTGCTACATCTGATGGACTATTCCCAATCTTTATGCTTTTTAAAAAAATCTCTCTATAGTATCTAACTATTGACCATGCCCCTCCTCCTGGATAATTTCTCTTCCCTAGAAGTTTATGACTGGTCTTATCCGACTGGTCTTGCTCAGTATCTTTTGCCGGAACATCACACATACACTCCCTCTACAGTAGGCATCCCCTAAAGTCCTGTCCTGGTTCCTTTTCTTTTCTTTTCCTACAATTTCTCTTTTGGTGTGGTTTAATTATCTTTATCCAGATGTCTCTCAGACCTCTATATCTAGTCCTAATCTTCCTCCTGAGCTCTAATAGTCCTCATCAGCAGTGGCTTACTGGACATCACCTGGATATTCTTTATTCAATCACATGGTCAACAAACATTCAAAATAGAACTCTATTTCCACCCCACCCACGCATACTTCCCTTCTCCTAACTTTCCTATTTCTGTTTAGGATACCACTATTCTTCCAGTCACTGAGGTTCAAACCTCTGAATCATTCTCCATTCATCTCTTGTCCTCATCCCCTACATTCTCCATTCATCTCCTGCCCTCATTCCCCATATTCAATTAACTGTAAGGTCTTGTCAATGCTACCTCCAGAACATCTCCTGCACCTTGCCCCTTCTCTCTAATCACTTAGTCACCACCAAAGTTCAGGACCCTCAGTCATTTCTTGCCTAAATGACCTCCTGATAAATCTCCTGGTCTCTACTAGTCTCCCCTTGACAATCTATCCTCCATATAGAGGCCAAAGTGAAATTCCTAAAGTACAGGTGGGACCATGGCACTTCCCTAATCAAGAAACATTAATGGCTCTTCCTGTTGCCTTTAGGGCAAAATATAAACTCATTAGCATGACATTTAAAGTCTTTCTTAATCTGGTTCCAGGATACCCTTCTAGTCTTGTTGCACAATAAGCTGGTTGTTCTAGCTGAACAGGTCTATTCACTATTCCATGAACTTTAGCACTGTCTTTCTCATCTCTTTTACATAGGTTATTTTCTAATTCTGTAACACAATCCTTCCTCACTTCGGTCTCCAAGGTTCAATTTATGTATCAGCTCTTTCTTCCTCAAATAATTGTTATCTGTTTCCATGTTGTATGCAATACGTAGAATGTAAGATCAAGGATAAAATGTTTTAAAATTGTGTCTGTACTTCCAGCACACAGCATATGGCCTTGAACATAAAAGGCACTTCAACAGTTGTTGAATTGGATTGGGCTACTTCCTTTTACCTACTCCAACAAAACCACACTACTGTCTCCTCCCAGCTTCTATATCTATACAGCTCCCTATGCCAAAAGTGGCTTCCTTCACCATCTCTGCCTAATGATTTTCTGTCCATCTTGTAAAGTTTAACCAAAAGGTTAATTCTGCTGTAAAGCCTTCCCAGATTCTCCCTTTTTCTTCAACCCTCACCCCAAATAGGTAATGGCCTCCTTAAGATTCCATCTGCTATCGTAACTTTCTGTGTTTACCTTATAACATCAGAGTTGACGGACAGAAAATATTGACATTAGAGGAAGGAATATCTGGATTCAAATCCCATAGCATACATACACTTACTAGTTATGTGACCATGGACAAATCACTTAACCTCTCTCAGACTCAGACCATTCCCTATTTAGTAAATAATATCTATCTATTAAGTAGATTCACATTTTCATGAAACTATGTATGTTCTCATGAAAATATAACTGCAAGATTTCACTAGTATGTCTAGTTTTCCCCTTTATTTAAATTTCAATAAAGTATTTAATGTTTTAAAATTTTCTTGACATTTTAATAAAAACAACTAAAGTTATAAGAGAGTAGAAATAACTTAATTACCATGACTGATGTTTAATTCAAAATAAATCTTGTTTTTAATGCCAATGATAACAGAAGTAACTTGACCTAAGTGTAAAGAGCAAGAGCCTGATAGTAAAAGCAGGTTCTAGTCCCAGCTCTGCACTACTGAGTTTTATGATTCTGAAGAAAGCATTTAATCTCCATAGGTATCAAACTTCTTCATCTGTAAAATGAGGGTAGTAGAAGAGACATTTAAAGTCCCTTCCCAGAAATGAAATTCTAGGTATGAAAAGGTAAAACAAATAATTAACTAGTTCCTCCTCTTTACAATTCCTTAATCCTGTTAACTATTGTATATCTGATCCCTACTAAAATACTTCATTAATTCACTTAACCCCAAAAAGGTAAGAAGAAATTCATTAAATTTATAGAAAAACCAACTTAGACTTAACTCTCAGCCTGATGGATTCCCTATTAAAGAATAGTAAGTGTTGAGGAAGAAAGTGTTAAAAAAAAAACTAAGTAATTTTCTTTTTCTTTCTAAGTCAGTTTTTCACACCATGGCTTTATTTTGTTGTTTCAATCAAAGAAATAGTTATAGCCTGAGTAACTGTACAACACCTGGAACAGAGTAGGTGAACCTCTTCAGACAACATCCAAGATATACATATATACAAATATGTATGTATGTATGTATATACACATATATATGTATACACACACACACACACATACATATATATGTGTGTGTATGTGTATGTATATATGTGTGTGTGTGTGTGTGTGTGCGTGTGTGTGTGTCCTATACCAAATTCCACTTTATAACTAGTGTCATAATCAAGGTGGGTTTTAAGATAGAATGCATTCAGGGGTAGGGAACCTGCAACCTCGAGGCCACATGTGGCCCTCTAGAGGTCCTTCAAGTGTGGCCCTTTGACTAAATCCAAACTTCACAGAACAAATCTCCTTAATAAGAGGATTTGTCCTGTAAAACCTGGACTCAGTCAAAAGGCCCCACCTCTGGACCTAGAAGGCCATATATATCTATATTACAGATACTTTACTGTTCTTCTAGAGCTGTAAGAAACCTGAGAGAATTGAGATATTTTTGCTTAGCAAACTGAGCGCCAGGAAAATGAAATGCTCATTCAGAACATAGGCTTGATTTAGTTCCTTATACATACAACCACACACATCACATCACAGACTTATTTTTAATTGCCTGCACTACAAAATGCAGAGTTTTAACAGATTAAAGAAGCTCATGTAGATAGGTTGCTAACAAAAAAGAAACTACGCATCCTGTGACAGAACAAATAAAGAATTTTCAGGTGTATATAAGGTGGTTTGGATTTTTTTATCTTCTATTTTGGCAAACACTCTAAAGGAACTACAGGTAGTCCCCAACATTGGACTGGTGAGTTTATAGCCTTTACATACTCCAGCTTCCTATAACTATCTAATCTGGGCTGCCAAAAAAATATCCCCTCATCCCATTAGGGCAATGGAGACTTGGCTCTTTTCCCTGGAAATAAGGAGGAAGGAAGGAAAAAAAAAACATTTTAGAGCCTGAAAAACCCTTTTCACTTCTTTCTGCCCATATCCCCTTATCTTGTCACTCTATTCCCAAGGCTCTAAAACTTTCATGGTCGAGGGAAGGGATGGGAAGGGAGAAAGGAATTAAAGAACAGAAAGAAGACAAAAAAAGAGATACTGTTGAAAGAGGGTCATCAATTATGGGGGGAGAGAAAAAATGGATGAGCAAAGAGAAATCAGTCTCCCTCATTTCTTCCCAAACACTTCCTCCTCAGATTTCTTTGCCTTGCTAAGACAGGAACAAACACAACTATGTGGAGAACAAGAGTCTTCAATTTGACTGCTTAGCAGTCCAGGATGAGAGATGGGGGAAATCACTGCCAGAGGTACTGTTCTGAATATCTCAAGTGAGAATGCCAAACAAATTTTCTCATACAAAAACTATTATAAATGGTGATTAATTATAAACAGCAATTATTATGCTACCAGAACTTTAGTTTTCAGATATATGAGTTAAAATCCCGAAGTACAGCAGGAACAACCTAGGAGCTTCATTTTTCATTTACAGTATCATTTACATGGGACTACCGAGCAGATATGATCAATGATGACAGACCCCAAGGAGCAGTTTTATGATGTAAAGAGAAGCCAAAATTCACCTTGCTAGAGGATGAGTCATTAAAACATGGCCTGGGGGAGTGGGAATACGGTAGAATCCTCACTCTTATTCAATTCAGTCCTGAAGTATGAAAACTATCAAAACACACTGCAACCACAGATGTGACCAAAGCTACACCTCATAAGAAGGTAGAACAGAATGATCAATGAGGAACACCAACAAGGCAACATCATGAGCAGGGTGCTGGAGTGGGAGGCAGGAAGAGTCCAGTTCTGATCTTAGCCAGCACCAGCTGCATGGGCATGGACATGGCATTTAACCATTTGGAATCTTCATTTCCTCATATGAAAACAGGAAGGGAAAATAATATTTATAGTGCTATCTCATGGGGGATTTATGAAGATCAAATGAGATAAATTAGGCAAAGTGCTCTGCAAATTGTAATGTGCTACATAAAAATTAATAATAATAATTGCCATTATTATTAGTATCCTCACAAAAGAAGATTAAAGAGCTACCAAAGACATCTGAGTTCTATGCTTACAAGATACTGTGTCAAAAAGTTAGGAATTTATGCACAACATTGGGGATGCATATATATAATATGTATATATATATATATATATATATATATATATATATATATATATATACACACACACACATATGTATATATATTTTAAATACCTAACATAAATGGATTAATTTCCCTCCATGAAAACTGGGCAGACTATAAAGTTTTACTTTGATAAGCTATCAAAAGGAGAAATAGTTGAATCATCAGAGAATTGTAGCATTTTATTATCTAAGAAGAGCACAAAAAAAGAAGCTATAAATCACTATGCTAGTATTCAGGTTAATATTAGTGTGGGGGGGTAGGGTTTCTACTAAATTTGATGGATGGGGGAAAAATTCCTATCCTTGATTCTTAAGACCTTAATTTAAGGCACTAAAGCAATACTTTGAAATTTAATCTTATGTAGGAATGTTTATATATTCATTTCTTGGAAAACTTTGATTTCCCTTCTTACATCATGTTTCTACTCTGGATCCAAGAAATACTGAAGGTAGGTAACACAGAAAAAAAAATTCTCTTTCCTGGAAGCAAATTAGGGTCAACTGCTACCTTGCTTTTATTCTTTGCTTCTTGAAGGTGAAATTCTAAATTAGCTACAAAAGAAATATTATTTCAGAAGGACAACTTATTGTAAAAACCTTAATCATAAACACTGTAAGGTACAAAAAAAGATTATTTTCTTAAAATGGAAATTAGACCAGTATTAAGAAGAAATAAAGATATAAATCAAAGCACCAGCTTTGTGAAGGCCTACATTAGGATACAGAAATACAAGCATAAAAGTAACAGTATACAAAAGAATTATTCCATCTTGAAACTCCACATGTGGGTCTTGATACATAGCATGTACTTTTGTTACATTTTTAAGTTTAAGAGTTATCAAATATTTGAAATTGCAATACTCTAAAATTTTTCCCTTTAGGGTTTCATAAGAATAGATTCACTTTTATCAGTACATGCTACATTAAATCAATGAGGTAGGACTTTAATATATCAACACACTAATCCACCACCTTTAGAATTAAAGCTGATTTTTATTCATCATATTATTTAATGAGAAAAATAAGCTAACTGAAAACTAGACTCTAACATGCACTTATTTTAGTTTAACAAAAAAAGGCAAAAGAATAAGGTTCAATGAGAATCAGTACCCATTCCATAAATATAACATTCAACATGCAAGTCCACATAAAGTGGACTTTTATCAAGCCTGTGATTTGCAAGAATGACCAAGAGTGAAGAGTGGATTCATAAGATATTAATATGAATTAACATTAAAAAGCATAATACTTTTTTCATTAGGTCATATTGTTTTCATAGCATGTGTGTTAATAGTGATTTGTGTTCAGAAAATATATTTTTCCTTAAATTTTTACCTGATATTACACACATACACACACATTCAGTCAAATAGTGTGCCTGTATTTTTATTAGTTACACTACAATGAAAACTAACAACTACAACAGACTTTGTTCTGAATGAATTTTATCAATAAGTGTTCATCAGTATAAAGCAGCAATGTATCAAATAACTAAGGCCATAAGAGAGAGAATTGCACTTTTTTTTTGAAGTCATCAAAACCTTGAAGTTATAGCATCAAAAACTGGCATTTTGTTTTGTTTTCTGAAAAATCAATGTCAATGTATCATGAGAATCTCTTATTTTATAACTACTTAATATATTAATCATAGGAAGACAAAAGATATAAAACCCTAAAGCAGTTATGTCTTCTACTTTCATTCACACTGCTCCAGGGAAAAGTGGATGAAGCGTTCTTTTTTTTTTTGGTAAATTCTAGAGTTATATATTTAGATCGGCGTTCACCCTTAGTCACTATTCCCAATCTTGTCTGCTTCTTACACTATTGCAGCATATGACACTCACCAGTACAAAGTAGTATGCATACAAAGCTGCTGAATGGTGAACGATAAAAAACTTATCACCAATCACCTTCCAGTATAAAATGATAAGAAGCATATCTGCAAAAAAGGGGAAAAAATGGCCAAAGTGAGGGAACAGATACGTAGAAAACTTGTACCACTTCAAACTTACTCAAAATGACTTGCTACCTGTGCTCGATACTTCAAATATATCAGCAGCAGATGGCAAGTTAAAAAAACAAAATTATTAGATGCTGGGAGACAGCACAAAATATGGAATTAGACATAGTCACAGAGAAGGCGAATGCATGCCTTCACTTTAAGGATTCAGAACTTATCTCCACCTAGAAGCAAGTGAAGCAAATGGCTACGCGGAATTGCTACCCTATTCCAGGCAGGAAAGTAGAGCCCATTTGACTAAGAGTATGGAATTAAGTGGAAAAAGCTTTATAATTTTTGATCTTTCATTTAAATTCAAGAAATGTGAATTCATGACCTAAAGTCATCAAAAAAGAACGTTATGAAAAGAATATCCAGAGTATTTCTTTTCTAGCAAAATTATTATCAAAAGGTTTAATTAATAAAATAAACACAGTGAAGAGGTTTAAAATACCCTAAAATCTCTCTCTGAGTATTTTCTGATATAAGGGATTTAGGCTCAGAAACTTAAGAGTTTTCAATATTCTGTTTTAAGAGAGGGGAAAATAATTCAAGCTATTTTTTAAAATAGCTGATACCACAAAAAGCACATTAAATCTGCAAAAGCAGAAAAGAGCGGCTAGCTAGGATGAAGACCGACAAAGGGGATATCAACAACACCTAAAGTCAAAGTGACCAGGTCCTGTTCTTTGACACATAGCTCATCTATCTGTTCTAGGATGCATTTCTCCCTCATAACCTTCTTCTGAAGAATAGGATAAATCATTTAGCCCCAAGGCAAAGAGGGACTGGTTTCACACACATAATCAAAGGGTAAATTTTTTTTTGGCACAGTTCTTAAAATGTATGGCTGACATAAAGGTACCAAAAGATGGCTCTATTTCTTCATAGCATAGTTATGGAAATATAAATCAAAAGAAATTTTTATTTATTACTCATAATCACCATTTAACTATATCACATAATTACCAGAGAGGAGGTAGCCTGAAACAATGGCAAGATTCACTTGAACAAGTGAAGGCTCACCCCTGTGAATAAACATGAAAATAAAGTTTTAGTCTTTACCATCCAACTTGGGGATTTTTTGGTGCAATTTTTCTAAGAGAACATCCCAGCACATTTGTTTTTGTTTCCATGGTTTAAATATTTTGAAAATTTGTTATATCCTTTTCTGGCAAATTACTGTTTTGTATGTAAATCATATTGGCACTCTAAAAGTTTGCCATGACACAATTGCTGAAAATGTCACTTGAAAGGTTTTAGGATATTTCAATCAAACTGTAAATTCTAAAAGGGATTCATTGTCCATAGGATCCCTTCTGACAACTTGAGAATCCTTTTGAATTAACCCAAAAGAATGAAATTTAACTGAGAAATATGCTTTAGGACATACTTTCAATGGGGAGCCTCTTACAGGCCTAAGCCACGTCTCCAGTTTCTTTTAGGACAAATGATTAGCTCTGAGAGATCCAGACTAGGTTGATGGTGATAAAGAATGATGATATTGGCATGTATATGGTGCTTTGAAGTTTGTAAGCACTTTGTACATATTATCTCTTTTTATCCTCACAATAACCATTAGGTGTAGGTGCTATTTTTATCCTCATGTTACAGATGAAGAAACTGAGACAGTTCAATGTCAAGTGACTTGCTCAGGGTCACAGAATAAGGGTATGAGGCTGGATTAAAATTCATGTCTTGCTGATTCCAGGCTCAAAACTATGTTTTGTGCCATCCACCTGCCCTGCTCTACTGAGGAGCACAGGGGAAAATTTACTCCCAGTCAATTCTTCTAAATTGGGAATATACCTCTCCTTTTACATCCCTCTCAAAACACACACAACACCAGGAAAACTGTAAGTACTTGGATTCATCCCTGTTCCAAACCCAAATCCCTGGAATAGCTACAGTAGTAGAAATTGAACAGTAGTAGTGAGTATTCTGACCTGCAAAGGATACCTAGGATGCAGCAAATGCTTTACTAGGATTATAAAGAATGTCATAGCATTTGCTCCCTCTGCTAATTATATCAAATGAATAAATGTCAAGTATTTATAATTATGTAGACAACACAGGACGACAACATGTGTAATGACCAGAGTATGGTACAAATTAGCCAAAAATGTAACTTCTAGCTAGGCCATTTTACTAATTTTGTTGTTCAGTCCCTTCAGTCATGTCCAATTCTTTGTTACCCCATTTGGTATTTTCTTGGCAAAGATACTGGAATGGTCTGCCATTTCCTCCTCCGGTTCATTTTACAGATGAGGAAACTGAGGAAAACAGGGTTAAGCAACTAACTGGGATTTTAAATTACAAATGCTCTTTATACTAAAAAAAAAAAATGTAAGAATTAAAATCTCAGAACTGTAAGAAATAATCTTGAAATAATCAAAAAATAATCTAGTCCCTGTGCTTTGAGGTAAAGTACTATTATATCTAAGGAATTTTAAGACCATATAACTGGAAAAGCTGTAAGGTGAACTAGAACCCAGGTGTCTTATTTCTCTAATGTAATGCTCCTAAGGTAATACGAGCCTTTCCGTATTACTGAATTAAATCAAATCATTCACAAACAGAAACAAAATTTTGGCCTATGTTTCTTACTGGAATGAAGGATCAGTGATTTTTGTTGGTGTTAGAATCTCATGGAGTAAGAACTCTAACCACCATGTCACACCTATAACTTGGGAGATTAATTGTTAGGAAATTGCCTAAAGCACAGAGAGGTTAAGTGGACTTGCCTAGGGGCACAGGTGTAATAAGTGTCAAAGGCAAGATCTGAACCCAAAGACAAATTTATCAGTCTATCCACTGCAACACACTCATTACCAGAATATTATTTACTAGTTTCAAAAAAGTGGTAACCCAATGGAAATCTTGCTACCTTTGATTATAATACAGTTAGAATTTTATTCAAGTTCAAATTTCTGAATAGTGGCTAGAATACTGAATCTTGCAATCAGGAAGACCTTAGTTCAAGTCTCACTTTTAACACCCACCAAGTAAGTGACCCTAGACAAGTCACTTAACCTCTAAGCACTCTGGGAAACTCTTAAAGACTATTCATGCTAAGAAGGTAACAAACTGCATTAGGAAAGGGAATTTCCTTTTCCTATAACAAGTGCCCTATAACAATGAAATCACAGTTCTAGTACCTATTAAAGTCAGAGAATGCAAATTTTTTACTCTAATGTCAAACAATAAGACAAATATTAAATTAATGATTGAATCAAAGTAGAGGTGGTTCAATGGATAGAGCCCCAGGCCTGAAGTCAGTAAGATCTTGAGTTCAAATCTGCCCTCACACACTTGCTAGCTGGGTGACCCTGGGCAAGTCACTTACCCCTGTCTGCTTCAGTTTCCTCATTTGTAGAATGAGGTTGAGAGGGAAATGGCAGAGCACTCCAGTATCTTTGCCAAGAAAACCCTAAATGGTGTCATGAAGAGTTGAACACAACTGAAGTGAGTGAACCACAACAAGACACTTTTCAACTAGACTGTCTTGCTCTAGTTAGAAATATTCTCTAATACAACTGAACCATAAACTCTTATGTATAAACAGAAATCCTCTATATTTTCGAGGTAAATGAGAAACAATCTTACAAAGAAACATTCCTTTCAAAAGCATAAGTGAAATCAAACCATTTGGGGAAATATCTTACCAAAGGGGATCAGCTATAGTAGCTTCATCAAAAAATAAAATATATAGGCATAAAGAACCAACCAGCAAGGAATGGAATGTGGACGCAATCCTGAAATAAGAAAAAAACATATTTAATATTATTCAGACTGAAATGTATCCTTATCTCATTTAGGCATATGAAACAGTCTAAGGGAATTATGATGGGAAATCTAAGAAATGAATGGAATGTTAACAGCCCTATACTTGTAACGGGTAGAGACCTGAGTTTAAACCCTGCCTATGATCATGGCCAAATGAGTTAACTTCTTTGAGATATACCTGTTGTATTTACCTCACAGGGCTGTTGTGGGGAACGATACAATGTAATTTGAACATTTTCTAAACCAAGTGCTATATAAATTCTTGCTATTATTATTCTGAAGATTATAGCATAAGAACTTTCAAATAATCGCTAGACACTGCCAATCCTAAACACAACTCTCCCTTTAATTCCCTTACTTAAAAAACTGGGATATTTTTGCTCACAAGTCATGTAACACATACTGTCAGTTGCAATCATCCTTCAGGGTAGTTTTGCTCAAATACTTCAACAGATTTATGTTTTAATCAATACGGGTACTACCTCTAAAGATGCAGATTGCCAACCATTCATGCCCTCTCATTCTGCACCACACCTGTCCATGTCCTTTTGTAAAGAAGTATTAATACAAGAACTCAGGTCTTCTCATTCCTACTCTGATGTTCTTTCTAAATATATTGTTATCAGATGCTACAAACCAGTAAGAAAATGCAATCTGAAAAGTGTTCTCTGTCAGGACACACTAAGGAACCTGATCACATTTAGGATATGTTATTTTCCTAAGTCTGGTCTATTAAAGAATCGGTTTTGAAAAGAAATACATAAAAGCAAACTAGAGATATCAACTAATTAAGACTAATTTTCTGTTTATAAAAGTTTAAAGTTTCAAGGAAAATTCAATTCAAACTCAACCAATATTTAATAAGCGCCTAATATGTCTTTATTATTTCTCTTTTCAGTAGAAATGTGAAAAAGATTCTAGTAAATTATATCTGACTAATACTAAACAAAATGAGCCAAATCATATAAATTTAATTTATGTATATATTTGTATGCACGTGTATTTGTACACTACTTACTTAGATGTGTAATTTATGCGTTTATCTGTAATTTATACATTCCTATACAATTATAGTTTAATATGTATATATAAAAATCACATTTATCTATGTATCTTGTCCTATAAACTCTCATACAACGAATACCTTAGCTAACAATTGTGGATCTATAAATATCTTGAGTTCAAAATAGTTCACAAGCTTTAAAAACTTTACAGGAATAGAGAAAGAAAAAAGGTTTAAGGGCGAAAGTATGATTTTGAGTTTTCTCAAGTCTAAAGTACTTTATTCTTTAATAATATCAAATAGCATCCCTTTAAAATAATTAAAATTAATCATCAATATGCAGTTCAATATTACAACATAACCTGATAGTAAGACAAACCTGGGAGTTACATGATCCAAAAAAGCGTTCCTAAAAAGGCATGTGTAAATCAGACAAAGTCAAAGAGAATTTTAGCTACTCTCAAGGTCCTCACTACTGCAGTGAATCCTTCTGTAAAGTGAAAAGTCCTTTCAGAAAATAATTAACCCACATGTTATACCACACCCCTCCATACTAAAAAGGCATATTGATTCCTTTTGTTTTTACATTGCCTAAATTTCCCCCATATCCTTCCCCATTCTCCTCTCAGAAAGGTGTCTCTTATGACAAAGATCTCTTTTAGAAAAGAAAAGAGAGGAAATGAAAAAAATCTCAACAAAACTAATCAAGACATTGAAAAACACTGGCAACATATGCAATGTTGGATACTTGTGGACATCCTCACTTCTGCAAAGGCTGGGGATATGGAAGAGATATCTTCTCCTAGTTCTTCTTTGGGGCCAATCTTTTCTTTGTAATTCTGCAATGTTCATTTTTTTTTTTGGTTCTCTAGTGGCTGTCCCTTCCACTTCTATTGTAGTCATGTGTGTGTAACACGGGTTTGTTTTTTTTGTTTGGGGGATTTTTTGGCTTTGCTTACTTCACTTTCCATTATTTCATTTAAGTCTTTCCATGCACCTTTGTATTCAACATATTTATCATTTTTTACAGCACAGTAAGTGGTACCTTCATGTGCCACAATTTGTTTACTCATTCCCTAACTAAAGGTCAGCTGCTTTGCTTTTAGGTCTTTCTTACAACACACACACACACACACACACACACACACACACACACACACACACACAAATGCTGCTATAAATATGTTTGCTGTACACGGACACAGTAGGATCTCTGGGCCAAAGGCTATGAACATTTAATCATTTCATTGTCATAATTCCAAATTGCTTTCCAAAAAGTAGTAATTCACAGCCTCAGCAGCAATGCATTAGTGAGCCTTTCCACAACCCTTTCAACCATTAGCTATTCCCATCTTTTTTCATTTTTTCTAATTTTCTGGTTGTCAGGTGAGACTTCAGGGTTGTTCTGATTTGCATTCCTCTTAGTGTTAGGGATTGTGGTATTCTGTCATGTGGTTATTCATACTTTGTAGTTCTTTTGAGAATTTTTTGTTATTATGTGTTGATTACTCATTTATTGGCAGAATGACTTCTGGATTTATCTATCGCTTCTTATCTCTCTAATCTGGTCTTCAGGTATTTGTCCATGACTTTGAGGTAACAGTAAAGATAAATCTGGATGTAACATGTTGGAATGACATTGACCAAAATTCTATTGGATTAAATACATCATTACCTTCCCTCTGAGATTACTTTTTATCTACAGTATAAATAGTTTGTATATAAAGGTCATCTGCATGTCGTTTCCTCAGTCAGAATGGGAGCTCCCCAAGAATAGAAACAGTGTTTTTGCCTTTCTATGTCCCGTCACTTATCACAAAACCTGGGAAAAACTAAGCACTTGAGATTGTTGACTAACCAACTATTACTTGTATATACAATTTTTAAAAAGTCCAAAAGCAGTCAGCCAAATTACTTAGAAAACTACCTGTATGTATCTCACTGACTGGATATAGTAACACCCTCAATCAGTCTAATTCTACAGATTTACCTTAAACTGGGTAGAGCTGTAAATACCGCAAAACAAGAAAAAGATTACAAAGTAACTTTAACATATCAGTGAAATGGTAAGAAAAAAACAGGATAAAATTAATTAGAAGTAAGATGCATTGGGCAAGTCACTTAACCCCAACTGCCCTGCCTTCCCCCCTCCAAAAGCAAAAAAAAAAAAAAAAAAAAAAGATCCAGCTTAAGAATGTAAAATAAATAAAACAATCTTTATGTGCCTAGCCAAACTGTATACATCAATTAATTCTATCATAATAACAAATCCTATATCCCACGGAACAATGGGAGCAAATATTGTTTACTACACCACTTATTCTGTATCATAAAGTGTATCCTGAAATATAATTCATAATTTATCATTTCAGATACCTTCAGAAACATTTCTGTGAAGTGCCACAGGTCACTTTACAAGCAAAATTAAGTCCTGGCACACATATAATTCAAATGCCCTTTTGTTTACAAGGAATGGTAAAATACATACTAGAAGAAAATGTTTTTCATTTTTAAATTTTATTTAGCATATTAAATTTGTAAAACTTTTTCTAAGAAATAATAATAACATTAGAATGGTAGTTTAGAAGTTAAAGATTTAATCATTTTTAGATTATTTGTTAACAACTAAAATTACATAATCTAAAACAAGGCAAAAGCAGCAGCTTAATTAGTGAACCAGCAAATAAAAAAATAAACCATAAGTAATTCAGCACAGCAGGATTCTCCGTGCTAAGTGTGTCCATCTGGCTAATGCTGGAACTAAGTGAATAAAGGAAGAAGAAATAAATTGTAAAATTGTGGCAAATAACACCTATAATTCTTATCTTTTATGCAAGAGCAACAATTAAGCTTAATGACTCAAGTGCAGTTATAACCACTCAAATTAATGTTTTCTGGTGGGGATTTTTCTATGCCTTCCTAAGTGACTCAGAGCATCCAGGGGTCACAGACTTTTAGGCAGTATCTGATTGTGAAAAAGCAGCAGCTTGCATTACATTAATTTATTTTCTCCAAGTTAGTAGGAAAATTGCTGCAACAGGGAAAGGCCAAATCCTATGGCTTTCAAGAGGCAGGAAAGACCCCCAAATCTATAACACGGCCCCCCCAGAGTTATAGAGACAGCTTCTGCTTTGAGATTTCTTGGCAAGCCTGTTTTTCATTTACACAGTGGTAACTAGTAACTGGTTAGTAACTGCTGCTTTTGCCTTAAGTTTTAAGTTATGTAATATCAGGAACTAATACACAGAATGCCCAGAAATCATTAAATCTGTCAATCTACATTGGGATATAGGCTGTAGGAATGTGATTCTACTTTCTACCTCCTGTCCCAGGTATTTTTCCATTTTTTGCTCAATTCTTCATTTTGCCACTATGAAAACTCTATTCTGGGGTGGCATGCCCTAGTATAAAGAATACTGGACTTGGAGTCAGGTGAGACCTTGGTCTGAACTCTTTACTAGCTGTGGGACTATAAACAAATTGCTTAACTTCTCTGAGACCTTGGTTTCCTCATCACAAATGAGCATTATAATACCTATGGCACATGCTGTGTGATCAGATGAGATAATGCATGTGAAAGTGTTTCGCAAAGTGCTACATAAATACCAACAATTATTATCACTTTTGCCTCCCTGGGAAGAAGAAGAGGCGGGCTAGAAGTAAGATATCAGAGACAGGAACAGTCTTTTCAAAAGAAGAAATGTGAGCTATCAATAAGCATATGAGAGAATACTCAAAATCATTAGTAATAAAAGAAATAAAAATTAAAATATCTCTGAGACTTCACCTTATACACACCAGATGGGCTAAACTGACAACAACTGAAAACAGAGAGACAAATTAGAGAGACCCCACCCTTTGTGGCGCTGTGAAGTAAACCACTTATTCTGGGAAACAATTTGGAATAATCATTTTAAAAGTTGCTAAATGATACATGTTATGGTACCACATCTAGATGCCTACCCTAAGTCAAGGACAGAAAGTTCCTTTTGATACAAAAGTAGGCCATTTTGTAGAACCAAAAATTAGAAGTAAAGTGGGTACCCATCAACTCTGTAATGGCTTAGCAAATTATGGTCATGCGAATGAAATGAAACCCTATGTCATATGGAATCACAACTGTGAGGAATTCAGAAAAACCTGGGAAGAACTACATGAACTGATGCAAGTGAAACAGAACCAGGAAAACCTATTCTTCCCAGTTCAAAAAACTTTAGCATCTCTTCCATGTCTCTAGAATAAAATATGAATTCATCAGTCTGGCATTTAATGCCTTCTACATTCTAGTTCCAGTCTATCAACAGCTGTATTTCTACTTCTCTTTATGAACTCTACATTCCTCCATACTGGAATAATGTTCCCCTGCAATCGATGTTCCACCTACCATATCCATCCAGTCATACAAGAACTATTCCTCAAACCTGGGATGAAATTCCATCTTGTCTCTGCCCCTAAGAATCCTAGTGTTCCTTTTTAAGTTCCTATCAGGTAATATTTACTCAATGATACCTTCACTGATTCCCACCAGTGAGTAGTGTGCTAGCCCTTCTATGATCAGTTCAAATACCCACTTCTTCCAGAAACCTTTCTAATTTACCCAATTATTAGTATCTCTCCATCCCTATTTATTTTATATATATCCTCTAGGTCCTTATATGTGAATACTATATCCCAGTGGAATGTAACGTTCTTGAGGGCAAGGTTTGTTTCAATTTTATATTACTATCATCAGTGCCTAGCACAGTGCCTGGCCCACAACAGATTCTTAATAAATGGTTGATGAATAATTGATTTTATGGGACTTCAATCATGTAAAGAGTAAAAATCACTGAAAATTTGATCAATGTAGCAACCAAGCATTCATTGATTTTGCAAGTCACATGTTTCTTGCCTCTCCAAAAAGGGGTGGTAGGTTATGAGTACTGAATGAGGCACACATTTTTAGACATTGCCAATGCGTTTATTTAATTTGCTTTACTGAACTTATTTGTTACAAGAGTAAATCCTCTGGCAAGGAGGGATGTCACTGGAACATGACAGCAATGTTAAAAAAAAAAAAAGGAATAAGAAGGAGAAGAAAACACAAACACTGAAAAACATGAATAATTTTTCTTAAGTGGAAAGGTGTGTTGAGGGGAAAAGGCCACACACACACACACACACACACACACACACACACACACACCCCTTTTATGGTCCAAGCATGTAATTTCAACAGTATGGGGATTTCCTAGTCCTTCCACTGAAGCAGCCTGGTGAGTGGTCCTTAACTTGTCTTACCTACCTGAAGTACTCAGAACTCTACTTTTTTCTTTTCTTTTCTTTTCTTTTTTTTTACTTTTTGGAGCGGGGAAGGCAGGGCAATTGGGGTTAAATGACTTACCCAAGGTCACACAGCTAGTAAGTGTTAAGTGTCTGAGGCCCACTTTGAACTCAGATCCTCCTGACTCTAGGGCCAGTGCTTTACTTTTTTTCTGATGCATTTAAGTAATATTATGTATTGGTTATACATGCTTACTAGTATCTGCCTCTAACTGGACTGTAAGTTTAATGACTCTTCAAGCTTTTATTAGCTCCATTTGCCAGGCATTAACTGTGCTGGCACTCAATATGCAAACACAAAAACCACACAGTCCAACATCTGATGTCCTCAAGCAAATTACATTCTAGGGGAGGGAGAAAGACAACTCATGCTTATGTAATAAGAATGCATGAAAATATATTCAAGGACCATATAGGGGATGAAGTACCAACAGCTGGGGACCAGGGAGGGTGGAATCAGGAAGTGCCTTGGAGAATGTTGCATCTGAGCTGAGCTTTGAGGGAAACTTGGAAGTTTAGGAAGCTTTTGTGAGAAGGAAATGCATTCTAGTTACAAAGGCAAGAAGAACCTGTCTTCCTTAAAATCCACATCTTTTCTTCCCTCAAAAGCACACATAATGGTCTGTACAGGGTAATTTTAATAAATATATGTTGAACAATAACATTAATACATTTAATCCAGCACTTAGCACAGTACCTGGTAGACAGTAGGTGTTTAATAAATGCTTGTGGCCTTTAAGGTTTACAAAGAGTGTTCCTCATAACTGACTATGAGGTAGATGGTATATGAAATATCACCTACATGCTACATAAACACAGCAGAGATCCAAAGAAATTAACTTATCAGCCAAAGTAACACAATTTATCAGTCACTTATTAAGATGAAAAAGTGAACACATTTGAGGGCAAAAACTGGATATACAAGCAAGAAAGGTTTGCTCAAATTAACCGTGCTTTCACTAGAAAAAGTTCAGATATTTATTCTGCACAACAATGTTTCCATTTATTTGGTTTTTTGATGTTCTTCCTTTCTACTGAGATAACTCTGACTGAGATAGCTGTGAATTCATTAGTCTTTGTTTTCTCCTGTGTATTAACACTCAACACCATTCTTTATTTGCCTCTGAAATTTTTACTTTATATATATATATATATATATATATATATATATATAATATATTTATTTATTTATTCATGCATTATTTGATCTGATATTTTTATTAAAACATCTCTCAAAAATGTCACCATTGCCCAGCAGTCAATTTCAAAAGTCCTTCACTTTCCTTTCCTTTTCTTCTTTTTTGGGGGGAGATAGTATGGAGGGCAAGAGAAACAATATCCCCACTCTATAATTCTATGCATAAAAAAATATTTAAAATCTAACATAATTCTGAAAGAAAGCAAATTCTGCCTTTAGTCGTTATTCTATTGTTATTCTAACACACAGAAAAAAGCTTATTCCATACACACAGCATGTATGAAATGCCTATATCAATTGCAACCCTTTTTTAAAGGCATATGTTTTTCACAAGATGAACCAAAGCTGTTGTAATAAGACACAAGGAATACAGACTAGAAGTACTTGATCTGTGATCAGAATAAAGATCAAAGCTTTGGCTCAAATATTCTCTAAGAACTTGGATTTTTGGCAAACATCCTTCAAACTTAATATCAGGTGGTAATTTTCTGCTGCCCTCTTTCCCATCACCCAAAAAGGGAATTTTAGAAATAATTTTATCCTAAGTATTACTTTCATTTAAATAATACAAAGTATATAATATTCCTGTAGTGATAACATGCTAAAAACTGAAGATACAAAGAAATGAATGTTTGAAAAGGTAGTTATTGAGTACCTACTCTGTACAAAGCACCGTAACAAGCTAAGATGCTTTAGAACCATAATATTTTATACAAGAAATGAGGTAGTTAAACCAAAATTGACCAAAGAACACTAAAAAAACTTTTTATACATCTTCCAATGAAAAAAAATTTTTCACATGATTTCTGTAATTCACTTTCTCCTTCCTTTTCATCAATATTAATTGATTGTTTTTGTTTTTGTGGAATGCGTTTAATATAATCTGATCAAAAATAAATTGAGTTCAATTTAAAGTACATAAAAGAAAAATCTAAAGAAAACAATATTTCAATGGGGGGATGGGGATGAGAGGTGGGGTGATGGAGGGGAGGGTGGGGGAGGGGGGGGAGACCGGATAGGAAGGAGGGACATGTAATCAGT
>CM053584.1:331997419-332008645 GCA_028627135.1 Pseudochirops cupreus | reverse complement strand
CAGCCAATCCCCTTCTTCCACATCAACAGGGGAGTTCATGCCTTCTCAACAGTAGGACAGAGTTTGCACCTTCCACACTTAGCACTTAGCACTACTAAGTGCTAAGTATCCTGCTAAACTAATTACTATTACAGTACAGAGATGAAAAATGACACTCTCAAGGAACTTATATTTTAATAGAGAGAATACATATATACATAAATACATACATACATACGCATATGCATAACAAAGCAGAATAGAATAAGAGTAAATAGAAAGTGCTGAGAAAGTTTGAGGAAGGAGAAATCACTTTTCGATGGATCAAGGAAGGCTTCATGGAGGAAGTAGGACATGAAATGCCTGGAAAAGTAGATTTGCAACATCACAAGGGAGCCCATGAAAAGGCTCAGAGGCAAGAGAATGCAGGACAACAGTGGTGGACAGCAAACAGATTAGAGAAGATGGGGAATGATATAAAATAAAGCTGGAGTCACCTGTTAGGTTAGGCTAAGTAGTTGGTATTTTATCTTCTAGGTAACAAGAAATAGCTAGCATTTCTGGAGCAGGGCACTGAATCTGTTCTTACATATGTTTTAGAGAGATTATTTTGGCAGTTTTTTGAAAAATAGTTTGGAAAAAGGACTTTAGGAAGTGGAAACAATTTAGGAAGTTCCATGAAACCTTCCTCTTCTAAAAATTATTTCATTCCTCTGAAGCACTTTGTACTTCACAAGCACCTGTCACATTCTGTTTTGCAACCTATTTGTCTATGTATTTGCTATATCCCTGCTAGGAAGACTTCAAGAAAGGCTAGATGATCATTTATCAAGAATGTTGTCAAGGGGATTACTATTCAACAACTAGACTAAGTGAAAATTAGATTCCTTCCTACTTAGATTCTATAATTCTGGGTCCATTCACTCTACTGCTTCCTAATCTATAGGAAAGGACAGCCCACATCTTGACCACAAAAGATATCCTGCTAGACTGAAAGTTCTATGAGCACAGGGAATTGTCTTCACCACTGTAATTTCCACAACTCCAAGTACGGTGTTTTGCATGTAGTAAATGCGTCCAAAAGTCTGCTGAATTAAACTGAATTTCTGCTTGGTACCGCACTGACAAGGACCCTAATGCTCACTTTTCTTCTCTTTGCCCCCCAACAAAAGTTAACACAACTGGAAAGAGATCCCAACAAAAAGGATCTCTCCCTTAAATCCATCGTGCCCTAACTTGAGGAATGTATGGAGAAACCATATCCTCCTTGAAGGAGGAGGGTCAGTTTTGGTTTTTTGGTTTTGTATTCCTAGTATGTAAGTGCAATACCTTCCACATCATGGTGCTTAATAAGAGTTTGCTGAATGGAACCAAGGGGAAATCTAGACATAAATGGACTCCAGTATGTACCTGTTATGAATTTAAGACTGGGGTCCTTATCCTGGAATCTATTAACTTTTTAAAAAATATGTTGATAATGGTATTTCAATATAATTGATTTCCTTTGAAATCTTTAGTAGTATATTGTTTTATGCATTTAAAAGCATTATTCTGAGAAGGGGTCCACAGGCTTCACCAGACTACAAAATGGATCCATAACTCGAAAAAGGCCAAGAACTCCTACTTTAAGACAATATATTCAGGTAATGAAACAATTTCCTCCTAATTTTATTTCCTTCATTTGGATTTTTACATAGGTATATTTCTGGTTGTTTAATTGAGGGTTGGTCAAATTTAAATAGAAAAGTTTAGATTCTACAATAAAAATCAGATAAGAAGCTGAACATGCTAGATTTAGAATCAGAAGAGACATGGGTTTAAATTCCTCCTCTGAAACTATGAGCAAATAGTTTAACCTCTCTAAGCCTCAGTTTCCTCATCTGTAAAATGGCAATACATTCTTCATGATATACCTCAAAAGAATGTTGGGAGAATCAAAGGGATAAATGTCTATAACATGCTTTGCAAACCTGACAGAGATATGTAAAACTTAATTATTAATAGTATACTTTCTCCTTTTTAAATATGTATGTATACACATATACAAACATACCTGCTATAGTGAGTAAATTATCATAAATAAGAAGTCTACCAGATTAAAAGACTAAAAACTCTTCATGGAAAACATTCTAACTCTGAATGATCAAAGAATACTAGCTCTGGAGTCAGAGGGCTTCAGATCCTGCCCCTGACCCTACATGACCTTGGGCAAGTTACTTAACATTCCTGGCTCTTAGTTACCTCCTCCATAAAATAAGGGGTTGAAACCTTGAGTGGTACATGGTCTTTGGAGTTCCTTCCAATCGATCTACGAGTCTACTCTTGCAATCATCCACGCTGTCTCTACCTAGCCAGGAGGATCACACAGGGCAACAGCATTTCCCTACTTCAATATGCTCAGCTATCAACGTGATCTTCATAGGGGCTGGACTGAGCTTGTCACCCCTCTCCCCAACTCAATGAACTCCACTGGCTCTCATATTGTTTTCAGGATCAAATATAAAAACCCTGGTTGACTTCTGAAGCCCTTTATGACCTAACTTTCCTGTCTTCTTACACCTGACTCTACCCAAAGTACTCTGTGATCCAGTGACACTGGTCTCTGCCATTCCTTGAACAACATCCTCTATCTCTTGACTCTGGCCATTTTCAAAGGCTGCCCCCCATGCGTGGAATTCTCTCCCTCTTCATCTTCATCTCCTGGTTTCCTTCAAGTGCCAATTAAAGGTCCACTTTCACAAGAAGCTGATCCAAATCCCTTTAATATTGGTGCCTTCCCTTTGTGATTATCCCCAATTTACACTGTGTATATCTTATTTGTACATAGTTCTTAATATGTTGTTTCCCCCATTAGACTATAAATTCCACGAGAGCAGGAATTCTCCTTTGTTTGTATCAATCTCCACTGCTTAGGACAGTACATGGCACGTTGTAGGCATGTAAGAATACTTGCTGACCTTGCCCCATGACACCATGACACCATTCTACAAAGACCCAGTGTCCCAATTCACCTGCCACCTACAACACCATTCTATGAAGACACAGTGTCCTAACTCACTTGCCAGCCACTGCCACCCACCTATGATTATGAACTCTCCCTACCCTGTTACTCTCCCTCTTCCTGTATTAATCCCCAGCTACCAAGAAGTACATTATTCTTACCCTATATCTCTCACTGTTTCATCCCCATCTTCCTTAAGCCTATCTTATCTATGACCCACTTTAAATCTTCCCACCCCTTCCACTATGGCTGTTTAATTCCTGTTCCCTGATGAGCAAAATTCCCTTCACTACAGACCTGTTCCTCTTATACTCCTTTCACTTCTCTGCTCTCATGGCATCCCCAGTTAGCCTCTATTGCTCTGGCTCTACCTCCCCTACACCCCCCCCCCAAAGACCCTGGATCTGAAGAAAAAGTTGGAATGCTCTGTATATAACACTACAACTTCCAGTTTTCTTCCATCATTCAGCAACCTCAGCTACTTTACTCTATTAACATTTTGTATCCTATACAGAGCATGGTGGCTGTTATCAACATGTGGTCCTCTAGGTCCTCAAGTGTGTCCCTTAGACCAAATCCAAACTTCACAGAACAAATCCCCTTAGTAAAAGGATTTGTTCTGTAAAACTGGGACTTAGTGAAAAGGCTACACCCAAGAACCTAGAAGGCCACATGTGGCCTGGAGGCCTCAGGTTCCCCACCCCTAAGGAAATCAACCCCTGGCTCACAGTCCTTCTCTCCCCCAAAAGCCCTTAACCTAATGGCCTTCAACATCGATGCTAATGTGCCCTTAACCACTCTAGCCTCCAAGTTCCTCAACCTCTTGAATTCCCAGGACCTATTCTTTCATTCTACCTCTCCAAGTATTCCATTTCCTTGATCAAAAACTCTGGAATTTCCCTATATGATCATAACTTCCCATCATTCTATCACTCCATATCCCTCACCACTCCTAAACTGACAATCATTTTCATCATAACCTCTAATATTTCCAAATCCTCCATACTTTCTCAGGTTATTACCTCTGTTTTGACTTCATTGTCCCCCCCTTTCCAATCTCAATATGCACATTAGTCACCTCAACTCTGCACAGCTCTCTGTTATTGAATCCTTCACCACTTTGTCCTTTTGCTGCTTGGCTGTTGCCCCACCATAGTCCTAGATCACTGTGGTCAAGCGCTTCCTCCAAACTTGTTCCTGCTGGTGAATAGGGCATGAAGAAGTCACAAAATCTTGTTAACTGGGTAAAGGATAAATGTACATTATACAACTTCAACCAAGTCCTCACTGTAGCAAAGCAATCCTCTTACTCCTTCCTATTTGGAATAAGAAACTATGAAACTAGAAACAGAAACTATGCCAAACCTTCTCTTTTTTCCTCAAATCTCCACCTCCTCCTTTCCCCCCATTCTCTCAGTTTAGGATACTGACTCTCATTTTACTGAGAAAGTTAAGGTTATTTGCCTTCAAGTCACCCTACAGCCCCAAATCCTTATATAAATCCTCCTTTCTCTTCCTTTCTTCTAGTCTCTTCACCAATGCCAACTTCCTTTGCATTTGTCCTCAATTTCAAATCCATCCACCTTCTCCAGGAAACTGCCCCCACAATCATTCCTCTCGAATCTTCAACCTCTTTCAATCTACTAGGAGTCAAAGAACTATATATCAAACCCTATACTTATTTATTGCAAGCAAGCCACTATGCTCAATCATTTTCCAAATCATTAACTCAATTCCTCTCAGTAAAAAGGTAAAGTCAACTTAGAATGGAAATATATCTACACTAGAAGTTATTCAGAGAGGAAACTTATGATTTGAAAACACTGTTAAATGAAATATGCATTTCTAAATACTACATAGCTCACCAAAGAGATTCTTAGACAGTGTTTTCTACAGACATGGAGAGTATCTTCTATATATTAGCAAGCCTACAATGAAAAACATGCAAGAAGTGCTGCTTTCCATCATTTTCAGCCCAAAATTAAAGGGCATCTTCAAGTAAACAAATATCACAAGTAACTATACCTTCCCAAAAAAACCTCTCATTTCCTTCACTTGCATGTAAAAATGATACCTAGAAATCAAGAAAAAAATTACAGCTTCTATACGGACTTCAGGAAAGCCACTGTCAAAATCAACAAAAACAGGCTAATAAACATCACACCATTTCTCAAACACAAATTCTATGAACAAGCCCTAAAACGAAAATGGAAAAACGAAATCCAAGCTAGTCAGAATTGATGAAGCTCTATGATGTCCAGGAGATAGCAAACGGATAAACAAATATATGGGGGAAACAAAATTATTTTGTGACAACACCTCAACTGGTTTTTTATAGAAGCTTTGAAACACAAGAGAAGACATACCCTAGTGGGTTTATATTAAAGCCCACCAAAGATAAGGAGTTTACTGTTTTTGTTGAAATTTACAATAAAGCAACGTATTATATCCTATATTGCTATATAATACATATATAGCCTAATCTATGCTAAAAATTTGTCAAAATTACTGAAAAATGTTGGAATAGCTATAATAATATACCAAAACTGAAACACTAGACATCACTGGTAACATATAAGGAATATATCTGTCTTATCTTCTATAAAACAGAAAACTAGCAGAGAGTCAGGTTGCCACTTTTATCAGTCATAATCACTCTTATGTTGTCTTAATGCTTTTTTGGAAAACCTATATTGTGGAGGATATTTAACTGGAGAAGTATTTGTAATATATTAAGATAATATACAAACACTTTTTTAAAAATACTGTAATACATACTTTGTGTTTTTATTTAAGATATTCCCCCAAAAAATAATTGATAGATTTATAGTCAATTGATTAATGAATAACTTAAGCCTAAAGTTTATAATAAATCCATAACTATGACTTCATCAACTCTAAATATTGATGTAGTAAAAATATAACCTGAGAAAAATGAATAATATGCATTTGGATTGGAAGTAAAATGTTCTGTTGATTTTTTTAAATCTTTAAAGCTTTATCACTGTGTAATTATGATTAAGCTTAGCCTTGTAAAAGATTTAAGAAAACATACCTTCCTCCCTCCCTTCACTGTAGAGGTAGAGAATGATAGATGTGGAGTATTGCATATGATGCCAGCTGAGGTCCACATGTTAGTTGGTTTTGTTGAACATTTTTTCCCTTTCTACAAATCTTTGTTACAGAAGGACTGAAAGGAGAGGTATGTTTAGAAATGAATGTCAGCTAACAAGCTGTTATTAAGTGATTACTATTTGCCAGGCACAGTGCTGAGCACTATAGATAGAAAGGCTTACAAACATTGTTCCTGACCTCCAAGAGATCACACATAAAGAGGTGAAACCATGTGCAAATAACTAGGAACATACGAGATATATAACAGAAAGTAACCCCAGGATCAGATTATTAGGAGCTGAAGGTAGGAGAGAACTACCCTGTGTTACGTGGTGCTTGATCTGAGTCTAAAAGGGACCTAGAGATTCTATAAGGCAAAGGCAAAGAAGATGGGCACTCCACAGATGGGAGACGAGCACAAATTCAGGTGACTGAAAGTCATACGTAAGCAACAATAATCAGGCCATTACAATTGGACCATGGAGTTTATCAATGGGGAACATAAACTTCAAGAAATCCAGAAAGACAGGGAATGCCCAGCTGTGAACAGTATTAAATATCAAACTAAGGAGTTTATATTTGATCCTGAAGGTAATGAGGAACATCTGGAGTTTACTGATTTGCATTTTCAGAAGACCATTTTAATGACTGATTGGGGTGGGAAACAGTCTTGAGACAGAGACCCACCAGCAGCTGTTGCAATAGTCTAGGTATGAGGGGATGAGAGTCTACACCAGATGGGTGGTGACTATGTTAAAAGAAGAGGAGGGCATGTAAAGTAGATAGCTAGTAGGGAAGGACAGAATAAATGAGAATTATTTGAGAATGGAGGAGACATGGGTTTTTGGAAGAGTGGCCAGGACAAGTATGACACTGAATCCATTAGGGAATTGTAAAAGAATTGCTTTGCTGTAGTAGGAGTCCAGAGGAGACTACGTAACATAAATTTGTAGTAAAACCATCACGGTTTCATGATCTTCCCCAGCTTTAATCAGCAGCACACAAATACTTGTTGAAGAGAGAAATAAGGGGAGTAATCCAAGGTTAGGATACCACGTGATGTAAGAAAAAAAGGTATCGATTTTTAAAAATCCATGGGAAAAATAGAATGTATGGACTAAACTTCATTTCTTAATGACATGACAAGGTGGAACCCTTTCCAGAAAATTTAAAGAGAAGTTAAGTTATAAAACAAATAAAGGTCATTTATATTTTAGCTATGTTCAATAAAAATTAAATTAATTTAAATTAAATCAAATCAATTAAATTAAGTTTTAAAAAAGACAAATCAAAGACTGACAATGTAATTCTCTAGCAAAAGTCAATGAAGTAGGAAACGACTGTTTCAATAAGCTTTGGGTTTATGACAAAATAAAGCCCTTCTTCATAAACAGTAATAGGTGAGGACCCTAAAGTTAAAATAAATAAATAGAGAGAGAGAGAGAGAGAGAGAGAGAGAGAGAGAGAGAGATATTTAAGGATGTTTTCTATATTCAACTGAAGAATTCCCTTATGCACATAAAGCCAAATTCTTTCAGAAATCACCAGCTTATTTTATCTGAAAGGATAAAAGTTCTAAAGGGTGAAGAGGATCTTCAGTTATCTGAGACTCAAATGACAAAAAAGATCTAAAATAAAACAAGCTCCTTGTGATCATCATTTCCCATTTGTCTTTGCAGCATCCCCCACTCCCAGCACATACAAGGCCTCACAGACAGTAAATACTTCATGTTTATTGAAATGAAAAGGAAAATGAAAGACTATTAAGAAATGGCGGGAATTTTGTCAGTTCACACTGATCTAATACCTTGGGTCTAAGATTCTGTGGCAGAAAAGACAAGTGATAACATCATAGCTATTGCTTCTGACTAGATTGCAAAACAAAGAATGAATTATGACCTGATCCAGAAAGTACATTCAAATGTTACAGAATTACAGTATCTAGAATACATTCAGATGTTTGGCTGAGGAAAGCAGGCTGGGATTCTGCTCCATCTATCCTTCCTGTAACATGGGATGACAAGGGCTTTGTTGTACAGCCTCTTGCTGCTCTCACTGATTACTAGATTAGAACTCCTTCATTTTCTACAACACATAAAAAAAAATTATCTGTTTCATGTTCCTAATCAAAGATTAAAAAATTAATGGATAGAGACGTTTATCCCAAGCGGGCCAAAATGCCACTTTTCACAAGTCCATAAAGGTAGGAAAAAAAAATAAAGCCTCAAAAGTAGGGGGTAGGAGTGTCAGAAAGCAAAACTGAACATGTGTGTGTTCAGAAAATGTCTTCTGTAGTCCAGAAAATATAACTTATTTTGTTTTATTTTAATGTGTAAGCAGACAAGCACTGCATCTGGAGTCAAGAGATTTGAATCTTAGCTCTATGACTTACTCAGTTATTTACTAGTTACCTTGTACAAGTCACTTCTCTGGGTCTCAGTTTCCCCATCTATTAAAAGAGGAGGTTGGACTAGATGAGCTCCAAGGTCCCTTCCAGCTCTAAGAAAAATGATCCCGTATTGATGGTTGCTTCAACAAGCATTTATTAAGCAAATGTATATGCCAGATATTTTGCTAAGAGCAGGGACACAAATAAAAAGTATAAACAGTCCTTGCCCTCCTCAAGGAACTTACACATTTTAAAATTCTTCATTATTATCAGAATAATTAATGATATTGTATGAATAAATTACCTGAAAAAACTGTAGGTTTAAGTTTAAAAATCCAATGTAACCAATTTTACGGGCAAACTAATATATAAAATGTGGGTATTCCCGCCACCAACGATGTTTAAGACCTCCCTAGGCCTTTCTAGTTGCTTTTCATAAGCTTCTATAGCCAATTAATTACCTTGCGTCAATTCTCTGGTAAACAGTCTTTTTTGGACTTAACTAGGTCAAGATAACCTCCTGTGACAGACAACTAGAACATCACTGGGTCTATGCTCCTTAATTTTTCCATCCAGATCATATTAAACATAATGCATTCTTAGGTTCACAACTCATTAATTTTTGGTCTCTAAAAGGATTTTAGAGATTTTTTTAAAAAATATTTTTAAAACCTTATGGTAGCTAGAGAGGCCAATCTTGAAAACAGGAAGTCTTATGCATATATTTACAGTAGTAACACAGACAAGTCACTTAACTTCTTAGTGCCCCAGGCAATCCCTAAAACTAAAATTAGAGACAAGGTATTGACCTACATTGGTAGAAGGAATTTTCTATACCAACATCAAAGATCCAGAATAAAAAAATCACATCATTTAACTTCTTTATGTATTCATGCACACACACAAAGTGTTCTATGCTTTGAAAGTTTCTGGAAATGTTTAAGCCATGGATAATTTCGTCTTTCCTTCAATCTATTCTAGAAGGTTTACTTGAACTGAACTAACCAAAGCATCCTCTTCATCTCTGAGCACATTAACAATTACTCTGAAGTCAATTACCCATGAATCCTGAGAAAACTTGTACCTGACAATGGGGAAGCCATTAAGTCAATGAAATTAAAAATGCTTCAATTCTCACAGGCGTAAGATCTCAGTTGGCTTGCTCCCACGCTAGGCCCTTTACCTTTCTCCCTTCTAGGATTCATAGATAACAAGCCTGGCCTCTGAATTTCAAGACCCCTTCTTCTCAGACATCTTCAATGCTGCTTTCTTATCTTCCTTCTTAGAAGTTTGGCTCCCCATCTTCTCCAGCTTCACTGTAAACATGTCATCATATATTTCCGAGGCTCGGGGCATCTGAAATTTCACTAATGAGATGTCTCATGATATAAAACTTACCTACAACTTCATCAATTCTACTACCATTTCCAGGCATCCAAACAACAGGATGTTTCTATTTGTCCTGCTCCTTGACAAGGAGATTGAGGATATCATAAGTCAGGCAGATAGGAGGCAGAACTCTGAAGAAAATGCAACTGGAAGAATCACATAAGTAGCATTGAATGAGTCAAAGTAAGAAGTCAACATAGACAGGTGGCACAGGGACAGTCTAGAGTCCAAAAGGTCAGAGTCAGAGATAACCAATCAAGGTGAGAGACAACTCTGAAGTGAGTTATTATCTTAGGACACTCTTTTCTTTTGCTCTCTACTGTTTTATATACCCTGTGGGTATATAAAGTACAGTACATAACCCGCAGATGTTAACTATATCCAGAATGCCAGTGGCCTGAAGTGAATATATCTCTACTTGAGCAGGGTTAGAGAGATTAGAATTGTCTAATTGATTGATTGATTAAGAGCCTACTACCAACCAGGCACTATGCTAACTGTTGGAGACACAAACAGAAGCCTCCCCCTCCAAAAAAAATAAAACCAGTCCCTGCCCTCAAGGAGCTCACAATCTAACAGGGGAGGGGAATAAGCAAAGAAATATGCACAAACAAGCTACATACAGGATAAACAGGAAACAATTAAAAGAGAGAAGGCCCTAGAATTCAGAGGGATTTTTTGAAAGGCTTCCCTAGAAGATGGGATTTTAGTTGGGACTTAAAGGATGTCAGAAGACAGAAATGAAGAAAGAGAACATGGGAGATGGGCAGAAAAAATTATCAGGGTTGAGAGGTAGAACGTCTTCACTAGATCGAAGTGTATGGTGGTGGGGAGTAAGGTTTAAGAAGGCTAGAAAGGTTGGGGTTAACTAGGTCATGAAGGGATTCAAAAATGAAATCCAGCATTTTGTGTTTCATGCTGGCGGCAACAGAATGCCACTGAAATTTACTGAGTAGAGAGGTGACATTGTTGAGCGGGAACTTCAGGAAAATCATTTTGGCAGCTGAATGGAGGATAGATGAGAGAGGAGAGAGCCTTGAGGCAGGCAAACCTCAGCAGTCTACTTCAGTAGTCTTGAGTATGAGGTAATGAGGGCCTGCATCAGGGTGGTGGTGTTATGGGAATCTGAAGATCTTCCCTGCCCCGAGGCCCTTTACTAAAGTGGCTTAAGTGACTCTGAGAACCTTCCCAGATTTGAAAGTACACTCTGTCCCCTAACAGGCTGAATGTGGTCACATGGAGCCTGTGGCAGGAGGTTTGTTCTTCAGGAATGCCCACGCCTTATTACTCTGTGATTGGGCAGTGGGTCAAGAGGGCTGTGACATTCTCCAATCCAGGAGAAGGCTATATATAT
>CM053584.1:331958678-331997319 GCA_028627135.1 Pseudochirops cupreus | reverse complement strand
TAACTGAATAGGTATGGATGTAATGGTCAGATGATTGGAAGCCCATCTGCTGATCTGTTTCTTTGTCTGCTTGTAACTTGTGTTTGTAACTTGTGTTTGCATTCTCTGAAGTTCAGGGTGCTGACTTTTCCACCTGAACTAGGTAAATGATATTTGTTTGATTCATTAAAGTAAGACTGTTAACCCATTGTGAGTTGCTTTCCTTTAGAAAAGCAGATCTAAGAACCTGTGCTAGCAGCCATCCCGGGTATGCTAGGGTGCTTGCTGATACAGGTGGCAAGGTCAGAGAAGAGAAGGTGGCATATTAGAGAGATGTTTCAAAGGTAAAATCAACAAACCTTGGCAACAGATTGGATATGGGGGAGGAGAGAGTGTGAAAAGTCAATGATGACACCTAGGTTGTGAGTCTGAGGAACTGGGAGAATGGAGTTGCTCTTAACAATAATAGGGAAGTTAGGATCCGAGATGGTTCACTGGAAAAGATAATAAATTCAGTTTTTTACATGCTTTTTATGTCTGATGATGGCAAATAACTGGAACTGGAAACTGAGGAGATGTCCAGTCATTCAGGAAATGGTTGAACAAATTATGGGTCTATGAATGTGATGGAATACTGTAAGAAATGATGAAAAGGGTAGTTTCAGAAAAACCTGAGAAGTCTTATATGAGCTGATGCAAAGTAAAGTGAGCAGAACAAAGAGAACAATTCACACAGTAGCAGCAAATTGTAAAGATAATAAACTTTGAAAGAATTAGTAACTCTGATCAACACAATGACCAATCACAATTCCAAAGGACTCATGAAGAAACATGCTATCCACCTCCAGAAAGAAAGCTGGTGGAATCAAGAGTGCAAACTGAAGCATATTTTCTTCTCCTTCTTTCTTTTTTTGGACAAGGTTAATGCAGGGATTTGTTTCTCTTGACTTCTCAATGGGTAGAGAAGAGGAAAGGTGGAGAAAGAGAATTCAGAAATGAAAATAAAATAATATTTAATTTTTAAAAATATTACCATCCTAGAACTGTTTTAAAGAAGAATCCAGGAAGAGATTAAACATGTCTGTTGTTTGAGGATCAGCTTAGTTTGGAGAGGATCGCCACCAGGTTGGCTGACAGATGAGGAATTTTTTTTGGCACAGCAACTCTTGAAGATCTATTTACTAAGTTACAGAAGGATTGTGATCTAATTTGGTATAATAGCAAGCACAGAAGTAGTTCACACCTTGTTTCAGCTATTGAATTAACAATTTATTTCAGTTCAAGTTTCTTTTGAACCTTGTATCACAGTGGTTCTCAACCTTCCTAATGCGGGACCCTTTAATACAGTTCCTCATGTTATAGTGACCCCCAACCATAAAATTATTTTCATTGCTACTTCATAACTGTAATTTTGCTAGTTATGAATCTGATATGCAGGATGTATTTTCATTGTTACAAATTGAACATAACCCACAGGTTGAGAACCGCTGTTGTATCAAGTCTGTTAAGAAACAGAACATGTAAACCCCGTAACTTGTGAACCCTAGAACTCATGAACTCCTGCAACAGGAAGAGAAAGAGCTAATGACTATATATGAGAGGCCCAGGCTAGGGACAGGAGAACTGAGGACTCTTGTGGTGGCAGAGTCAAGAAGGAGAAAACTTGTGGTATCCTGGCACTCTGTTTGTCTGCTCTGTTTATGTTGATACTTGTTTGTGATACTTTGTACAGAAGCCCTGGGACCTTAGTGGAAGCCCTGAAAGAGGATTTTCTGGTTGTATGTTTACAGAAGTCCTGGAGGAGGGTTTTGGAGGTCCTGGGACTTTACTGATGATTTGTGTTCACTTTTGGACCTTGTTTGTGGGTCTGTGTTGATTTCTATGTTGATGATATGTGCTGACCTCTTGGACCTTGTTGGTGGGTCTGAGTTGATTTCTATGTTGATGATTTGTGCTGAGTTCTCAGACCTTGTTGGTGGGTCTGAGTTGACTTCACAGGCAGATACTGAATTGATGGTGGTGCCAGCAACGTGTATGAATATTATTTTGGCTCTGTCAAGCTTTGTCTTCCCAGAAACAGGAACTGTGAAGGACTTGAGGTGAACTGGACACTGTGAACTGCAATATGGAACAGGAACTGGACAAAGAACTGGTCAAGGAGCTAGACAAGGAACTGGGAGCTGCCTGCCTTTGAACTCAGGTGACAGTTGGAGCTGGAACAACGAAGGAGGAACCATGGAAGCTGAGAGCCAGCCTCGAGTCAAGCTGAAAGAAGACTTTACTTGGATACTATGCACTGAGAAGATTATGATTTACTGTGACCTAGAGGTGGAGAACTTTGACTTTTGTACTTTGTGATTGAATTAAGGATTTTGTGATTGACTAAATGAATGTACTTTTTTTAAAACTATGTGACCACTTTGGTGAGAACTATGTGGCCATTTTAGTGATAAGTTGTTGAGCTGTGACATAGTGAATGCTGTATTTTGATTTTCTGTGATAAGCTGTAACACTGTGAATGCTGTATTTTGATTTTCTATGAATGTTTTGTTCTGATTTGTTATTGAATAGAGAGCTCACTATACTATGTAATCAGAACTTTCAAAGGTGTTTACAGCAGCAGTCCTCTGGAAAGCTGCTTGTGCATGGCTTTACATTATAGCATAATGAATATTCAATAACAAACACTTGTCTTGATGAGGAAAAAAGAGTTGGTGGCTTTGGATTACTCCCTAGCCTTTACCTCCCATATCCAATTAGCTGCCAAGTCCTCCTGATTTTACACCCTCTCTCACATAATCACCACATCTTCATTCACTTTATCACCACTCTAATATAACATTACCTTCCACCCATAGTCTTCCGAGAATGCTTCCCCCGCATGTACTCTCCTCTTGCTCCAATCCATATTTCATCCTGCTTTGGGATAAATCTTCCTCATGCACATGTCTGATCATATCATATCTAAAATCCCCTCAATAAATCCCTACTGAGTATTGCAGAGAGTTCAGATTCCTTAGTCTAGAATCCAAGGCCCTTCATAGTCTAGGATTATCCTGCCTTTCCAAACTTACTTTGTATTATTCCCTTTACTACCCATCTCATGCCAGCCTACACACCCTGTACTCTTTTGCTTAAGTCTCTCACACTCCCATGCTTTAAAAAACTCGAATCATTTTTGCCTATTAAAATACTTTCAAGAACCTACTCAAATGATACCACTTTCATGGATCCTGCCTAAAGTGAGACCCACCTTCACCTCCCAAGATGAAAACACCTCTCTCCGGGTTCTTTGTATACCTCTTTGTTTACACTGCTAATGCATTTTATCCTGTTCCTTTCTGCATAATGACTATGTGTGTATGTGTATATTCTATTAGACTCTAATAGAGCTCCATGAAGGCAGGGAATATATTTTATTCTTATTTGCATACCCCAGTAGCTAACAAAGAGTCTGAAAATAGTAGCTACTCCATTTAGGAGAAGCCTTTGTGGCTTAAGTGGAGACATCCACATCAATGTTGAATTAAACTGGAAGGGACTGCCTGCCACACCAGCCATTCATTCACCTTTTCAACCACTTGCCCTGCCAGTCTCATCACCTGACAGCTTACCAGTTGAGCTGCTACTAAAACTGTCACCATTACCAGAGTGATTGTCAGGGGAAAAAGAGGGTTTTTTATACCTAGTATTTATCTATCCAAAAAGCTATTTCTACCTTACTTCTTCCCCTTTTCTAGAACTCTACCCATCTAAAATCTTCTATACCTGGAACCTTCATCCTAGAAGTCTCGTAGCTGGTTGGCACAATCCTGCCTTTGACTTCTGAGAAGGGAAACCAGTAAGACTCACCAAGCAGGATTCCACTCCTCCTTATAAAAAACCCCCAAGGGGCCCTAATGCATAGAGCAAAGATGAACCCAAGAATTTCAGTGAGAGCTTGAGAAAATGATGTACCAAGACTTGGCAGCCTCTCAACGCCATAAAGGAATTCCTCCTTCCTCTATGGCCTGAAACCATCATGACCAATGCTTCCTAATGATATCCTTGGTTGTATACTTGCCCTTCTCACTCTTGTTTTATGAGGTTTGGTCCAAGTCTTTTTTTTTTGGTGGGGGGGGGGGCGTAGAAGGAAGAGAGTTGTGTTGCCCTAGTCCCCTTCCCTAATTACCCTTGCCGGTGCTGATTTGGAAGTGTCAGCTATGGCATAAGCTGGGGGGAGGGAGAAGAAGGTGTTTCCTTGTTGTCTCTGCCTCCTCTGTGCTCCCAAGATGTCTCCACTTAAGCCACAAAGGCTTCTCCTAAATATGCCAAATCAAAGTGCTTGCAGCACTGACTAAGCTGTTTAGTTCTTTGGCAACGTGCCTACAAGCCCCAGATTCCAATAAGATTATACAGATATAGATTCCAATAAGTACCAACCATCTATCTGATTTTCTGAATTATCTGATTTTTGTGAATGTGAGTTTCTGAATTGATTTCATTTGTAACCAATGTCTAGGTGAATACGAAACACCCCAAAAGCTACTCACACCCAGCGACATTTTGGGACAGGTCTTGTCACAATTTCCCAATATGATCTAACTTATTCTATCATATTTCTAGCTCACTCCTACAATCCACAAAGAGACATAAGATCAGTAGATTCCTTTCCCAAAAAGTTCTACTTTCCCAGGACTAAACTGTCCTATAACTGAATCCTAAAGAAACATAAGAGAAAAATGAAGGAACAGTGGCTACATAAAGTATCCTGAGTCCATGACCTGGTCTCAATCTGTAGCCAATGAACCCCACTGATTCTTTCATGTGCTCTGGCTCTCCAAGAACAATATGGATGGTCTAGAGGATTAATCAGCACCAGGGCAGCTCAGGCTCTGGCTTTTAACACAATGTTTGCAATTATTTCCATGAGCCTGGAATTAAAGGCACTTGACTCAAGAATGCTGACCTACATTTTCCCAGAAATTTATATACTCTGATCTCTATGCTGACATCCTATACTGTCCTGGAAACATGGGTACCTGTCTCCACAGAGATCAGCTTACTTGAGTTTAGTGACTAGTGGATTCTCAGGGTCACAGGTCTATTTCCATGATATCCAAGAGTTTTTCTGTTTGTTTTTGGATCCTGTTTTACTTTACAAAACAAAATATAGGTGCAGAAGTAAAAAAAAGAAATCATTTCCTTGTGCCCAAGAACTTCCTTGTTTCTGCCTGACAGGCAACCCAGAGTGGAGAACCTATAAGAGGCAGTGTGGAAGACCCAGGTACAAATACATTTCTGACCTTCACTATTACCATCCAGAAAATTTGGCAATGAAGTTAATACCTTAGCCACACTTCTAGAAATATGGTCTGGCCACTCATTTTCCCAATTTAAGTGAGAGTAGCTATGTAGAGATTGGGTTTTTTTGTTGTTGTTACAGGATCAAAGGGAGCGTTCAGAGCATCATAGATACAAAGCTAGAGGGACCCTAAGAAAACACCTCATTTTATAACTGAGGTTCAAAGCGAGTAAGTAAAATGTACAAGATCATGCAAATTGTTAAGTCACAGAGGTAGAATTTGAACCCAGATCCCCTGATTCCAACTCCTTTGGTCTTTCTTAGATGAGCCAACTGGTTTTAAATCTATGATCTCCTAATGCCATTTAGTCATGAAGCATTTATTAAGTATCTACTATGTGGTAGCCATTATGTCGGGTGCTAAGAATACAAAAACAAAAGTGAAACTTCCATTCTATTGAGGGACAGTATGAACATACAAATCTATATAAACCATAAGATAATTTAGCAGGGGAAAGCACTTCGGAGAGAAGGGGATACAAATAAGATTCAAAACTTTTGTTCCCTTGTGAGCAATAGCTGCTCTCTGGTTCATTTTTCCCCCATGGGCTGATGTCCACCTAAAATGTCATTTTCTGGCTCTTAAGTAGATCAAGTAAGCTGAGCATTGAAAGAGATCAACCCTCAAATCTAGCAATTAACCTGAGCAGGAATGTCAATAACATTTCTGACAAATGAGACCTAGACTTGCACATTTACACCCCCAGTAAGGGGCTGCCTATGCTACTTTCAGATAGCTCTCACAGTTAGCAAGGTTTTTGTTTACATCAATTCTCAATCTACCTTTTTTCAGCTTCTACCCACTGATCCGAATTGTGTTCTCTGGAACCAAGTGCAGTAAGTATAATCTTTCTATTTGATAGCTCTTCAAGCCCTTCAAAAACAGTTATCACATGCTCACCTGAATTTATACTTCTGTTAATGTTCTTGAGTTAGTATTTTCTGGCAACCTCAGATAACAGGTAGGTGTTTAATGCAAAACATGCAGAGACCACTGACAAACAACCAAGTGAGTCAGACAAACTAAAGAAATTGATTTACTAATATGTTTGAAGACAAGAGACCAGGGAGAACACAGGAGCCCAAGGATCCCCCTAGAATGTGGATTCTTAACCTTTTTTTTGTGTCCTGGACCCATTTGGTGAAGTCAATGAACCCCTTCTCAGAATAATGTTTCTAAGTACATAAAACAAAATACATAACATGCAGTGGAAACCAATTATATTGAAATATAGTTATCAAAATATTTTTAAAAGTTCACGGACCCCAGATTTAGAAGGCGGGAAGGGATGATTGAAGAGTAAGAGAAGAGGACAGAGGAGGCTGGAAGAGCAGTGTGTTCCCATTATTCGGGGAAAGGGCATCTGCACTTAAAAGCCAAGAGGAGTACAGAGAATAGTATGTTCATTTAACAACTTCAAAGATTTTTCTAAAGATATAGAACTGATAAAGTCATCCAAATACATTTAAGATCAACTGTGACCAAACACAAAATCCATGATTGTATTTACAACTGTTTAATATAGACAAGTTTGAAGAGTCTTAAATGGATCTGTGATACCACTTATGAGGATATTCCCTCCCAACCAGGTTTCCCCAAATTTTGCCACAGGGCGTCCACTTAAAATGCTAAATGGCTCTTATTTTGTCTGATATCTCAAGGATGCCAGTGGAGCAGTAGTACTAGCCATCCCTCATCCTTACCATATGACCAGCCCATCTTTTCTTTCTACCATACATGTACGGATGGCATCTTTTACTTCCACTCTTCAAAGGTCCTTACTGGTTATATGTTATAGCCTGCTCACTCCCAGCATGTACCTCTTCACGGACTTCAGCACATTACTAATTTTCGATTCTTTGGAGACTTACGGTCCGGGTTTCAAAGTCATTTAAAAACACTAATAAAATGCTGGTATTAAAAATATGGGCCTCAGTTTCCAAGAGAATTATAGAATCATTAAAGGAGCTTTACAATTTTCTGAAGGCAATCAGGTCTAATCTCTAATAGTTATTAAAAAATCCTTATTTTCTTTTTTACCTAGGTATACTCTGCCAGGTACTTAAGGTAGGTTCCTACAACTTAACTAAAGTCTGGTTCCTCACTGTTGGGAACCAACATCTCTATTACATGGGTTATTTGTCTCTAAATTCCTATTTGATTGGAAAAATCTCTTTCTCCATGATATCCCATTTATCTTCATCCTTAGTTCCAAAAGTTGGTCCTTTATCACTGTCCACAGGTAATGTTCATAGGCTTTATCCAAAGCTCCAGATATAGATGTATGGGGTGTAAGCAGTAACTAAAAGTCACCTATATTTTCTAATATTACCATTTATAGTGATACTGAATTCCAGTCTCCAAAAAGGTAATTCTCTCACCTCCTCCTCCCCCCACCTCCCCTGCTATCCATCTCTCCATCCACCTCAACCCCTTACTTCCAATAACACACCCCAGCTCTGCCTACCTCTTAATTTCCACTCCATATTTAACAAAATCCCCTTTATTTTAGACCTCTTTTTCTTGTGTTCCTTCCATCTTCTGGTTCTCACAAAGAACTGATATCCTCCCCCTGCCTCCACTGCCCCAGATGACACTAGCATCCCTGGCCATTCTTTCTGGAACTTCTTGAGTCTTCTTTCATATTCTCTCCCATCCCCCAGCATGACGGCCCTAAAAAGAAAGGCAGAAAATGCCTTGCTGTCCATTGCCATTTCCAGATTCTCCTTCTGCAACCATTAGTCATTAAATTCTTCTCTTCTGATCTTTAGGCTATCCCAATTTATCACCAAATCCCTATCAGGGTGTTTGTTATCCATCAACCTCTAAGAAATTCTTTCTTTCCAAGGCAGTTCTGTACCTGACTAATAGTTTTCCTCACAATACTAATTTCTGCCTTACTACTAGGGACTTAAGCATATATGTTAATATTCCCTCAAACACTTCTACCTCCCACTTCTTCAATCTACTCAACTCCTTTAACCCATTCCTCCTCTCTACCTCAGTGATGAAGGATGATGATATTAGTTTGGGTCTCACCATTATGAACAAATGTTCCATCTCCCTGATCCAAGAACTTTCAAATTCCTTCATCTGATCACGATTCTATCATTCTATCCATCCAACATTCTTCTATCTCCCTGCATCTTACTCTTTCCTTTCAAAACCTAGTTCTTGTATTCACCATGATCTTCTCTTATTTGTTCCACCCCTTAATGCTTTCCCAGATCATCATGAGCTCTAGCACTCTCTTCCTTCCTTCCAAGTCCAAACCGTTTAGTTGCCCAGTTCAATTTTATACTAACCCCTACTCTTTAGTCCTTTGCTTCTTTATTCCAATCTCTGATGAAGAGGTAGCTCTTCTCACCAAGGTCAATCTCTCTACATGTACTCTAAATCCAATTCCCTCTTGTCTTCTCCAGAAGACTGCTCTATCATATCTCACTCATTCTCTAATCTTCAATGTCTTTCTATCTAATGGTTCCTTCCCAGATGACTACAAACATGCCCACATCTCCCTCACCCTAAAAAAAACCGCCACCTCCCTAGCCTCAGTCATGCCTGCCAGATATGATCCTATATATTTCTTCCCTTCTCAGCCAAACTCCTCAAAGAAGCTGTTTTATGCTCACTGTATCCATTTCTTCTTTTCTGACTTCTCAACCCTCTACAGTTTGGTTTCTGACATCATCATTCAACTAGAACAGTTTTCCAAATTCACCCATGATTTCTTAATTGCCAAATTCGATGTCCTTTCCCCAATCCTCATTCTTCTTGACCTCTCTGTAGCATTTGACATTGTTGGTTACACTTTCCTCCTGAGTATTCTCTTCTTTTAGGACAGCGTTCTCTCTTGGTTCTCCTCCTGCCTGCCTGCCTACTCACTCCCAGTCAGTCTCTTTTGCTGGATCATTAATTATAATATGTCCCCTAACTGTAGGTGCACCTCAAGATTCTGTCCTGGGCCCCCTTCTCTCTCCTGGTGATCTCACTGGTTTTCACAGGTTCAGTTAACTCTAAGCAGGAATCTCAGAGATCTAATCTTTCTCTAAATCTCATTTTCTTATTGGACCTTTAGAAGTGGATGTCTCATAAACATCTCAAATTCTTAAGGTCTCAAACAGAATTCATTAACCTTATAACTAAGAGATGCAATGGTAAAGTGTCAGAGTTGAAATCAGGAAGAATGATTTGAATCTTGCCTCAGACATAGACAAGCTATGTGAATTTACACAAATCATTTAATCTCTCAGCCTTATTTTCCTCATCTGTAAAATGGAGATGATAGTAGCAGGTACCTCACAGGGTTGTGGTATGGAACATTTCTACAGTACTGTGAAAATCCAATATTCTAGCTATCATTATTTCTGCCCAAACTCATGCTTCTTCTGAATTTCCCTGTTTCTAAAATGGGCACCACCATATTCTGGTTCATAACTGTTGTGCAATCCTTGACTTCCCCCCCACCCCTGTCACTCAGTTGCCAATTTTATCATTTTTTACCTTCAGGACATCTCTTAAATTCATCATCTTCTTGCCACTTCCAAAGCTACCATGAAACTCAAACCCCTATCACCTCTTGCCAAGTAGTCCCCAAATGGTTTCCCTACCTCAAGTCTTTCCCTCCCAATCTATCCCTCCAATAGCTGAAAAACTGATTTTCCTAACATGTAAATCTGACCATGCTTTTTTGTATCCCCAGCACATAACATAATGCCTAGATCACATAGTGATCACTCAATAAATGTGTATTGAATGTCACCTCAGTGGTTCCCTATCACCTCCAGAATCAAATATAGTGATCTTATTTGGCATTTAAAGCTCCTTCACAATCTGACCCCAACCTACTATTACAGCCTTGGGTGACATCACTCCCCTCCAGTCACACTGCAGTCTAGCCAAACTGACACTTTTGCTGTTCCTTGCACACAGTTATCTGTTGCCTTTGTACTAGCTGTGGCCTTTGCCTAGAGTTCACTCACTATTCATGTCAATTTTTAGTTTACTTTGAGACTCAATTCAAGTACCACCTTCCACATGAGGGCTTTCCTGATTCCCTCAGGGGCCAGTGTCTCCCTCTCAAAAAGACTCTGCATCTGCTTTGTATATACAAATCTAGACACATACCATCTTTCCAGGCTGGACTGAAAGTTCCTTGAGGGAAGAGATTTTTTTCATTTTGTTGTTGTAATCCTAGCGACTAGCAGAACACCAGACACATAGTAGGTATTTACTTGTTGATTAACAATACTTGGTTTATCCTTCTTGCCAGGTTTCACCATCCAGGATTTTTTACCACAGAACCAGCTCACAAGAGCATGGAAGTTAATGAGGAGACGGGGAGTTCTCAAGTAAGGTTAGGGGTTACGGCTGGTTTGGTGACAGAACAGGAAAAGAAAAAGGAGGAAAAAAATAAGTTGCCCTTGGTCTGAGAAAACTGACTCTCTTCTTTTTTCCCTCATAGAATGATCATGGGGAGTGCAGAAAGAAAAAGATAAGATCCTGAGAACCATCCGATGACAACCATAATTGACTCCTCTTCCCTCTTTTCTCTGGTACTTGAGCCCTTATAATGGCTCACTGAGTGGACAAAATATCCTACAACATCAGACCCAACTCCTTTCTTCCTCACTCCCTACAACTGCCTTCTCACATCCAAACTTCAAAACTACCATTTCTTCAGTATGGCACTTCTTAGCCCTCCCAGGAATGTTATTATTGATCTAAATCAATCTCTTAACTAGTGAGATTTCAAACAGTGTTAGGTTTAACGTTTTTGGTTTATTCTGTATTGCACTTAGGAAGTTGATATACCAACTGTACAATTAAACATCAGGGAACTACAAAGGGGAACCCCCTTTCCCTTATTCCTTTGCTAGAAAAGAAGTACTTATGGATGACATTTCTTTTTCTCTTTCTACCACCTTGCTCCATAGCTACTCTTACAGGAGAGATGTTTAGGTGTTGTACTTTACGAAAAAGAAATCCCTGAGAAAAGAAGAGGATCCAGGGATCTTCAGAAGAAGGTTCAAACCAATTTCTTCACCCAATTCCCACCTTCCATCAGGTGACTCCAAGAAATCCAAAGATCTAGAATTAGAAGGGACCTTCCCAACTCCCTCATTTTAGAGATGAGGAAACTATGACCAAGTAAGTGGTAGAAGGATTACTATTTATAACAATTTACATGAATTGCTTGCAATTTAAGCTTAATTACAATACAACACCGATACCACAAATGAAATACATCAGGATAACTTTTGTTACCAATTTTGTTGAGATTATTAAATTCACTTTCCTGAACACAGGCTCAGGTTTCCTTTCCATAAAAGTTTAAAAACAAAATCATACTGAGTATCTTTCATATAGACTCATTACTATTGGACAAAAAAAATAATAGTAACTGAGTTAACCCAATGCAGAAAAATACAAGTGAACACCCTATTCTTTTTCTAATGGTTACAGGACAGCTTTAGGTCCTAGGCCAGCCCCATTTCTATTCAACTCTCAATCAGCCAGGGCTGAAGGAAAGGGCCTTTTATGTGGTTTTGTAAAAAGCCAGCTCAAGATTAAGGCAATATAAACATGGAAGCCCATAAGCTGTAAAAAGGAGATTCCGTTCAGAGAGAAAGTACATAGCTTCAAACTCAAACAGCTACCAGAGTGATCTCAAAGACCAGAAGATTAATAAGTGGTAAATAAATCCTAAGTCTACTCATAAAACAATGTTTTCAGAGACAGCATAGGAGATGAGAGCTGGCCTCAGAGCCAAGAAAGTCTGAATACACGTCCCACTTTTGACACTAACTAGCTGTGTGACCCTGGGCAAGTCACTTAAACTGTCAATGTTCCAGGAAATTTTCACCTGGATGAGTTGTCAACCTCAGTAGAGGGAGTTTCTTCATCTGTGAGTTCCCAATACAGATGAAATCAGAGGTCCAGTCCCTATCCCTATCAACTCAATTGATAGTTGCTCAAGGTCTAAATCAGTTGTTTTAAACAGTGGAGTCCATTTTAATATACAGACAAATAATATAAATAATTGTTAAATTCTCAGGTCAACCCAAAGAAGTCTACTTAACTTATAATGTAAAAAAGGTACTGTACTACCTAAGCACTGAGAGCAACAATGTTTCTATGAGGAAATGCATTTAATGTTTCAGCTGTAGTTACCAGAAAGGTATTTTTGGCCCCTTCCCCTCCCAAGAACAGAAAATCCCCCTAGTTCACTGCCTGAGTGACTCCTCCATGTTTTAGATAAAGGTAAAGAGTGCCCTTATGTAAGAGTCAAATGTAGAGGGAGAATCTATCTTTCTCTTTCCCCTTGCCACCTCCAATGCACTTACCCTCTGCAGACCCTATCCCTGATTTCCACAAAGTAAGTAGAAACCTACCCTGGGAGTGTCTCAGATTCCACAGACTCTTAAACAGATATGGGAAAGAGGGTTATGGGAAAGAAATTATGGCCTGTCAGTAAAAGATGGAGGAGAACTGAGGTATTCCCAGTATGATACAGCCACAGTGCCTAATAGGTAGTAAACATGCTTAATAAATACTGATTGGGTGAACTGCTTATCTATACTTCTTGGTAACAAGAGAGGATTGGAAAAGAGCAACAGCATATAGCAAATGAGAGCAATTTTTTCAGCATCCATAAGACTTGTTTTGTGTAAAGGAGAGTCTTTGAAAGACTGTCTTCTCCCAATTGGGGCAGCAGCAATAATTTTTATATGCATAATTTGGGACCAGAGATCCCTCTGGGCTTTGCTACATCCATTGTCACACAAACAACTGCAAAACTGAGAAAGAAAAAACTCAGAAAAAATCATCTGTTTGAAAAACACTTAAAAGCACTTAAATTCTCTGCTTTTATTACCTTAATTGGATAAATAGCAAAGAATGCCTTATAAAATTTAGGGTATTCCCACATATGCAGTACTTCAATATTAAACAATTCAATGACTAATTCCACCAACTTAATGTATGACGGAATAAAACGTTCCTAAAAGTTGGCAGATCGTCTCCATTTTACACATTCATTTACAACATTAATGTTAATTCTCTAATCTTGTCACCTGAACTCACTCCACTGTATTTTAAATTAAAAAAAAAAGGTGGAACTTAGAATGGTCATAATCTGTGGTAACAAGTCCAAAATGTGAGGGTGTTCTCATAAAATGTCTTGTTAAGATACTAATCACCCTAAACCTACCTACAACAGATAATAGTAGACCAGGACTTCGATTAAGGAAACAAGAGAGCCCATCACAACGCATTTTTTTTTTGAGGATTCCTCTTTGAAGGGTTACCTTATTTACTGCCACATCACCCTAAACTAAAAGTTCTCCTTTGAAGAAAGGAAGAAGCATACATCCTTCTGCACCCCTATCCTGCCTCAAAGCTGGGTAAACAAAGGCACATGGTAAATGAGAGGCCAGCCCGCCCAACTACGGGGAGCGTAAGGGCTCGACTCACTGTCGCCTACAGCAGCTCCCCCGGGAGGGGCATCGGGGGGAAAAAACCTCCACGGACCCACACAGGCCACCTGGACTTTCCCCTGGCCAACCCTGCCTGCTCCGACCGTGCCCACCGATGCGCGGAGCTCAGGGGTCTTGGCTTCCCTCCTCGTGGCCTGAGGGAGCTGCAGCCCAATCGCTGTAGACCGTGCCGAAGGGCCGCGCTCCGCGGGGACGACCCCGAATGGAGTGGCACCCCGGCGCGAGTGGAAGGGCCCCGCGGGCCGAGTACTGGGCGCGTCAGCGCACGCAATCCACCTGCAGCCCGGCGCGCCCCAACCCTGCCCAGCGGGGCAGTGCCCAGCAGTGACCACCCTCTCCCCACCGCACCTCGGCCGAGCCGCGTTCGCGCCACCTGAGCCGGGGTCCCTGCGCTCCACGGGGCTTTCTGCTCCAGGGCCCGCGCCTCCTGAGCCGCGAGCCGGCGCCGCGCTCCAAGCCACTACCACTACCACCGCCGCCGCCGCCGCCGCCGCCGGGAGGAGCCCAAAGCGCTGTAGCCGCTGCGCCACGACTGCGGGTTCGGGTTACCGCAGAGCGACTCCTTAAAGGGGCCGCCCCCGCCCCCGCCCCCGCCGTTCCTGAGCCCCTGGGCGGCCGCCAGCCCCCGGACAGCTCCCCTCCCCCTGGGGGCCCCCCTCGTGTGAGACCGACCCGCAGGCGGGCCGAGGAGAAGCGAGGCGGGGCCGGCACTCCCACTGCCCGGCCGTGCCCAGACGGGGCAAGGGCAGGGGCGGCACACTCCTGGCCACGTGGCGAGCCCGGGACCGCCCTGAGTCCGGGACACGTGGAGGCCTGAAAACTGGTTTGGAGGGTACTTGGGCGAGGGTGCTCCGCAACTGAGTTTGGGAGGGGGGGATGCCCCAAAGTGCATTATCATAGCGTGCCAGGCGGGGAGAGAGTTGATGTATACGTATATATATATTTACACCCTATACATATATACACATACACATACACATTATATATATTTATACATAGATTATTAACCTATACATCCTATATACACATACACATCATATATACATGTATTTTTATATTCACCCATATATTTACACACATGTACACACACACACATTTTTGTTGTTTGGTGGTTTCAATCCTGCCAACTCTTCTGACCCCAATTAGGGTTTTCTTGGCAAAGATACTGAAGTGATTTGCCATTTCCTTTTCCAGCTCATTTTTACAGATGAGGAACTGAGGCAAACAGGGTTAAGTCCAAGGTCACACAGCTAATAAGTGTCTGAGGTCAGATTTGAAATCAGGAAGATGAGTCTTCCTGACTTCAGATCCTGAATTCTATCCAATGCCAACATAGCTGCCCACACATCTACATATATACACATATATGCACATATATTTACATATACATGCACACACATCTAATTACACCTATATTTACACATACATCCTGTGAATGAATGTGTATTGTGTATACACACTTATATGTAGATATGCGGTATGTACACACATGCATGTGTCTGCCAGTTCATTGTATAATATGTTGTATAAGTGTGTACACAAGCATATCGGTGGCCATACATACTTGTATATTATAGATTGAAGATATATGTGCATGTATATACATATCCTTCCATACATACCTGTGTAGAAGCTTGTATAAGGATTTCTATTCTGTATGTTAAATAAAGAATACATTTATATAACAGGTAATAATTTTATATGTTTGTGACCAATACTTCCCTAGATTCCCATTCCCATGCAAATGATTTATAAGGAGGCATTTCTTACTCTCCCCTGGCCCCAGTGAGGTGATCACATATAATTTACAAGTGTTTACCCTTCTTTAGCATCGTCAGTTCAAATACTTCAAATCCTTGGCAAGTAGATTCTGGTTTCCTATTCCTGACTTACACGTGGACACATACAAATACACTTAGACAAATATTTGTCTAAGTAAATTTACTTACCACTTTCTGGAACCCTTCACTAATCTGTCCCCCCAGCAACTAAAAATTTTCTTTCAATTCAGATTCTCCTAGTGTTCATAGAGTTTTTCTTTGTAGAAATACCCATGCCCCCTTTCCCCAAAGGTGAACATTACTTCCTGGAGGGAAGAGTCAATGTCACCTTATCTTGTATCTCTAACACCTAACACAATGACTAGCACAAATTAGAAACTTAGTAAATACCTGTTCTTTGGTCAGAGATGAGATGAGTAAGCATGCTTTGTAAATCATGTTCTATAAAGTTATAGCCTTAAAAGTCAACAAGCTGTGTCTCTTTAATATATTACAATCATATAAGATTTCTTGAAAAATACAATGAAGATCTTTGTTCAAAGACCATATTCTTTTTTAAAAAACAAATTTAGTATTTGTTTTTAACATTCTTTTCAAATTTTGAGTTCTAAATTCTCTCCCTCCCTCCCATGCTTCCCTCATCCACTGAGAAGGCAAGCAAATAATATCAATTATACATGTGAAATCATGCAAAACATATTCCTATATAAGCCATAACACCAAAAAAAAAAAAGCAAAAAAATAAAGTGCAAAAGTTATGCTTGAACTCAGAGTTCATCAGTTCTCTCTGGAGGTGGAGAGCAGTTTTTCATTACAAAATGATGAATGATGAAATAATAGAATGAGATGATTGGAATTGTCTTGGATCCTTGAATTGATCAGAGTAGCTGAGGGTTTCTCAGTTGATCATCATTACAGTATCACTTCGCTAAATGATCTCCTAGTTCTTCTCACCTCACTTTTCATCAATTCATATAGGTCTTGTCATATTTTTTTTCCCTGAAACCACTCTCTTCCCCTTTTCTTATAAAGAGCAAAAGTGCTATAAATCATAATATATAAATGTATTATATATGTCACAATCACATGCCACACCTTGTTCAGTCACGCTCCACTTGGTAACCATCCCCTCAATTTCCAAATCTTTGCCACCCAAAAAAGAGTGGCTATAAATATTTTTGAACATATAGGTCATTTTCTTTGATCTCTTTGGGATACAGACCTGGTAGTGGTATTCCTGGATCAAAAGTCGTGCACAGTTTGATAGCCCTTTAGGCAAAGTTCCAAATTGTTCTCCAGAATGGTTAGACTAGTTCACAACTCCAACAGTTTATTAATGTATCTATTTTCCCTTATCTCCTTCAGCATTTGTTGTTTCTAATAGATATGAAGTGGTACCTCAGAGTTGTTTTAATTTGCATTACTCTAACAATGATTTAGAGGGTTGTGGGGTTTTTTTCATGATTATAGATAGCTTTGTTTCTTCTTCTGAACACTGCCTGTTCTTATCTTTTGACCATTTATCAGTTGGGGAATGGCTTACAGTTTTATAAATTTGAGTCACTCCCCTATATCAAAGAAACTAGCTGTAAAAAATTTTTGATACTGCTTGATTGCCTATGGTACTTTTTAGTAAAATGTAGTTTCCCTAGTTCTCTCTTTTAATTAGGCCTTTTTTTGTGTTTTGCTTTGTCTGAGAGTGTGATTGATACTCCTGCCTTTTTCACTTCAGCAAAAGCATAATGGGTTCTGCTCCAGATCTTTATTTTAACTCTGTATGTGTGTTTCTGCTTCAACTGTGTCTTTTGTAAACAACATATTATTAGATTTTGGTTTCTAACCCATTCTACTATTCATTTTATGGGTGAGCTTATTCCATTCACATTCACAGTCCTCATATTCTCTCTCTCCCTCTCTCTCTCTCTCTCTCTCTCTCTCTCTCTCTCTCTCTTTCCCTCTCTCTCTCTATCTTTCTGTCCTGTTCCTCCTCAAAAGTCTCTTTTGCTTCTGTCTACTGCCTCCCTCAATCCATCCTCCCTTTTGTCACATACACACCCATATTGCTTATCCCCTTCCCCTCCCATTTCCCTACTGGGTAACACAGATTTCTATACCTAAGTGTGTATGTATATTCTTCCCTCTTTGAATCAATTTCAATAAGAGCAAGGTTCAAGAATTGCCCACTACTCCCACCATTTTTACCTCTGTAAAAGTTCTTCTTTGTAATGCCTCTTTTATGTGAGAAAAATTTCCCCATTCTACCTTTCCCCTTTCACCTTCTCTGAGTGCATCTCTCTTTCTCATGCTCCCTTAAAAAAAAAAATCATTTCAATATAATCCCCTCACATTCATGCCCTCTGTCTATGTAGACTCCTTCTAACTCTCCTAATAATGATAAAGCTCTTAGGAGTTACATGTATCATCTTCCCATATAGGAATGTAAACAGTTTAACTTTATCGAATTCTTTATAATTACTCTTTCATGTTTACTTTGTTTATGCTTCTCTTGAGTCCTGTGTTTGACTGTCATCTTTTCTGTTCAGCTCTAGTCTTTTCATCAGGAATGTTTGAAAGTCCATTTCATTAAATATTCATTTTTCCCTTGAAGTGTTACACTCAGCTTTGCTGGGTATATTCTTCTTGGTTGTAATCCTAGCTCCTTTACCTTCTGGAATCATTCTGGATATTTGCAACATTTTCACCTTGACCTGGGAACTCTGGAATATAGCTATAATATTCCTGGGAGTTTCCATTTTGGGATCTCTTTCAAAAGGTATAATGTTAGTGGGATTTAAGATCTTCCTGCCCATTAATAGGCCTCATGTGGAGCCCATTAAGGGAAGCTTGTTTAGGGGAGATTTGCTTGTAGGAAGTTTTTCCACACCTTTTGCTAGTTTCTAATTAGGCACTGAGTCAGGAGAGTTGTGATGCCTTCTGACTTTGAGAAGTGTCAGACTCCAAGTTGGTATTTTGCTTTGGGGACTCGCTTAAGAGAAGGATCTTCTGATTCCCTGGTCGAGAGTTGTTGTATGTACAGAGCTCCCCAATTGTTCAGATATAAAGGCTCTCTCAGTCCAGGAATGGATGTAAAGTGTATAGTTGATTCAGGCAGTCAGAGCCCTGTCTGTTGGTTTTTCTTTCTCTGCTTGTATTTTCTCTGTTTGTATTTTCTCTGAAGTTCAGGGTGCTGACTTTTCCCCTGAACTAGTGAATATAATTTAAAAAGATTGTTGACCTCTTAAACAGCTATCTTTCCTAGTAAAACAGGTCTAAGAACCTGTGTTAGCAGCCATCCTGGGTATGCTAGTGTGGTTGCCACTACAGAAGGTGATCAATAGATTCTTTCTATTTCTATTTTGTCCTCTGGATCTAAGATATCAGGACAGTTATCCTATATAATTTCTTGCCATATGATATATAAGCTTTTTTTTTTATCATGACTTTCAGGTAGTCAAATAATTCTTAAGTCATCTCTCCTAGATCTATTTTTCAGGTCAGTTATTTTTTATGAGATATTTCACATTTTCTTCTATTTTTTCTTTATTCTTTTGATTTTGTTTTGTTTCTTGATGTCTTATGGAGTAATTGATTTCCATTTCCCCCATTCTAATTTTTAAGGAATTATCTTCTTGAGTATGCTTTTGTATCTCTTTTTCCATTTAGTCTATTCTGCTTTTAAGAAGTTTTTGCTTCAGTGAATTGTCATACTTCCTTTTCCATTTGGCCTATTCAGCTTTTTTAAGGTGTCATTTTCTTTGGTATTTTTGTGCCTCTTTTATCAACATGTTAATTCTTTTTTCATAATTTCCTTGCATTATTCTGATACCTTTTCCCCAAGTTTTCCTCTGCCACTCTTATTTCTTTCTTTATTTCTTCCATGAATTCTTGTTGGACTTGGGTCAATTAGCATTTTTCTTTAAGGCTTTGCTTGTAGCTATTTTTAAACAATGTTGTCTTCTTTTGAATTTTTTTTTTTTTAGTATTTCCTGCCACCATAGGAGCTTTTCATGGTCAAACTTTTTTGTTGTTGTTTTCCAATTTTTCCAGCCTCTTTCTTTATTGTAAACTTTATGTTAAAATTGGACTCTGCTCATGTAGGGGTGGGGAGACACTATCCCAACTTTAGCTTTCTTGTACTATTGTTTTCACTGGGGATCTGCAAGTTTTTGTTGCTTCCAAGCTGATGTAATCCAGAGACAGGTGTGGTTACTGCTCTCCTGGTCTGCCCTCTGATCTCTACCCCTTTTCCCTTGCATCTACAAGTGCTAATAATCTTCTTGGCCTTGGAACTCTGACCAGGGTCCATGCTCCCTTGTGACCAATGAGAACTGTGACCCAGAACTGCTTATGGGTAGTAGAGTTACCAATCAGTACCAGGTCCTGTACCCAGTGCCAGCAAAGGGTCTCCTGTAATCCCTTTCTGACTAATTTTTTGACCTCCTTCCTTACCATCTCTGGGCTAAGAGTTCCCAAAACTGCTGCCACTGCCTCCACTGTTATGCCTGCCTCCAAGACCTGCTACTGGTGCTCCAACTGCACTCTGAGATGGCTCCCACCCTGGTGTCATAGACCTTTCCTGCTGACCTCCTAAGTTGTGTTAGGCTAGAAAAATATCTCATTTAGGCCTCTTGTTGGCTTTGCTACTCCAGAATTTGATTTGAGGAGCTATTTTGAAGTTGTTTGGAGAACATTGGGAGAGTTCAGCTAGGTTACTGTCTCTATTTCATCCACTGACTTCCTCATTCTTAGTATTAAACAAAGCATAAACTGAGCCAAAGATGCAGATGTCTGAGAAGTTCTGGTGAGGGATCCAAATGCTGGAGGGATTCTTTATAGAGCTAGAGCTAGAAAGAACCTCAAAGGCCACCTAGTCTGATTTCTTCATTTTATAGATGAGGAGACATATGCCAGAAAGGCTATATGACTTGTCTTGCCTTTAGAGGTAGCATTTGAACCCAGGTCTTTGGACTCCATTGGAATGTTCTTCTCACTATACCATGCTAACTCCCTAGGAAGGTCCCCCATATATTTCTATTTCTACAGAATTATACATTGTACCAATTGTATCTGCAAACACATTCAAGTTTGGTCTCAAAATTCACATGGGGGGAAGTGGATAATCAATGAAGAATACAGTTGGATACACACTTATAAAGTTGGTCCATCAGTATGCATATCTGGACAGACCAGAATGAAATGAACCCAGAATTGAAGAAAAGTAGGATAATGGGCTTAATTGCCTTTGGGAAAGAATACATTTCTATTAAAGACCCTAAGTTTCTCCCTAGAGACCCATCTTTTACACACCAGTATTCTTCCAGTGATGCTATCTGGCTATGAATCATGGAATATTATAATCTCTGAATAATCAAAATTGCTTATTACCCAAAAGACAACTGAAGTATGTATGGTGGGCCTAGGAAGCAGCACAGATTCAAAGGCAGTGTGGTATAGTAGAAGAAAGTAATGGACCTCAGCAAATGCTGCCTTAAATATTATGTGAGATCGTGGACCTCAATTTTTCGTCTCTAAAATGCATGTAATACCTGCAGTAGTATCTCCTTTATGTAAGTGTTGGGGGCCCCAAATGCAATAATCTATATGAATGTCAGTTATTGTTATTACATTACCATTCGTGAATTGCATACAAGAAATAATATGAAAGATATCAGAGATCTATGACTAGAAAAAGAGATGGAATGGTCATGTAGCAAGAGAAAAGGATAGCAGTGTTCTCTGCACATTTTTTTACCTGGCAACTTCTTGATGTTCTACATGATTTTTATGCAGAATTTGACAATGAAAACAGAATATCTCTATGATGTACCATTACTATGTGACATGTGAACTTTTATATAAAGTAGCCAGTCAACAGGCTTACGTGAGTGCCTATTATGTATCAAGCATTGGGGATGCAAAGAAGAGCAAAAAGACAACTCCTGCTCTTAAGGAGCCCATGATCTGATGGAGGAGATAATATGCAAACAAGATATAGGCAGGATAAATTAGAGATAACTGACAAGAAAAGGCATGAGTATTAAGGAAGATAAAGAAAGGCTCCTTGCAGAAGGGCAAACTTTAGCTGAGACTGGAAGGAAGTCAGGGAAGCCAGGAGGCAAAGATGAGGAAGGAATGTGTAGGCATGAGAGATGGCCAGAGAAAATGCTCAAAATCAATGGATGGAATACACAGAGGGCATCAGATGTAAGAAAATTGAAAAGGTAGGAAGGAGACAGATTATAAAAGGTTTTATAAATGAAACAGAGGATTCTATATTTGTTCCTAGAAGCAATAGGAAGTCATTGAAATTTGTTTGAATGGGAGGGATATGGTTAGACGTGCTTTAGAAAGACCAATCTGAGAGTTGAGTGGAGGAGGGACTGAGGCAGGGAGACCAACAAGCAGGCTCTTGCAAAATTCCAGGGGTTACAAATGGTAGGAGAAATGGTAAGACTTTGCAATGGATTGGATGTAGGATGTGAGACAAAGTGAGGAATGAAGGAGAACACCTAGACTGCAAATCTGCTGTGTGATGGCGGTACCCTGCACATTAATAGAGAAGTTAGGAAGGGGGAAGGGTTGGGGGAGGGGGGAAGATATGAGCTTTTGTACATATAACACTGTACCTCATGTGTAACACTGACGACCCTGGCCCCACCACCTGAAGGCCAGGTGTGTTAGATTCCTCTCTTCCCTCGAGATTCTCTGGTACCCCTAAGGGGACTGGAGGAAATCTAGGCCCCCTATCACTGGCTTTAGCTCCCAATAATAGTATTCCCCCCACCAAGTGTAAGGAAGGTCCTCTTCACCTGAGTTCTATTAGCTATGAACAGTCAGATTAACTTTTACACAGAAATATTTACTTCAGAAGGCATAATCAAAAATAAACAAACTTACTCCCCCAGTACATAGAAGGCACAATTCTCCTTCCCTCTTGAAGCACCTCAGTCTTTGGAGAGGGGAAGGAAATTGGGTTCATAGCTTAGCGTGGTTTCAATAGAGCATAGTCCTAGTTCTAATTCCAAAACCCTTCTTAGGCTCAAGTTCCAGGAACTCTGATTTCCCAGGGTTTCCATGCTGTGCTGGCTGGCTCTACCATCCCTTCTATAATCCTGGCTTCAAGTTTGTCATGGTTCGCTTGAGGGTCATCTCCAATACCTAAAACTGAGGATAAACCCAGAATGGAAACAAATACAACCCCACCCCCGGACCATTTCTCAGAACCAGGGGTAAAAGAGGAGGAACAGAGGAAACACTTCCCTTCCCTCTCACTTATTCAATTAATAACTTCTACTCACATAGACAAAAGATGGCAGAAAAGAGCAAAGCCAAAAAGGAGCACCAACTCAGTCTCACCAGTTTTAAAGATGCAGGCAACCAATCAAAGGAGACTTCTCCCACCCATGTGGTAGGAAATACAGTAGGCTCCATGTATGCTCAAAAGTCCCCTCAAGGGCTTCTATCTCCATGTTAAAACTGGACATACCCAGAGAAGTCTGGATTACATACATGTTAAGTTAAAGATGTCCAACAAACATTTGAAGATAAGAGACTGGAAGTCAAGGAAAAGGTTAGGACAGGACAAATAGGTCCAAGAGTCATTGACTTAATGATAATTTAAATCATAGGAATTAATAAGTGAAATTTCACCACAATAATATAAACAAAGAAGAGAAGAGGACCCAGGACAGAGTTTTGGGGCACATGCAAAGCATAATATATAAGAAGATCCAGCAAGGGAGACAGAGAAGGAGAGAACAAGAAGGTAGAAAAAGAACCAAGAGGAGAGCAGTCACAAAATCTTAGTGAGAAAAGAGTATCAAGGAGAAGGGGTGATCACTGGTGTCAAAGTTGTGATACAAGGCCACAATAAAGTTGGATTTGATTGAGAGGCAGGTGAGGTCGAGTAATGAGAAGTCATTAGGAGAATTTTTTTCTGTATGCAATATGAAGTCCCTGCTTAGGAATCTCCAGGCCAAGAGTTTAGTTATTAAAGTAAAACTTCCGACATGTAACAGATCATCCTATTAATCATTTTCTGGGAGTCATTTGGTAAAAATATAACTATTGTTTCTAATCCCATTTTCTCAAGTATTTTGTATGTCATTGATGTTGGTGTAATTTATGACCTCTAAAGTAAACAGCTCTAAATTCTACCAGTGTGTCAATCATCTGTATCCTTTTTGTCATGAATACAATATGTTAAGTTTTAAGTCTCTGAAATGAAACTTTCCAGGGCCTTAGGCCCTTCATTTGTGCCATATCACATGTTAGATTAGTAACTGGCTGGATACATGGGTCTTGTCACAAGCCGTTTATGGTTCATATGATTTGGAGAGAACAAAAAAGATCATTCAACAGATGGCTATTTTTGCTTAATATCAGAGATTACCTCCAAGTCTAAACATCCTGTATAAGGTCTAAATCTACCATCAGCTCTAAAACTTGTTTTATATAATAAAGTAACAGCAAACTCTGATCAAAGGAATGAATAACTCTGACTTCAAAAGACTGATAATGGAACATACCTCCCACTTCTTGGCTGAGAGAGAAAGGACTAAAAATACAGAATGAGATATGCATTCTTAGACATGGACAATGGGATGATTTGCTTTGCTTGACAAAAAAAGGTCTTATGGAGAAGACTAGGTTAATGAGTAGTGAGAGATATGAAAATAAATTAATAAAACTTTTTAAAAATTAAAAACATTTTTTAAAAGAAAAAACATGTTAAATTCAGAAGCCAAATATTATTACAACCTTGCTAAAATTTATAAATATATATTACTTTTTTAAAAAAGTCACAGGTCAATGTTTCTTATATAATCTCCTTTCTTGTTCTTCTTCATAAATTTAAATATTTGTGATTGTTGACATTGTTGTTTACAAAAAAGAAAAAGAAAACTGGCTGTACTAAAACCAACAGAAGTCCTGAATTTAAAGATGATGCTGATGATTCAGAATGCATTGATAAGGCTAAGAATGAGAAGGAAGGAGAAAAGAAAGGTGATATTCATCCACAAAACATACCATTTCCCTCCTTAGAGGGCATAATTCAAGCAAATGAATTTGCTCATGACTTTAACATCCAAAAAGCAAGCTGAACTGTATATATTAAGCACTTATCAGACATGAGGCTTGGCATCAGGAATACAGAGACAAAAATGAAACTGTTCTTTCGATTATAGTCTACCAGGTGGAGGGTGAGAGGCAAGAAACGGTAAGTATACAGATAAGTATATACACACTATATAAGCATAGAAAATATAAATAAATTTTGAGGGAAAGGAGAGCACTAACAACTTGGGTGAATCAAAAGAGGTCTCCTGAAGGAGGTGGGATGGTTACTGTGCTTTGGGGGCAGTTAGGGATTATTCTAGATCAGCATGAGGAGCAAGAACCTTCTGGGAAGGGGGGAGACAGAGCTGATACATCAGTGGTTCTCAACCTTCCTAATGCCGCGACCCTTTAATACTCCTATGTGGACGTATCTGCATGTGGGTGGACCTGCCTAGAGACTGATAGAGGAGTATGGTGTCTCAGTTCCTAAGACCATCAGAAATATGTGTTTTCTGATGGTCTTAGGCGACCCCTGTGACCCCTGTGAAAGGGTCGTTAGACCCCCAAAAGGGTCACGACCCACAGGTTGAAAACCACGGTGTGCATGGAATAGCAATTAATCTAATCTGTCTAGAGTGTGGAGTGCATAGGAGGCAGTAATGTGAAATCAGTCTGGAAATACAGGTTGGAACCAGACTAGAAAGACCTTTAAATAACCCACAAATCCTTGAGGCAATAGGAAGCTAATGAAGTTCTGTAAATAGATGAGTGTCAGACCAGAACTTAAGCATATAAATTTGGCAGCTATTTGGAGAATGGATTGGAGAAGGGAGAGAATAAAAGGAGGAAGATCAGTGAGAAGATTATTATGATGGCAAAGTGTGAGTTGATGAGAGGCTGAACTAGGATAGTAGCTGTATGAATAGGGAGAAAGAGAATAGATGCAAGAGATGTTACAGAGGTAGAATAGACAGGACCTAGCAAATGGTCAGACGTGGGAAATATTAAGAAAAGTGAACAATCAAATCCAAGGAAGGATGGTGCTGTCTTTGCCAGAAATAGAGAAGTTAGAAATCAGATAGGTATTAGGGGGCACCAAAATATGAAAATTGTCTTAATAAGCATTAAATATGAAAAAGTATTCTTGGTACATATGTGGAGATGTGAAAATTATTACTCCTTTTACCAAGAATACAATTTGGGTATACCAAAGGTACAACTACTTTCTTTGTGAAAGCAGAGAGAAAAAAGTACGTTAAAACTCTGACCTCAAAGGAAAGAACTTGACTCCAAAAACAAAAAATATGGTAAGCCAACCACTGGTTGGTTATGAAAAATAAGAATCTAAGAATCAGCGACACTAAAATCAAAGAAGTGATATTTATGGGTCCTTGAGTAAAGGAAGTGATGAAAGACAACATTCTGAAGAATAGTTGGATTCAGGTAAAGATGGTGCATGGAAAAAGTTTTTTTTTAATGACTGAAAACTTTTGGGGAAACAATAAGGCACAACATATCACAATATGGTGGAGCAGAAGGAAACAGCACAATCCAGCCCTCACCCACAACTCTCCAAACAAACATCTAGCAAGAGCACCAGGCAAAATCCTGATTAATAAGTCTAAGGAAGAATAACAGTGATTCACTTTTTCAGTATAACAATATAGAAGTGTGTGATCCCTAGGGATAGGAGCCTAGCCAAGGGCATGGCTGAGTAGAGATCCTTCCAGTCAAGTGACTAAAGTGAGGCTTAAAGTCATTAGGGGAAGAAGAGGTCCTGGAATCAGCAGAAAGGCCTGATTCTACGTAAGGAATAGGAACAGGAGCTAACTGTCATTTCTGCTGCTCTGAAGCCAGAGCTGGATAACAGAACCAGTGTGGACTGAGAAAGGCGGCTGCCCCTAGAGGAAACAGACCAGGGCAAAAAGCTCCTGAGACTGAGTACTGGGCAAAGAGCAGGAACATGAGCAAGCAGCAGTGGTGTGGCTCTGTCTCTAGAGCAGGGTCTTAAATCCAATCCAAAGCCTGAAGCTAAATAACCAGGACAGAAAACTCAGTCCAAGGAAGAACATTAAGTTATTTTGCTCTGAAACTGAAGCCTTCCAGATAACTGATGGTAGCTGGAGCTAGCAGTGGGCTTACTGGACCTCCATCTAGGGTAAGTCTATGTCTGTGTTACTCATACATAAACTGGGGTCCACAATTTATAAAACTCAGTCTAAAAGGGAAATGATTAGACTTTTCTCTGAATATTATAGCTTTGGGGCACACTAAAAGCTTGCAAATCTCTGGCTTAAATTATGCCCCCCCCGAGACCCTGGATGACCCCCTAAGATCTTTGAAAAATACAGCACTTAATACCCAGAGAAAGTCAGCAAGACATAAGAGAATACAAAACAGGATAAATCAAGCCCCAGACATTCCCTCCAGAAATGCTCAGATCTTGACCCTGACACAAAGTCCCATTTCAGAATGTAAGGCTAGAAGAATGATTCAACAACAACAAAATGACTCCTACCATAATATGCAGTTATAGTGGCAGGGACACCAAAGATACAATCCAAAAAGAATGACTTCAAAGCATCTACATGCAAAGTCTCAAATTAAAACATATCTTAGATACAAGTTCTACTAGGATTCCTGGAAGAAATAAAGCAAGAGTGTTTTTAAAGGAGTTTGAAATGATATTATAAGTTAAATGAGAGCATTAGAGGAAAAAGCTGGGGAGAAAAAAAGAGAATTCTTTCCAAAGACTTAGAAGGAAAATAAACAGCTTAGTACAAAAGATACAATGCCTTACCCAAGCAATAGCCTCACTGAAAATTAGAACTGGCCAAGTTAAAGTTAAATGATAACAAGAAGCTTAGCAATATCAAGAAGTATGAAAATAAATTCAATAGACTGAAAAATGGAAGAAAAAGATAGCTCATATCAAAAACAATTGAGTAGGAGAACAGATCAAGGAAAGATCATTAAAGAATCATTGGACTGCCTGAAAGTTGAGAGACGGAAAGAGAGAGAAAGAGAGAGAGAGAGGAAGAGAGAGAGAGAACCTACATATATTGGAAGAAATCAGAAAACAAACTGTGTAGATCTTCTTAGAACCAAAATGAAAATAGAAAGAATTCTGTTCTCTAAGGTTTCCTAAAGGAAATCTCAAAATAAAAATTTCCATAAACATCACAGCTCCTGTCCAGAGTTTTCAGGTCAAAAGACAGCCAGAAATAAAGAATCCAAGTATCAAAGAGCCGCAGTGAGGATCACACAAGATTTGGCAGACACTACCATAAAGAAGCAGAAAGCATGGAATGTAATATTCCAAAAGGCGAAATATATAGGCTTACAATCAAGAATAATTTATCCAGAAAAATTGGGAATACCTCCACAGGGGGGAGCACAGGCATATAATAATCATACCAAAAAAACTAGTCACCTTTTAAAAAGACTATAAAATTATGGGATATATTTATGTATTGTTTTCATATTTGAATTGCTTCCTGAAAATCTTCAATCAAGAAATCTTTACAATGGAAAAATGAGAACAAGGCAAGTAGAGTCTGCATATGCTACTTAACGACAGTTGGCCACTGAAGAGGGATATTACACAAATATAATACAATAACAAATTATTAGTAGCTACATTTTGGAGTTTTAAGTATTACAAACCTAGAGCTAGAAGGACCATTAGAGGTCATTGGGTTCAATCTCTTCATTTTACATATGAGAAAACTAAGGCTCAGAAAAATTTAATGATTTAAGTAGGGTAACACAGTAAGTATCTGACAGAGAATCTGAGCCCAGTTCTTCTTGACTCTAAGTCCAGTGCCTTATCCATTATGCTATGTTGAGTAAAAAAAAAAAAATTTAAAAAGAGAAACTGTGATTCCTGTGAAAACTATGGGTGATATATAAAATCTGAAGCCATACTTCAAATTAGAATAAATTCTCTCCTTCTACTTCACAACCTCCTAGAAAAGAAATTAGCTTTACTTCCTTATAAACCGGCACCTTCTGTAACCTGGATCTTGAGTACTTGTTCTCAGAATGGAAATTTTAGGCACTGGTCAGGAACCCACAATATGTATTTTATTTGCAAACAGCATACAAAAGTAATTTGCTGCTTCAGTTCTATCTTACTTGTTTCATTCATAAAAATTTTGGAAGATTTGGAGTGGGCAAGAGAACTTATTACTACTTCCAAACCTTAAAGGAAGAATTATACTTTGGCTAGACAAATTACTTACACATTGTCACTGTATCATATGCTTGTATACCTCTCATACTCCAAACAATTCCTGGAATTTTCTCTCACTTAGAAATTACTTTACTTGCCAAAAATAACATTTGTGGAATTAATCTCCGTGAGCCATCTCTGTAACCCCCTTAAACTGATAACAATTATTTATCATAGTACTATTTTGTAGACATCTAGAAGTGTGCTGTAACCTTCTTTATTTTTTTTAAGCTTTTTTAAACATTACTGTCATTTCCCAATAATCTCCATCCCCAGTAGAAGTTTCTTTTGTAATAAAGAAGTATTGGAGTTTTTTGTTATGTATACTTAATAATGCCTGTCTCTCTGTGATCCCATTTGGGGTTTTCTTGGCAGAGATACTGGAGTGGTTTGCCATTTCCTCCTCCAGCTCATCTTACAGATGAGAAAACTGAGGTAAACAGAGATTAAGTGACTGTCCAGCATCATAAAGCTACTAAGTATCTGAGGTCACCTTTGAACTCTTTTCTTCCTGATTCCTGGCCCAGTAATCAATCCACTGTTCCACTTAGTTGCCCTTAAATAAACAAGTACAATTAAGCAAAACAAATTGACACATTAATTATGTTTGACAGAGTATTGCACTAAGCAGAGTTCTGTTTTCCTTAGATTTTAATGCTGTTTTCTTTGGTCTCCCTTTATATTATTGTGTCCCTTAAATATATCATTCCCTTAGTGCTTCTTACTTTACTCTGTAGCAATTCATATAAGTCTTCTCAAGTTTCTCAGAATTCCTCATTTTTACTATGCAGTATAATGTAATTTGTTCCACCATTCCTCATTTGATAGGCACTGATTCATACCGCTCCCCACCAGTTTTTGCTACCAAAAAATTGAACATCCTTTCTGTGGTAATTTTTTTTTTGCTATTCCATATCTTCTATCAAAGATTTTCTTATGTGTCTATAATAAAATTTGAAAGACTTATAAGAAATAGCAGGTCAAAGGGAAAGAGCATTTAGGAAATCCCATCCTCCAACATATATGGTATGTTTGCCATAGAGGTTTAAAATAAACATTCCTCTTATCCCAGGATGGTGTGTCATTTTGTATTCTTTTGCTATCCCTGTAAAACATACCAATTTACTTTCACATTACTGTTTACAAAAATCATAGTGGTATAGACAGATAGAAAACTGGACTTGGAGTCATAAAGACTTGGGTTCAGATTCGTCCTCTTAACACAAGTGAGTGCATGACTCAACAAGCTGCTAACCTCTAAACTCTCCAAGCAAATCTTTAAGACCCCAAGTTGCAGAGAGGGTGCCAGTCTATCCTAGTAGAAAAAGTTCCTCACTGGCAGCTTCCTCTTCTGGTGAAGTCATAAGTCTGATAAAAAAAAATCTACAGATTAGATTAGAACAATATTGGAAGGTAAGAAGAAAAAAACAACCAGCTATTTAGCTAGATGTTTAGTACTACTTTTAAACCTGATTTGTTTGAGACCCCATGTTAAAATTTTCAGTTATATTCCCTAAATAAAAATCTGTATTCTTTTTAGCTTTTTAAAATGATTACCTTTACAAGGATGCTCCCAGGAGTGTTTTTTACTATAGGAACCTCTCTCAAGCTGTTTCTTCATTTATAAACTGAAGATAGTGGGTCTAATAATAGCACCTTCCTCACAAGGCTGTTGTGAAGACCAAGTGAGATAATACATAGCTAAAGCACTCTGAAAACCTTAAAGTGCTATATAAATGTCAGTTATTGTTATTATTATGGTAGACTTTTAATACTTTAAATTAAATCTCAAAGTAGTATCTTGCTATTCTGGAGCTGATCAAATAGTATCTGGAAGAAAAGAAATGGAGTATATACATATATACATACACACACACAATATCTTTCAAATAAATAAGAGCAATTGTTTAAGCAAATTTCTCATTCCAGAGTTTTCCCTATTATCCTCAAATATTAGCAAGACAGACATCCTTAATTTTATATCCAGCAAAGTGAGAAACAGAGGTAGTTATGTGGATAAAATTAAAAGGTTATTTCCCCCTGAAATATCCCCGTAACTAAAGTAAATGTGTGCTTTGTGCTCCGACTTTGGATAATTTACAGGATTCACTTTTCTTTTGAATTATTTCTAGCTCAAATGTCTGATGTTAACATTTCAGGAGTCTACAAAACTACCACTTCTCCTGATTTCCAATTTGTTTTGCAGTAAGTCTGAAAAAAATGTATCGAATGTCCCTGAAAAGTCAGACTTGACATTGAGAGCCTCTCTTTGATCTGTGGCCTAAGGATGATGGTCTTTTGTGCTCTGGGCAGAAAATGGGGTCATGCTTTTGGTACCTTCTTCACTTGCCAAATAGACACTGATTGGATGGTATAATAACATCATTACTTATTTAATATACAATCACAGAACTTTAGCTCCTGGAAGAGACCTTAGAGATCTATTCCAACTAATAGCTTGTTGAATGAATGAATGAATTACTTACAGCTAAAGAAATAGCGGCCCAGGGAAGTTAAATAACTTGTCCAATGATGCACAGGTAGTTGGTGATTTTTATAACCTGCATTTGCTGTTTGTAAACATGAAGGATACTTGAGTCAGTTTGGTGAAAATTATTGCCACTATGTTCCCTACATAAATAAATTTTTTTTTTGAAGATGAGTTAGACATTTGAATTAGCTACAAGTAATTCTCACAAAACTTGTATCTAAATTTTGGAGATACTATTGTCTGTGACATAATTCTGTCTCTTGCCATATACAAATATGTTTAATCCTGATTAAATTTCCATTTTAGCTACTTCCCAGGTCACATAAGTAAATGCATATATCCAGAAGTCACACAATAATGTCTAAAAAGAAAAAGCAGATTGAAATTCTGCAATGATAGGACTTTCAAAAAGTATATACATGGCACAGTTAGGTAGCATAGTGGATAGAGCATTGGCCTTTGAGTCAGGAGGACCTGAGTCCAAATGTAGCCTTAGAACTTGATATTTTCTAGCTGTGTGGCCCTGAGCAAATCACTTAATCCTGATTGCCTGCCCCCCCCCCCGCCAAAAAAAGCACACACCAAGCAATACTGGAGACCTTAAATATCATCACCACCAGAGTAACATTTTTCTCAACTCCAATATGGTAGCATCAGCACCACTGAAATGATTAGTGTCCCTTTGACCAGATTCATATATCTAAACTACTTTCAACAGTACCTTCAGGTAGCTGATACTTCCTCCTTACTACACATAATTACTAAAAAAAAAAAAAAAAAGACAATATCTATTATTTCTATGCAAAATGTATACATTGCATTCAGAGCTACCTCACATAATCTTTGTGCCTAGTTCCATCTAAGCCAATTAACGTGATTCCTTTTCAAACTTTGTCCTGTTTTTGACCATTTGTAGCTTCCCAGAAGGAAAAAGAAAGTTGTTTGTTTTTTAAAGATAGAATCAATTTTTTAAGAAAGAAAGATTTTGAAAGATTCCTTTTTATCATTTGATGAAAAAAATAACGAACAGTCTACTCTCAGTTTTTAGAAATTCTCTTGACAAGGTTATTATTATAGCAAACTGCAAGGTCAGAAAACATGCCATTTTCAAATACTTTGTTACATTTACTGCTCTCCAAGGACTGACAGATATAATGTAGAATGAAAAAGCTCGGAGATGCTTTGATTGGTGCTAATGCACAATTTAGTAGCTCAAGAACAGGATAAAATGGATTCAGGATATGGTTTTAAAAAAAAAGGAAGAAAGAATGCTGTTGGGGGCAACTAGGTATTCACTGTTCCCAGGACTTTTACCTACTGGTCCCAAACTATCTGAGTGCCTTCCTCTTTGAGTAAGCCCTACCTACCTCTCCAAAAGGAGGAAAAGTAGAATTGAACTCAGAGTACAGAGTACAAAAGACTTCCCTCTTAGATGGAAAAAAATTAGATTCTAAGTTTCTGTCTGCTGACCATAACTTTTTATATGTTAAAATTTGTTCTATCAGGAGGAAAAAAAACTTTAAGAGAAACTGCTGGGAAAACTGGAAATCTATCTGGCAGAAAATAGGCTTGCACCTTGCACCATATTCCACAATACATTATAAATGGACATGCAATCTTAATATTAAAGATCATGCTATAAAAAAAGTAAAAGAAAAGCTGATCATAATACCTCTCACAGCTATGGGCAGCAGACACATTTTAACCAAACAAGAGATAGAGGCAATTACAAAAGATAAAATTAAGCACTTTACCTGAATGAAATTGAAATGCTTGTGCATGAACAAAATTAATGTACCTTAGATAAAAAGGAAAGTGATCAAATGAGAAAAAAATCTTTGTATTAAATTTTTCCAGCAAAGGTTTGGTATATAAGATATACAAACATGTAACAAATATACATATATATGTATATGAAGATATGTGTGTATACATATAAATATATATGATTAATAGCTATCTCCTAATAGTTAAGTGGTCAAAGAATATGAACAAACAGTTCTTAAAATAAGAATTATAAAGTATTCACAACCACATGAAAGATCCAAATTACTAATAATAAGAGAAATAAAAATTAAAATAACCATAGATTTTACCTCACACCCTGAAAATTGGCAAAAAATGGCATAAATCAATGTGGAAGTGTTTGTGGAATGATAAGCACACTAATATATTGTTGGTGGAGCTATAAAATGGCACAGCCATTTTGGAAAGTAATTTGAAATTACATTCTAAATAATAATCAATACATTCTCAATGGACATGCAACCTTAATATTAAGATTATACTATAAAAAATGAAAAGAAAAGCAGATCATGCATTTTTAAACAAACAAGAGATAGAGGCAAATGATAAAATGACTAAAATCTCAATACTCTTTGAACCAGTAACTTATTGACTTTAAATGCCAAGGAAGCCACTGATAAGAAGAAAGTTCCCATACGTGCCAAAAATATTTATGGTAGTACTTTTTGTGATAGCAAAGAATCGGAAACAAAATAGATGCCCATCAATGGGGAAATGGGTAAAGGAATGGTTAACAAATTACTAGAGTGAAATGAATTATTATTACTGTGCTCTAAGAAATGATGTATGTGCTGAATACAGTGAAGCCTAAAAAGATCTACATGAACTGAAGCAGAGTGAAGTAAGCAGAACAAAGAAAATAATATACATTACTACAAGGTAAATGGAAAGAACAATGGCACAAACAAAAATCAAAAGTGAATGTAACAAAATTATAAAGCGCAAGCATGAATAGAAAGAAGAGATATAAAAGGATAAGTCCTACTATCCCTCTGTGGAAATGAAAGGTCCACAGATGGTACACATTACACAGGTTTTCAGACTTTTTCAGTGTCTTGATCAGTAGTATTGATTTTTTTTTCTTCTTCAAAAAATACTATTTGTTATTTGGGACAGTTCTTTGGAAGGGGGAGGGAAAGATACAACATCAATAAAAATTTATTTTTAAAAAATTTGTCATACTTAGCATGTGAACAACTAGTAAAGTAGAAAAATACTATTTTAGAGACTCTTAGCCTAATGAAGTGTTTTTCTATAGAGTACCTTCCTTTCATTACAGTAAACACTAAATCTAAGAGTTTGTGCATTTAATACACCAGCATTTAGAAAAAAAATGGGGGTGCGTGTGAAGGTACATATACAGTGCTAGATAACTCTCAGAAATTAAGTACAGAAGTCATTTATGTTAATTTCAGAAAGAAAATTCTTGAGTATACAACATTTGTGGAAATAGGTTGCCCTTCTCACGAATTTGGACCCTCTAGAAATTATTAGCTTTCAAATTCCATTATTCTCCAAGTTACTTTCCTCTCCAGGGTATTTGTTCCTTCTGTGTCCTACAGCTGCCTTTCTCTGAACTGAGCATAGACTCCAACTTTCTTGGTCAAGTGTCTTGAATATCAGAACCCAGGACCAGAGGGCACAATAGTTCGAGGGGATGGATTCTGAGTGCAGATTAAGAATGGTGGGGCTATGTAGGGGTGAAAAGGGACATGGCTCATTCAGAATTCGTTTTGTTTGACTATCCATGTTTGTAAGGGGTTTCGTTCTCTTGCTTTCTCAATGTTGGGAAGGGCAGATGGTAGGGAGAGAATTTAGAGCTGAAAATTTTATAAAACTGAAATTTCTTAAGGTACAATATTGGTGTAAAAAAAAAATTTAAAAACCTGAATCTCACATCTCTGCTCTATGATCAGTACAGTGGGGTAAAATATGGTTGTAGAATCAGAAGGCAGGATTTCAAATCCCACTTCTGATATTTACTTCTTGTGTGACCTTGGGCAAGTCACTCCATTTCCCTGAGCCTTAGTTTTCCTCATTTGTAAAAAGAAGAAGGCTGGACTCAATGGCTTCTGAGCTCTCTTCTGACTCTTAAACTACAATATCATGATTATAGCTCATTCGTCATTTCCTCCAGGGTAAGGCAGGCCCACGTCAAACAAACAAACATTTATTAGGCATCTGCTAAGTGCCAGTCGCTAGAGAAACAAAGAAAAAAAATGAAATGACCCATACTGATAATCTATCAAAGGAGATAATATGTACACATATAAAAATATACAAGATAATCCTTCACAATGCCTAGCCCTGTGCCTGAAAAATAGTAGGTTCTCCATAAATATTCTTGAATTGATTTTAATTTCATGTGATTCAATCAAAGCATCTCATCCTCCTCAAATATCACAGACTACCCCCCACCCCAACTCACCACTCAGGAGCCATGGAGCAAACAGGAAATTCTGAGTTCTAGAGGGAATCCTACTGAGAAATTGCAATTAAAGAGGAAAGAGAAAATTAAAACCATGTAAGAGCCAGAAAATTGAGAATGTCTTATGAAATGAATTGTTCTTTCCCATTATTTGAGCATGAGCAATTACACAAAGCTAATAATTTTTAAAAAGATAAACCCTTTGAAGTGATTCACAGAACTGATCTCCTTTTCCCAGGGAGAGTGCTTATGGAGACTCTGCCCTCTGCTTTGCACACGGAACACTGTAACAGCTGACATAAAAGTCTAACTGTTTGGCTTAACTCAGCTTTATGACAGGGATATTCTACTGTTACAGAAAGGGAAAGTAGTCCCCCTAGTGCACTATTTTAAGAGATGAAGGGAGCTCAATTATATTCACTCAAACTCGGGCCAAATTACTAGCATTTCAACAAGGAATGCACAGGTGCACATAGAACTAAAGTTAAATTAACAAAAAACACTGGAATTCAGAAATCTCATGGTACTCAACAAAAAAAGAAAAAAAGGAAAAAATCAGGATCACTCAAAAGTACTCTTATTTTTCTGATTTGGAAAAATCAAGCTATTTGGCTATTTCTTATAAAAGTCATAGCCACCATTAAGTACCTAAATAATGTAAGTCTGTATTTTATTGCACTTTTTTAAAGCCATCTGTGGTCTATAATTACTGTTTCAACAAAAAATGTACAGAGAACATTAATTCTGTTAGCATTTTAAATTCTTCAAGTGAAAGTCAATCTAAAAATACTGAGAGCTAATTCATTAACCAAATTTGACGTATGCAACCATTAGTGGTAATCTGGCCCCAAAAAGTAATCCATTAAAGAAAACACTGTTTTCTTTATTGTTATAAAAATTGTTATAGGAAGGAATTAATAAATTTTAGGTAGGCAAAATATATTTGAGCATTTTTAATAATCAGTTTTATTGAGACTGATCTCCAAAGCCTCTTTCTACAATCCTTTTATCAGATCAAATCCCACCATAATGAACACCATTAAAATAACAACTTGGGTTTCTATGGTACTTTGCAACATCCCTGCCTTATAACCCTTAAGAGTAGGGGTGCAAATATTACGCCCATTTTATAGATGAGAAGATGGAGCTCAGACTGAGTCCAGGGTCACTTGTACCCAGATCTTCTGACTCCAAGTTCACTAGTTTTCCCCAGTTATACCAGCCTAGTTTGTCTTTAGAGAGGGAAGATACTTAGAAATCCCTTTGAAGTTCACCGTGATTTAATTTCTAAGTAAGATTGCATTTCAAACATTATTTCAACAATCATTTATTAAATGCTCACTATATGTAGAATATGGTTGTAGGTATTGATGAAGATATAAAAGCCAGAAATAAAACAGTTCTTCCCCTCATGGAACTTACAACTTAGAATGGGGTAATTTTATATATATCCCAAGAGTAATACAAAATATAGAAGTGCAAAGTGTTGGGCAAAATCTAAGGGAAATCATTTCCAACTGTGGGATCAGAAAAGACTTCACAGAAGAGGAGCCTTATGACCTGAATCCTGAAGGATAGGAAGGAGATAAGATGTGTTTCTTGAATATCTGTTTGCTAGAAGTACTGGATATGGGACAATAGAAGACATACCACTGCTGCTAGTCAGGAAGTTTCTGGTTTTTTATATATTTTTTTAATATTTTCACAGCTACCTCAGGGAAGATGACATTTAACAAGCATTTATTAAATGACTGCTGCACTAGGTGGTGAAGATACAAAGACAAACAAACTGAAATAATGCCTGCCCTCAAGGAACTTATAGTCTATTTTGGATGAAGACAGCTTAATTTCTAAAGAAGTTTAGTTTGAAGTTATTCTCTGCTGAAGAAATTAGGATAAGGTACAGGCCTAGCTAATGTCTAGGGAACTGAGGGATAAGAAACTGAATACTGGGGTGGTTGGAGATGGGAGCAATACAGCCTGGAATCTGGGTCACTTTTGTGACTCTGTGTTCAATACCTTTAATGTTGTATTGAATTTTATACCATCTCTGTGGAAAAGAATGCTTGGTGTTTATCCTGAGTTTTTCATTAAAGCAAAATAATTCCCAAGCTGCCAGGCAAACACAAGTTGAATATCATAGAGTGTTAAGACCATTTCAATTTTTTTATTTGTTCATTTCACATAGTGACCCAAAGTCAGATATAAAAAGCAAAGGTCCCTCCATGGTGTAAAAAAGAGTTTGGATCCTAAAGCTATCTAAGTCTGAGATTTATATAAAAACATAAGCTAATACCCAAATTAATGGACCTGTTACAAACTGAATAAAGACTCACCATGAATAAGAGGTTTCATAGTGATAAGAGCTGAGCAGGATATTAAATAATTTATGGTGACATTTGGGAAGGAGAAAACAGCATTTCCATGTTACATGCCTCAGAGATGTCAAGGCTACAAGCATTTATCAAGGTTTATTATGGGCCAGGCACTGTGCTAAGCAAAGAGACAAAAGGAGTCTCAGCCCTTGAGAAGTTCACAGTCTTATGGGGGAGACAATATGTAAAGAATTATAAATATGCAAGATATATACAGAGTAAATTGGAGGTGATTACAGACCGAAGAGTTGGGGGAAGAGAGATACCAGTAGTCTCTTATAGGAAGTGCGATTTGAGTTGAGTCTTGAAGGAAAGAAACCAAGGAATGCAGGAGGTAGAGACAAACATGGGAGAGACAGCCAGTAAAAAGTAAAAAAGACACAATTGGGGGGGGGCGGAGCCAAGATGGCGGCGTAGAAGCAGCAACATATCGCAGCTCTCACATAGCCACCCCAAAATACCCATAAAATAGGACTCTAAACCAATCCTGGGACTCCAAAACGCACACAAAGATACTTCCCACTAAAGTCAGCTCGGCTACGAGGAACCTTATCAGCACTGCCAACCGAAACTAGCCTGGCCCTGCAGCCGTGGCTGTGCCCCGGGGGCGGCTGGACGGGAATTGCTGAGAAGCTTCAGGTGAG
>CM053584.1:331929586-331958178 GCA_028627135.1 Pseudochirops cupreus | reverse complement strand
TGAGAGCTGCGATATGTTGCTGCTGCTATGCCGCCATCTTGGCTCCGCCCCCCCTATTACTTGATTTTCAAAATCCTTCTTGAGCTCCTTCATGGCCTGTAACCAGTTCATATTTTTCTTGGAAGCTTTTGATGCAGGAGTTCTGACTTTGTTGTCTTCCTCTCATTACATGTTTTGATCCTTTTTGAGCCCAAAAAAGGATTCTATGGTCTGTTTGTGCTTCCTCTGCTTGCTCATATTGCCAGCCTGTTACCCGACTTTTGAGCTCTTTGCCAGGGTAGAACTCTGCTTCCAGATTGCAGAAAGCTATGTCCCAAATCACTGGCGTTTTCCCAGCTGCTGGAGCTATTAGGAGAGCGCCCTTTATGCAGCCTCCATGAGCTCTGGCACATTGGCCACATGCCCCAGGACCACCATCCAAAACCATGATCCAGATCCAAGCAGGTTAAAGCAAGAGCAATTACCCTCTGAATAGTCACTTGGTCTCCCTACATTCTGTAGTCCAGGAGCTGCTGAGGCAGCCACAGCAGCAGCTGCAGCCACTGCACCTCCACCACTTTTTGGCCTGGGGCAGCGGCCGGACCATGCTCTTCTCCACCCTGTACCAACAGAGTTCCCGACTGACCTTTTACTTTCTCTTTGGTGTTTATGGGTTGAGAAGTATGGAAACCGCCAAAGCTGCTGGTGATTCGCTCTCCTGAAGTCTGCTCTGGCTGCCACTGGTCGGGGCCACCCTGGGGCCAAAACCGTGCAGCTCTCGGGGAACTGCACTCGGCCCCCAGCCCAATGTGATAGACCTTTCCTGGCGGTCTGCCAGGCTGCCTTCAGTGGGAGATTTGTTTCTCTCTATCACTTTGTGGATTCTGTAGCTCTGAAATTTGTTCAGAGACATTTTTTTACATGTATCGAAGGTGGTGGGAACCGGAGCCATGAGCAGAAGTCCTGTTTCTACTCTGCCATCTTGGCTCCACCCCCGATCTCATAGTTCTTTAGTTATAAAACTAGTTAGTCTCATCCTAGAACCACAAAGTGGAGGAACTTTCACATGATAGAATTTCCCATTGTGGAGGAGTGCACTGAAGTAAGGGAGATGTGTGGAACCCACACAGATGTGTCATAGTGTGTGAAATGTAACAAGGAAAATCATTAATAGCAGCATCAAGCTTGCCAGAGCCAGTTCTTTTCCTAGAATATAATGTTGATTCTCATGATCTGAAATTCTGAGCTCAGACTCCTTATTCTGGAAATAATCCTGGCTAATTAATTCTACTGAATATGTACATAAGAGATTTTTAGTATACATCTTCATTATAGGCATCCTGTAATATTTTGGCACCTGAGCATTCCCAGTCCCCCTTAATTCTCTTGATTGTTTCCTGTCTATCCTGCATATAGCTTGTTTATATGGAGTTGTTTCCCATACTACATTGTAAATTCCTCAAGGGCAGGAGCTATCTTTTGCCTTTGCACAGTGCCTGGCACATAGTAAGCATTTCATAAATGTTTACTGACCAGCTGACTGCCTCAGCTTCAGCAGTGCCTAATGAAATGCATTTTTAAAAGGCGTTTTAAAAATTTAATAAAATAATCATTTTTGGTCCAAAACTTCATCCAAATTTGAATGTCCAAAAATAGCATTCTCAGGCATAAAAACATATATTTTAAAAATCTTTTAGAAGTAGCTCATGTCTCCACTTTCCATTAACTTTCTTCTTCACAACTTTAGGTGATTCCCCCCACACACAGACAAAATGCACACTCCCAAAGTCAGTGGGGATGGAGGCGTCTTTATCTTTCCAACATTCCTGCAGGTTTCTTCTGGTGACTATAAACAGGCCATCGGAGTATTTAGAGTCAGGAGACTTCTGGGTCTTTTCCTAGGATACTTACTGTCCCTGATTCATTTATTCCCCCACTATTCCTCCTCCCCCAGCACAGACAGCAGTTGTCTTCCACTTATCTGTGTCCAGAGCTTCCAACATTCAAGTGACTGTGGTCTCTCTGGCAGCTTGGGCATCCCCAGATGACTAAGAAAGGCACGGTCTGCTACTCCTGTAACCAGAGACAGAGTAGCCCCTACCCGGAATCTCCACGCAGCAAGCTTATCACCCATACGGGTTATCTCCGGCTTGCTTTGTCTAATCCTTTAGTTTTAAAAGACTCTGATCAGAAGTACAATGAAAGGTGGCAAAGTCTTGGCCACTTGCTTTATGTTAATCCCTTGAGGCTGCAGAAGCCACAAACTTTCTCTCTTTCTTTTCTCCCACCTCCCTCCTGAGGAATGCTAAGCAAGACAAAGTCTGCCTAATAAGGTGTAATCATCTGAGATCATATATTCTGGGATTTGACCCAGTGTCTCTTGACCAGTGCTCTTTCCACCACTCAGTGCCATTTGGCTATTCAACACCAAGGAGGTCAGGTGCAAGGCTCAGTACAGATTTGGTATTCAATAGTAGAATAAATAGTATGTAGTTATTTCTCAAAAAATATAAGTAGAGGGTCCCGAAAATGTTAGCTGTCCTCTCAAGCAAGACTGTTATCTACTATCTCGATATCTGGGTTGCATTAATTGACTAATGTAAAGGCATCCTTCTCTTTGCCCCCTTTCCTCATAAAGGTATACTCCCCCCAGTCCTGTTATAACAAAACCACTTTAACCTATGTGTATTCATTTTGATGAAGAAATTGGTTCTGGTGCAGACCTGAGCTACCAAAACATAAGTATCCTTTGGTAAATAGATAGCAGAGTTCAACCAATCAGAAAATTGTTGTTTGCTCTTTTTGGGGATAAGTGAGAGTCCTGGAATGCATGTGGAAGGTGGATATAAGAAAATTAGGAAGAACCTGGGGAGATGAAAGGGGTTTAGCCTGGAGAAAAGGAGGAGGAAAGACAGGATGGCCAAGATTTGAAAGGTTGTCATGTGGAAGAAGAAATACATTTGTTGTTTGTCTCCAGGAACAGTACATAAGAGTTGTGGCAACAGACTTAAATTTGATGTCAGGAAAAGGTTACAAACATTAGAGCTTCCCCAAAGTGGAGTTAATGCATTTAGACTACCCCTTTTAGAACTTAATCAGTGAATTTAATTCAACATTTATTAAGATCTACTCTATGTGAGGGGCAGCTAAGTGGTGCAGTGGATAAAAACAGTGAGCTTGGAATCAGGAAGATGAGTCTTCCTGAGTTCAATGTGGCCTAAGACACTTATTAGCTGTGTGACCTTGGGTAAGTCACTTAACGCTGCCTCAGTTTCCTCATTTGTTAAATGAGCTAGAGAATGAAGCAGCAAACCACTTCAGTATCTCTGCCAAGAAAATCCCAAATGGGGTCATGAAGAATCAGACAGACATGACTGGAATAACTCAACAAAAACACTCTGTGAAGGTGGAAAGGGAAGGGTACTTAGGATACTGTGCTAGTGTCCTCTGCATTAGTCGTGTGAAGATGACCTCGTTCCCTGCCCTTAAACACTTAGCAGATTCTGATGGGGCATGTATGCAAATAAATATGATAGGAGATAAGCTACAATAGGAGCAAAAGGGAAATCAAGACATTTCTTTAGGAAAATTTAAACAGTTTGCCCTGGAGGAAAATAAGTAATGGCTTGAAGGGGAAACAGGACCAGGCTACATTTTTTTTTTTTAAAGAATAGGGAGATCTGAGCATGTCTGTTAACACAAATGAAAGGGTCATTTTTTAAAAAAGGAAGAGATTAGAGATGAGAAGGAAGAAGGGTCCCTGAGGAAATGGGATCAGGGGAACAAGTGACAAGATCAGTCTTGGCAAGAAGGGAGCGCCATTTCCTGCTGAGACCAGAGGGAGAAAAGGAAAGGTTCAGTGCAAACACAGATCCCATTGAGATGGGATCCAAGCAGGGGAGGGAGATAGATGATGGAGCAAGGACGGATCACAGTGAGTCTTCTCGGTGAAAGGGTCAGAGGATCCTGAAGAGTAGTATATGGGTACTTATTTCTGATGGTCAAATCTATGCAGTTTCATACAAACCTACTACAAAGGAACCTCGGATCATAATTGGTTTTGAGTGGGGGGGCGCCCTATAAAAGGGTTCACCTCACAGCTGGTTCTTGTGTAGGAATTCTGGGCAGTTGAGGAACATTTAGAAATGAACATACAACTTAGTGGGCCAAAAAATGCTATACTTATTGTAGTGAGATGTTTGTAGGCTAACGAAGTGAATGTCTGTGCCCCAGAAGAATCCACTTTATGGTAAAAAGAACAATTTGCTTCCAGTTTGGCAACATGTATTTTTATTTTCTATCATTTTAACAAACAGATTTTTTTTCCAGCCCCCTTTTGTATGTAAATTAGTGCCAATTTCTACAATGTGTAGTTTCTGAATATTTGTTATTTTTTCTCAGTACCTCAGAATTTTTTTTAACCACAAAATACAGTGATTCAAAATGATGGACTCAGTAAGTGGACTTTATTTAACAATACCTATTTTTTCCCACAAGGTGGGGTTCTAACTTAACATACCATGTACAAAAATTTAATTTGTCTGTTTTAGCATTATAGCCTTTTATTTTTGAACTTAGCACTTATGGGGTATATTACTTTTAAAAAAATGTTTAAATTATAAGAAATACTGAAAAGTAAGCCCTTTTCTGCTGGATTGCAGCTCATGATTTTAAAAAATTCTTCAGCAGTTATATTGTGAGAGTTAGCATAACGTACACATGTAATATATTAAGTCTCTACCTTTGTAAAAGTTTCTTTCTCTTTGTTTTAATAATAAATTTAACTGTAGGAAGAATCATTTGACATATAAACTGGAATCTCATTAATCTGTTCTGTTTTGGATAAAAGACAGTAATGAAAAGTCTGGATCCAAAAGATTTTGTAGATGCAGTGTTATTATTTTTTAACTACTAAAACGAGGTATTGGTTAGTAGGGTCTCATTGAATAGAATGATTTGCAAATATATCTCTTGGATTTACAGAGCCCTGCCCTAGTCAAATTATAGCTGAAGTATTCTGTTTGGTTCTGGGTTTAATTTTTTAGGAAGGCCATCGATAAGTTAGAAAGCATTCAGGAGAGGGCAGCCAGGATGGTAAAGGGCCTCAGGTTCATGTTATGTGAGAATTGGTTGAAAGAGCTGGGGGCATTTAGTCTAGAGGAGAGAAGATTCATTAGGGACATGATGACTGTCCTCAGGTATCTGAAGGGCCATCGTGTGGAGGAAGGATTGGGTTTGTTGTACTTGGCCCTGTAAGACAGAGCCAGGAGCGACAGGAAGAAGTTAAAGGGAGGCAGATTTAGGCATCATATAAGACGAAACTTACCAGCACTTAAAGCTCTCCAAAAGTGGGACAAGTTGTCACAGGTTTCTTCTTACTGGTGGTCTTCACACACAGGCTAGATGAGCATTTGTTATAGAAGGTTCTTGCTCTGGTACAGGTTGGTACAAAATTTTGATTCTCTTTGATAGGTGTTGCTTTTCCAGAACTGTTCTCTTAAGTAGCTTAATGGGGCAGCTGGGTGGCACAGTGCATAGAGCACTGGCCCTGGAGTCAAGAGGACCTGAGTTCAAAAACGGCCTCAGACACTCAGACACTTAACACTTACTAGGCGTGTGACCTTAGGCAAGTCACTTAACCGCAGTTGCCTTGCCTTCACCCCTCCAAAAAAGCAAAAAAAAAAATTTAAGTAGCTTAATTATACCTCCTGAGATTTTTTCCCCCCTTCATTTGCTTTAGTAAACCTTATTTGTGGAGCTAGGACAAAGATAGACTTCATTTTTGCCCCTGTTTAAATCATCATAAATACTCAGGTCTCACCTATCCTTGAAAAACATTTTTAAAAAAACCAACTTTGGAAAGACTCAGACTTATGAAGGAAGAGGTTATCTACCCTCAGAGAAAGAGAAGACAAATAAGTAATAGTACAGAGTACAATGGTACAGAGATGCATATGAATGCATATGTCTATATATGAGCATGATTATAGATATCTAAATACATGTGTGTATGTAAGGGTATGTATATGTATGGATGTGTGTACATATATGTGTATATATATGATACATATTGTGTGTATATGTAAATAATCTGTGAATTTGTATAAATATAAACGTATCCATGCTTAATTGTGGGCATCTTGGGGGAGGGGGTCTGGTGAAGAACAGAGTAGAAAGTGCACAGGAGAGAACAAAAGAACTCACAAGGGAGAAAAGAAAAGCTGGACACTTCTGAACACAGTGTGTCATGTTCATTCTGCAGGCTTTCTTGAAATGGAAATTTGTTGCTCTGTATTTTGAATCTTCTCATATGTTCTGCTGTGCACGTGGCAATACTTTTATTTTGTATTTAAGTTTTACTATTTGTATATGTTTATAATATATTTCTTTTTCTTTTCTTATTATGTATTTAAGTTTTAATATTTAAGTTTAAAATACATTAATTTTTAAAAAACTTTGCCTTGACCTTGACATTTCCTTGAGCTACAAATCTTTTTCCTTTCACTACTAAACTTGGACCCTCCCTGCCTCCATTTCCTGACCACTCCTTCACAGAGTAGCCAAATCTCAAAGTTGAAAGGGAGCTCAGAGGCCACCTAGTCCAACTCATACCTGTTTGAGAATGCCCACTCTAGGAGACCCAACAAATGATCCTCCAGTTTTTTCTTAAAGACCTCCAATGAGAAGGAACTCATTACCTTGCTGGGCAGCCAGTCGTACTTTTGAGTGGCTCTAATTGTATAAAGAAGGATGTTTCACTAATTGTATAAAGAAGGTTGCCAAAATCTGTCCGCAACTTCTACCCATTGTCTCTAGTTCTGATAGTATTGTGAGGTCCCATCTCCATTCCGATTACCACCTTTTCTGTGTTTTCCATTTTATAAATGGCCTTCCTAAAGTATGTGCCATCCAGACCTGCACTCAGGACTCTGTAGTATAATAAGACCATACTTTCTTTGTTTTTCTCTTGATGAAGCCTAAAAGTACCATCACTCCTCAGTCCCTGGCAGTTTGGTTTCTGACCCCACCAATCTACTGAAACTTCTTTCCCAAATGGCTTCTTTGTTACTAATCCAAAGATTTTTCTCAGGGTACATTCAGTGTCAGGAATTAACCATTTAATCGCTTATTAAGGGCACACTGTATGCAAGGGACGTACCATATAGACATGGTCCTGTGCAAGGTAACTTACCCTCCATGACTTCTCTGCAACATCACTGGTTACCCTTCCCTCCTGGATCCTGCCTTCCCACCTTGGCCTTGATGATGCTGTTCTCACTTGGCTCTCCTGCCCAGTACTTGTCTCCTTCCTTTCCCCCTGAGTGTGGTATGTTCCTGAGACCCTGTTTATGCCCTCTTTTCTCTCTCTGTGTCTTCTTCTTGGTGATCTTACTTCCTCAGTGAATTCAGTTTCAACTCTATGCAGATTTCCAAAGAGATGTGCATTTCTGATAGAGATAGAAATGTGTATATTATGTGTGTACATGTATATATATGTATGCCTACACACATACTTTTTTCTAACATATGTACACACATACACACACACACACACACACACACCCCTCTTATCTCCTCTGAACTTCATTATTGTATCTTTAGTTGCTGATTTTACATTTTACCTGGATATTTGGCATGTACCCAAACCCAGCATGTCCAAAATCTTCCCCTCTTCCTGCTTCCCTAATTCTGTTGATGACATCATCATCGTCATCTTCCAGTCACCCAGGCTTGTAATCTTTGACTTCTTCCCGCTCTCTCATCTCTCAAATTGACAGCTTCTGTCTGTCCTCCCCTTACAACCTCTCTCAAATCTGTCCCTTTCTCTTTACCTGCCTATTGCCACTCACCCAAACTTTGTAGTAGCCTCATTTGTTGGTTGACTTCCAGTCTGGCCCCTCTCAGTTTATTTTCCAAGTAACCATCAAAATAATTCTCTTTATGCACAGGTCTGATTATTTTACTCTCCTGCTGAAAATCCATCAGTGTCTCCCTGTTGGTTATAGCATAAAATATAATCTCCTTATTCTGACATTTAAGACCCTCCCCAATCTGGCTCCATTCTATATTTCAGTTTCATTTCCTATTACTCTCAGGCATTCCTATATTCCAATCAAACTGGACTACCAGCTGTTCCCCACATTTGGCATGTTCTTTCCCACTTCTTTGCATTTGTGTGTGCCACCCCCCAAGCCTAGAATGCATATCTCCCTCATCTGTCTTTCAAAATCTTTATCATGACTTGTTAGTAAAACACTTAGTCTCTCTGAGACTCAGTTTTCTCATCAAATGAGGCTTAATAATACATGTAGTACTTATCTTAGAAGGTTCTTGTGAGAATCAAATGAGATAATATATTTAAAGCACCATATAAAAGTCAGCTATTATAGCTATGCATGAGATAGAATAATGAATCATTCAGATAGTCAGTTTTAGTCAGACAGTCTGCCATAGTTTATTTTGGAATATATATTGCATATGATATCATTTAAGAAGCAGTTGCAGAAGATAACTAAAACCACTTCTTGGTTATATGAAGTTTATCTTTTCATTTCATTTGGTTGTCACACCAAGTAAAGATTTCTTAGTGTTTCCAGAGCTCTACAATAATGCTGCATTCATAAAGAGAATAAATTAATTGCAGTGAGTTGTAGGATTTACTGAGATCAAAGAATGATTTCATAGACCAACTTGATTTGTACTTTTGTGGTTGATGATGCCATCAGGATTCCTTGGTTAAAATAATTTCCACATAAATCACAAGGATGTGCTATTAAATTTACATTGTGAATTTACTTCCAGAGAGCTCTGTGGTTCTTAGCAGTGTAGTCATTTTAAAGCAGACTCTTTAAATTACTAGTATTCATACAATGTTGTTGTTGTTCACTAGTTTTTCAGTCGTGGCTGACTCTTCATGACCCCATTCAGGGTTTTCATGGCAAAAATACCGGAGTGCTTTGCCATTTCCTTCTCAAGCTAACTTTACAGATGAGGAAACTGAGGCAACAGGTCGAAGGGACTTGCCCAGGGTCACACAGCTAGTAAGTGTCTGAGGCTAGATTTGAACTCAAGAAGACCAGTTTTACCGACTCCAAGTCTGGTACTTTATGCACTGTCACTACCTACCTGCCTGTTTCATACAGTACTAGTATTTTATTCAGCATTCCATTAAGCTTCAGGAAATTCAGTTTTTACTATTCTTACTCATACTTAATAATTCCACTTTCAGGTCTTCCTACTGATAGCATCTAACATACCTCTATAACAGTGGTTCTCAACCTTCCTAATGCTGCGACCCTTTAATACTTGTATGTGGGCATATCTGCATGTGGGTGGACTAGCCTGGAGATGGATAGAGGAGCAGTGACTCAGTTCCTAAGACCATTGGAAATATGTGTTTTCCCATGGTCTTAGGCAACCCCTGTGAAAGGGTCGTTCAACCCCAAAGGGGTCACGACCCACAGGTTGAGAACCATTGCTCTATAGGTATGTTTAATCAGCTTGTGAGAGTGTTACAAGTCACTATGCTAGATTCTGAGGTTATTAAACAAAAGTCTGACAATTCTGTTCTCACTGAGTGTGTAGCTCTGTTGTGGGGTTAGACATGAGAGTATAACTAGTAATACAATACTGTAATTCTAAACATGTATGTTATACACAGGTGTGAATGTGTGTGTATATATGTACACGCATATAAATGTACACACACATATTATTCTGAATAGACATAGAACACTTCCTTATAGGGAGGTAAATCTTGATTGCAACCCCTTCCCTAGAGGAATCTTGCCCACTGATTGTTGGTGATGCCAGAGACAAAGAAGAGAGCACACTGAGGGGTGGGAGGGGCAGCTCTTTAAGATGGATCTTAACCAGATCTAGGCATTCATTGGGCTTTGTCCACATCTTGTAAACTCCTCGAAGAATTTGGTTTGCTCAGGAGTCTGCAAGGGGATTAGCCAGGAGGAGAAGTGGAATGCAGGGGGAAAGTGGAGGAAGGGAAGGAAAAGAGGGGGAGGAACAGGGAAGAGGAGGAGGAAACTGTCTACTTGCTGCTTCCTGATGAATCTCATTCTGGTTCTTGGAGTTCATGGAGAGTATCAGGAAGGTACCTAAAAAGGTACCCTGCTTTTTAAATTGGGAGCCACAACAGGTAGTGAAGGTCTTCTCAGTCATTCCTTTTGAGTTATTCCTACCTCCTGGAGCCCTGGGTAAATTAGATCTGATTTTATTGCATGCATTGTCTCTGATCTCATCACTTTCTCTCCATGATTTTCAAAAGAATACTTGTTAAGATCAAAATATGCCCCTCTGATTCTCCCTTTGTATCCTTTTGCATCATGCAATGCAAAGAGCACTCATCCTATGCTATCATGAGGAGTTTGCGATCTTGGGGTAAAGGAAAGGACTCAGTCTCTGGAATAGAGCAATCATCTCCTCACCTGCCCTCTTTCTCCAATCCTAGATTTGATGTTCCATATAAGTGCCTTCATTCTCCTTTTCTATATCTATCTGTTACATCTGCCCAAGGCTAAAAGAATAAACGTTCAGAAGTACTGAAGGTCAGGTATAGTCATGCATTTGTCTATCTTGGAAGGCAAATTCCTTGAATAAATAAACATTTAGGGTTTTTTCTTTACACTGTACTTAGTTTCACTTTAACAAATACTGTATTTTAATTAATCATAGGATTATAGAGTTGGTTGGAATCTTAAATATCATCTGGTCTAGGCCCCCCCTTTTCTAGCTAACGAAATGGGATCCCAGATGAGCCACAGAGGTGATGGAGTGGCTGTGTTGGGCCCAGGACTTGTAAAGCCAATGCTCTTTCCATTGCATGATAGGGATCTATAGGATGATGGGCTAGGCAGATCTGTATTCTGGATTCTGTTTTCTGAAAAGAAGAGCCACAATAGCCTGAGGATTCCCTGAGGCCTCTCTAGTTTTGGTGTCAAGTTTTCCTCTCAGGTATCTGGAAGGAGGAAAAGGTGAAACTCCTCATTGACAGAAATTAAGGAATAGCAGAAACTTGTTTGTGATGCCTTCCCACCTTCCTTTTTGCTCCCTGTTCTTCCTTCCTTGAATGCCCTCTCCTTTGCCCTCATTTGATTATTTGGTGGTCAGACTAACTGCTTGTCCCATCCAGTCTTGCCTTGCCCCAGTAATACACCATGTTCCAAAATCATCTATCCCCCTTCTGTCCTTTCCTCAGATTAGTGGCTCTTAACTGGGTATTAGGAAGAAACAAATTTAATTTAATTAATGGGAAGGTATGTGTAACTAGCTTGTAATCCCTCATTTGAATTTTAAAAGATGCTGTTCTGTAATCCAAATGGGCCTCTGTGTTGAATTTTGGACAGTATAACAAAGTGAAGGAAGTATGTAATGTGGTGATGATTTAGTTAGGGGACCAGAGGAGTCTAGAAACAAGGAAGCTTGTCTCCCAAGGTCACTCTGAGTTTTGTATCAAGGAGTTTTTAGAGGAGCTTCAAAACAGCATTTATACTGCTTTGACCCCAGAAAGACTTTCTCAGTTTGAGTTCATACAGCCCCTTTGCTCACTCTCCAGGCTGGGTTCCAGCCATTTTCCTTTGTCCTCCAGAAGGTTAGCCTATGCCTCACAACATAACCCTGCTTTTCACATGATTGAGTCCTAGGGGAAGGAGCCTGCCAAAGCTAAGACTCAAATCCTCGTTCACACCAGCTCCTCATCAGATGAATCTTCCTGATTCCAAGCCAAGCACTCTATCCACTGTGCCACCTCGCTGCCCCACCAGTATGTTTTAGAGGGGATTGTTTTTTAAGGATTTTTGGACTAGATGGATCACTCTGTTAAAACATTGGCATTCAAAGAAGGTGGGAGAGGGATTCTTCTCCCCTTTTGTGCTTTAAAGAATAGGATTTCCTCAAGCTCAAAGCAGAGAATCATGCAGGCTTGTTTAGGAGTTTAATTGTTTGCTTTATGTGGAAACTTAGATTTTTAACATGTTTTTGGAATAAGACTAGGTGGTTGCTGAGATGCATTCTAACTCTAAAAATTTTGTGATACTAAGCTTTTCAGTCATGGCCCAGTTAGGTGTGTTTTATCCAACTAAGAGAATAAAATAAGCTCTGTATTTTGGAAGTGCTTAGACAAGAAAAGATGACTAAGCAAAAGAGTGATTCATGCTGATGCTAGTAAGTGGTAATATTTCACCGTAGTGGAAATCTAACATGAGAGTTGGGTTTTCTCTTTCCTTCTAGTACACAACTCATCGCATTCCAAGGAGTCGGGAGGTCCAGCAGTCTTGGAGCTCTTCAGTGTTTACAACCTTGTATGCTATGTGTTACTCCCTTCCTCTGACTTTTCAACTCAAGCCAGACTTGGTAGGTAAAATTCTATGGGTCACAGTAAAAATGAAATGTGAAATATCTGCTGGGTTCCACACTAGTAACAGAACATACATAGAGTCTTATTAGAAAAAAATCTCTCGAACACACTTTGCCGAGAAAGTGGGAGAAATTGCTTTAATTAGTGGTATCACTTATGAAAGGCTCAGTGGGGCAGTAGAAGGAATATGCTTTGAAATGAGAGGAGCTGGGCCCAGATCCTAGACCTGCTACCCACTGCCTCTGTGACTTTGGCCAAGGCCTCAAACCCCTCCGGGCCTCAGTTTCCATAGCTGTAAAATTGAGATGTTAGATTAGATTATCTCTTCATCCCTTTCTAGCTCCATATCAGTGATCAATGAACTTAAGGCTGGCCCTGTTCATTTTTTTTCAGGGCTTCCTATAAGTCGTTGCCCTTTAGTGTAGTTAGCCAACCTGTGCATTCTTTACATGCACCTGTGAGCCCTGAGCTGACATAGGAAGGAGTTTATTGGGCAGAAAAGATCTAACTCTTCACTGTGGTTTCTTTTAAGAGGCAAAGTCTGTTTACCAAATGTGGAATATGTTGATAGAATTTTATAGCTTCTCTCCTTTCATAAAAGAAGGCAGTACAGAAAAGAAAGATTAAAATGTTAATCTAGTAAACTCTGTAACTCATACTTTATCTGCAGTTTGGTCTTGGACAAGGGCCTCTGTAGACCCTTGAGCAGTTAAGTGATTTGCCCAAGGCTACACAGCCAACATGTGTCAGAAGCTGGACCTGAACTTAGGTCTTCCTGTCCCTGAGGCTGGAAGGGGGGTAGGCTGTAGGGGGAAGGGGTAGCCCAGAACCCATAAGATATTTCCAAAGATTTAAGGAAAAAAAATGAGAATTGTCCAAACCTGCATTAAACTTTGTTAATTAGAAATGACCATTATAAATGTAACAAGCAAGAAGGTTTCATTTACCTTTGACAAGAAGTGAGCATCACAAAGGGAATTCTTTCTTCCGGCTGATTTATAAATGAAGAAACTTGACATTTCCCAAAGCCACTTTATCACTGCCCAGGTAAAGTGAAATAGAAAAATGACTCATGACCTGTATTTAAACTGATTTTATTTACTACTCTTTAGAATGAGAAACCTTTAGACTAAAATGCCTTTTCTTTGGAATGGAAAGAAAATCCCACTTTGGGAAAGAATAGCACTTTGGGGTCTGAAATGATCTGAATTGCCCAGTTTGCTTATTAGATACACAGGCAAGAAGGGCACCATTTGTTTTTAACTTTAACCATGTGCCCCTGAATTGGTAAGTTTGGGAAATTCACTCAGATAGTTCTTTATTTCTTTCTCTCATTTATAAAATAGATATAATAATATATATTGACCTTAGAGGGCAAATGTAGTGCCAGATAGCTGCAAGTCTTTATACAGTTTTAAAAATAAAAATGCTAAGTAGTTAGAGAGACTTTCTGATATATGAATTAGCAGTAGGCACTTTGAGAGATGTATTTCAAACAAGTAAAGAGTTCATGAATTACTTTTTCAGTGCAATAATTAATATCCTACCAGTCTAAAAATACCGATGTTACCTCCTACAGGCCTTTTTCTCTGCCAGATACTAACTTTAACATTGAGAAGAATTTAGATGATTGGTCTTCTTTTCACATAGAGCTGCTTGTTGTCTCTTTAAAATAGATTTTTTTTCTCTTCTCCCCACCCCCAAAGGGAGGCAGCATTGAAAGGACAGTGACTTTGGATTCATAGAACTTGGGCTTAGAATCTTGCCTTTCCAGTTACCATTCACTTGACCTTGGGCAAGGCTCTTAACTTTTCTGAGTCCTATTTTCTTTATCTGTCAACCGAAGGGGTTGGACTAGATGGCCTCAGAGCTCCCCCAATAGCTGTAGTAAGTCTGTGATCTTCTTGGGATCCTACCTACATGTAATCACTATCAGTGACAAAGCAAGAATTCCTATCTCTGCTAAAGCACGATTTTATCGTTACAGAAGCAATATGAGTGAAATATATTAGAAAATTTAATTAGATTTCAAGACTCATTTTGGCAAACAATATGTAAAAATCAATATGAAATAATATTATTTTATTTTTTCAAGGTGATTTTTTTTTAATCTGGTAAGAGTGTAACCTAAAGTACCCAATAGGATTTCAGAGGAATATTTTTAAATTGTCAGTTGAGTTTAGAATGAAATAGTATATAACATATACTCTGGTTTGCTAAAATTAATCCCTTAGGTTAAAAGTGTTTCTGTAGTAGAAAACAACAAATTCTCTTTTGAAAGCCTAAGTCTGATTTTAAGCAGTTACTGAAACTGATCATTTCTTCTTCTGGTAAGGCCGCTAAACATCTTTTTCTTTGATCACATTCTTAATATTTTGTGTATTGTTATATTTTTCTTTTTTTGTTGTTATTGAAGATAATCAGGGTTAAGTGACTTGCCCAGGATCACACAGTTAGTAAGTGTTTGAAGGCAGATTTGAACTCGGATCCTCCTGATTCCAGGGTCAGTTTTCTATCCACTATGCCACCTAGTTGCCCCTGTTGTTATATTTTTCAAAGATGTTTAAGTGTTGTAATGCTAGGACATCTGTAGATTACTTCAGGGATCTATAACTTCATTACTTTAATAGAGATTATAACCTCTCTAGAACTTAGATGATTTTCAAGAGTTTCAATGGCTGAAAAATTCATTGCCCTCTAACCAGCCGTGTGCGTGTGCATGTGTCTGTGTGTGCACGTGGCAGCGGAGGGGGGTGAGAAGAGAATGAGAGAGACAGACAGACAGAGAGACAGAAAGAGAGGAGAAGAGAGAGGGGAGGAGAGAGAGACAGACAGACAGACAGAGAAGGGGGGGAGACAGAGAAGAGTGAGAAAGATAGGAAGACAGAGAGAGAGAGAGAGAGAGAGAGAGAGAACACCTATGAAATACTAACTCTGTGCCAGGCACCAAGTCATTCTAGGTTGGTCCTGGACCACAGACATTCACTGGCCTTATGCTTGAAATCTTTCCATCTTGTAGGACCTGCCAGAACTTTCACTCTGTAAATAAAACATTTAATAACCCAGAATCACCTCAATTTGAGCCATCAGAGTGAGACTTTAGTACATTCCAAATAGATTAAGTGTGTAAATTCATAACAAGTAGAATACCTATCAGGGAAAAAGAGGGGTGTGGATTAAAATGGCTGTCCAGACTATAAAATAACTGCTTCCATGTTTACTAGAATAAAAGTGTGATTCGTAAACCATAGCTTTCCATATTCTTATCACCTGACCACTGAGTAGTTTAAAAAAGAGCATAGCAGAACAAGTACTAGAATTTACTCTTTGTCTGAAACATCTGATATAACTCAGTACCCTAGTTTCTGTTCAGCTCGAACCTTTCTCTCTGCCTTTCAAGTTTGTTTGCATTCGGAAAAAGCTAAACCGACTTTTAAAATCTTTAGCATACTATTAACAAGTATCAAGAACATTCTTCTAAGTTCATTTTGTAGGTCGTTCAACACCATGTGGCCTTTGATAAGTTTTTAAATGGGTGCATTTTCTGTCTCCCGCTGAAGTGCTTTAGCTCCCAGAATTTCTTTTAGAACTTTGCAGCTTTGTTTCCTTAAGGTTTCTCAGGATGCATGGACTTTTTTTCATTGTAATTTTGCTTGGCTCTGGGAAATGGAAAGAAATGAAGTTTTTTCACTTATGTGATTCTTCTGTGATGAGTTTTTTGGGCTTCAGCAAGTCATGAAACTGTATACGAAGGCAAAGAGGGGTCAGGATCTGCATCAGTGGAGGGAATATGATGAAATCATGACTCTCTCAGAGTATTAAATAAAGCACAAAATGGGAATAATGGAAAATATCAACTCATCTGTTTGCAAAGCTTGAAACCATAGTTAAAAGTAGATAACAGTTGCCAAATAGTCTGGTTTTATTATCAGATCATCTGTGAAAGAAAGATAATACATACCCTGCTTGTATCTCAGTTGTTATGTGGCTGAAATGAGATACCTATGAAAATGCTTTGTAAATTATAATGTACCATTCAAAGGCAAGTTATTATTGTTATTATTTTGTTATGTTAGGGTTACCGAAAGAAAGCTTGATTTATGTTTTCCGTTGGTAATGCGGAGGATACTGTGCTTGCTTCTCTTAGCCACCAGGGGGCACAGGATAAACAGTCTTCTAGGGTCTACCTTTTATCTGAGATTGATTTCTATTAGGTAGGAGGTTCAGGCTTCCTGTTTGTTTGTATAGGAATTCGTGGGTGAAATTTGTTGCTCCTGATTGCGTCTTTGATGACTCTCTCCATTCTCACTGTTCAGATTAGTCTCTTCCCCTCAGCTCACACTGCACATAACTGGGCCTGAATTTCCCTAGGGCATTGAGAGAAATGTGTCCTTCCTGAAAGGAATTATTACCACCTGCCTGTGCATTTCCACTGCTAACAGGTCAGGTTCTCATTACTTCTTACCTGGACTTAACTGGTCTTCCTCACTCCAGATCCTTCCTTCTCCTGTCTATCTATCCACATGGTCTAGATATAAAAGGTCAAATCATAAATGAATGAGAGTAAAAAAGATACTTTTCACAAGTGGGCATGGATGAGTCCTTGACCAAACAAGGGATCATAGAAAATGAAATGGATGATCTAGATTGCATAAAATTGAAAAGCTTGTTAACAAACAAAATCAAGGCAATTAGAATTATAATATAAACAGCTAACAAGGGGAAAAAATTCACAGTGAGTATATACATATACACATACACACACACACATATACACACACACAGCTCTTTCTCTCTCTCTGATCTAAGAGCCAAGGGAAACTCATCCAAATAGAAGAACAAGAACTCTTATCTAGATAAAGGTTCAGAGGTAGTTCTAAAAACAAGGAAAGCAAGGTATCAACAATCATATCAAAAAGGCACTAGGAGTTTATTGTGGTACGTAGTTTGAGATAATTTCTGCCAGGCTGCTTTCTAGTTTTCCATACTTTTTGTCAGTTAGTCTTCCTCAGTAGTTGGTACCTTTGAATCTATTGAACACTTTTCTGCTATATTCTTTTGCATGTGGGTCTTGGGCTCCAAATCGGTTTAATTGAACAACTTACTCTGTTTTTAACTATTACCAAATAGTGGAATCTGATACTGCCAAACCCCCTTGCTTCCTACGTTTTTTTAATCCTTGAGACATTTGATCTTTTGTTCCTTCCATGAATTTTGTTATTTTTTTCAAGACCTATAAAACTAACCCTTTGGTAGGCTGATTAGTATGGCATCAAACAAGTAAATTAATTTAGGTAATATTGTCATTTTTGTTATATCGGCACAGCCTTATCGTGAACAATTTGTTCTGTGAAGTTTGGATTCAGTCAAAGAGCCACACTTGAGGACCTAGAGGGCCACATGTGGCCTTGAGGCTGAAGGTTCTCCACTCCTGCAGATAGTTCATTTTTTTAAAGGTACTATATATAGCTGAGAAATATAGATATTCCTTCCTAGTCCGTTCAGTATTCACCAGTGGTCTATCATCTAATTTTTTAAAAGTTCTATTTAGGTCCTCAATTACTTTCTTGTTTAACTCTTTTTTGCTATATTATTTTGATCTGAAATGGGTACATTGTGTTCTTCAACTATTATCATTTTACTCTATTTCTTCCTGTAATTCGATTAACTTTCATTTAAGTACTTAGCTGCTGTGCTATTTATTTCACGTGTATTAAGTATTGATATTATATCATTGTTGGTGGTGCATCTAAGCATAATTTAATTTCCCTGTTTTTCTTTTATAAACATATTGGCTTTTACCGTTGCCATAGCAGAGTTCATGGTTGTTGCCCCTTCTTTTTTTAATTCATCTAAAGCATAGATGGCACGGTGGATAGAGTGTCAGGCCTAAAGTTAGGAAAACATTTTGTGCACGCAGGACCTTTTCCTCTTTCTTTGATCTCCTTGGGGCACAGGCCTAGTGGCAGTATTGCTGAATCCCAGGGTATGCAGAGTTTACTACCTTTGAAGACATAGTTCCAAGTAGCTCCACCACTAATTCATTACTGTACTTGCTTTCTTGCATCCCCTTAAACAGCTGTCATTCTCCTTTTTGTCAGTTTTGCCAATCTGATGGGTACGAGGTGGCACCTCAGAGCAGATTTAAGTAATGATTGTTAATGGTGTGTTCTCCTCTTTCATATCTCCTCTTCTCCTCTGTACAGAGACGAAAAAACTGGTGCTAAGAAAAGGAATGTAGTCAGTACTGGTGATCTTGAATTGAACTGATTGGTTTCCCCTAAACAACCCATCCTTCCTTCCTATCACCCAGATTTCAATCACTGATTCTTACACTATCTTTTTTTTCTAATACCACTTTTCTAATCTACTCTTTCTCACAGTTGATTTGTTTTGCTTATCATTCTCTCTTACCATCTTTATCCCTTTTCTACCCTTCATACAATATACACAGTGTAAATTGAAGGTAATATCAAAGGGAAGACATGGGGCGGGGGGTGGGGGGTTTGCAGGGGGAAGGAGAGATAAATACCAGAAAAGGGCTCTTGTAGAAGGCAAAATTCAAACTGAGTTTTTAAGGAAACCAAGGGAATACAAGTAGGAAGAGCATTCTAAGCATGAGAAGACATCCAGTGAAAATGTCTAGAGTCAACTCAAGGAACAAGAAGACCAGTGTTACTGCATCAAAGAGTATATGAAGGGGAGTAAAGTGTAAGAAGCCTGGAAGAATAGGAAGGGGCCAAGTTGTGTCTAAAAGTCAAATAGCATTTTGGTTTTGGTCCTGGAGGCAATACGGAGGAATCAGAGTTTAATAAGTAGGGGGAAACATAGTCAGACTTGAGATTTGGGGTAGGATAATTTTGGTGATAATTTTGGTGGAGCATAGACTAGAGTGGAGAGAGATTTGAAGTAAGAAGACCAACTAGAAGACCATATTGCTGTAGTTCAGATGTGAGGTAAAAAGGGTCTGCTAGAAGGTGGTGGTTGTGTCAAAGGAGAAGAGTGATCATATACAAGAGATGCTTTGAAGATAGAAAAGAAAGAACTTGACAGTAGATTGGAAATGTGGGGCCGTGTATGTGTGTGTGTGTGTGTGTGTATAGTCAGTGGTGACACATTTTAAGAGCCTTGATGATTGAGAGGGTAGCGGTATGCTTGATATTAGCAGAAAAGTTTGGAAAAGGGGAGGGTTTGAGGGAAGATAATGAGTTCAGTTTTGGACTTGTTGAGTTTAAGATGTCTACTGCACATCCAGATGAACTGGAGGTCAGGCGAGAGGTTGGGGCTGGGTAAACAAATCTGAGAATCACCTGTATAGAAATGATCTTTGAATCCATGAGAGCCAGTAAGATCTCCAAGAGAAAGTATAATGGGAGAAGAGGGCCTAGGACAGAGCCTTGGTTAGTGGGTGTGACTTAAGATAAAGGAGTAGTAAGACAGGAAAGAGAAGAACCAGGAGAGAAAGAAGTGTTACCAAAACTTAGAGAAGAATGAGTGTCCAGGAGAACAGGGTAATGGACAGTTGCAGAGAGATCAAGAAGGATAATGATTGAGAAAAAAAGCTATTAGATTTAGCAGTTAAAAAATCAATAGTAACTTTGGAGAGTGCAGTTTCAATTGAATGAAGAGGTTGTAGGCTAGACTGAAGAGGAGAGGTGGAGAAGTAGAGGCATCAATCTAAGTGGCTTTCCCAAGGGGTTGCCAATAATGTTCTTGGGATACCTGCTCCCCTGTCCCTCCATTTTGTTTCATGTTCTTCTTTAGTGACCCAGTTATGAGAATTGGTTTAAAAAATTCCGTCTTTTACATTTCTTTCCTGATAAATTCCTTTTTCCTTTCCATCTCTTTCCTTTCTCAAGACTCTCAAAACAGAAAAAAAAATCACTACCAACTCCTGTTTGTCTTATTTAATTCTCTGTGTAATCCTTGAAGTCATTAGGATTTTGAGAAGAGATTGTCTCTTCTCCTCCCATTAAAATGTAAGCACTTTTTCATCTTTTAGCCCCTTCCAGTTTCTTTAATGTCCTTGCCTTTCTAGATTGTTTTTTAACTCTCTGTTAGTATATCAGAGTTTCTTCTTAGCTCTTTGTCTTTTTATCAGGAGTGTTTGAAAGTCCTCCATTCCATTGAGGGAAGAGAACAGTAATTTATTAAGTATCTACTATGTGTCCGGTAGTGTGCTCTTCCTATCTCATTTTATCTTCACAACAACTTTGGGAGATAGGTGCTATTATTATTTTGCATTTGAGGAAACCGAGGCAGACAGAGTTTGAGTGACTTGCCCGGCATCATACAGTTACTAAGTATCTGAAGGTGAATTTGAGTTTGTCTTCCTGACTTCAGGCTTAGTGCTCTATCTCTGAGCCAATACAGGTCTGTTTTTTCCCGTATAGAATTATACTCAGTCTTGCAGGGTAAATTAGTCTTGGTTGCTATTCTTTTCTTTTGCCTTTTGGAATATCATTCTAATATTTTTTTTTTCTCCTTTATTATAGTACAGCGGTTTTCAACCTGTGGGTTATGTTCAGTTTGTGACAACAAAACTACATCCTGCATATCAGATATTTATATTACGATTCACAACAGTAGCAAAATTACAGTTATGAAGTAGCAACGAAAATAATTTTATGTTTGGGGGTCACCACAACATGAGGAACCGTATTAAATGGTCGTGGCATTGGGAAGATTGAGAACCACTATTATAGTACCTTGCCAGGCCTTGTGTAATCCTGACAGTGGTTCCTTCATACCTAAATTGTTTGTTTGGTTTTTTTTCCTGGCTGTAGTGGTTTTTCTTTGACCAAAAAATCAAAGAAATTCATTTTGGAGTTTCTTTCAGGAGGTGAGCAGTGGATTCTTTCTATTTTCACTTTGCCTGTTTGTTATAATAAATCTGAGAAGTTTTCATTTATAATTTCCGGAATTATTGCATCTGATCCTTTTGAAGGAGGAACTTGATTTCAGGGAGTCCAGTAATTCTAAATTGTCTCTCCTTGATCTATTTTCCAGAGCATTTTTGATAATAGCTATCTTATATTTTCTTCTATTTTTTAGGTCTTTCAGTTTTGTTCTAATGTTTCTTACCGTCTCATGGAGTCATTAATTTGTTTAGTCTGCTCTAATTTTTAAGGAGTCAGTTAATTGGGTAATGTTTTCTAATTTTTCTTCTAAGCCATTTATTCTTCAATTTTTTTCTTCCAATTGTTATTGTTTCTACGTTATGTTGTCTTTTACCTAGTCATTCCTTTGGTTCTCTATTCAGCCTTTATCTTTTGATTATATTTATCATATAAATCACTATTTTAACTGAATTATGTTCTACAAAAGTGGTGCTTAAAATTTCTTTATTGATCAGTTTTTAAATGTTTTGTACATTTTGAATGACAAGTAAATTCTCAAAAAAAATTTTCTTCCAAACCTCATTTTTTTTTGGGTTTTTTTTTTTATGTTTTGCTTCATTTCTTCTAAGTGTCCTTATAGTCCTTGTGACCAAGCCATTTTTTTTCCCTCTAGACTACTTGTAGTCGTAGTGGAGTTGCTTTCTTCTATTAAGATTTCCTCTTGGGCAACTTTTAACCCATAATCTTTCTTAATGCCATTCATTGTCTTATTTTCTTTACTCATATTTTAGCCCCACTGATTTGAAATTTGTGTCAGGGCTAGACTCTACCCCCTTGCCACCCTCTTAAATGAGGTGGTTAGCCCCTCTTTATTCCTGACCTCACTTTTCTGAATTTCCATTTCTGGATTCCACTTCTCCTGTGACTGGGCTCAGCGTTCTGGCACATTTCAGTGTTCCCATCACAGCTCCACAGTTAGCTGTCCCTGGTCAAGGCACTGCTATAGACCACTGATCCACCCACCTCCTACACCCAGCTGTTATTGGCCATGGTGCTATGAAGTCTGTGCTCCCTGGGGCCACCCTGGTCAAGATGCTACCATATTCTACTGCCCTCCCTGGGAGTTCCAGGACAGCTTCCATGCTTTCAGCCTTTTGTCCATTTTTTTGCCTTTATGTTGACTTCTTTGGCATGACTTTTTTTCACTGTCTGTAACTTCTGATTATCTTTTTGTTCAATCCTAGGTTGGGTATAGATTAGCTGAAGTTTCTCTTTGGAATTTTTGGTCACTGTATTCTTTTTAGATCATTGCTAAAATCAAAATAGGAGAGTTGGGCACCTCTGTACCTTTCACATGATTATCTTAATGAGAAATAGGATAGTCCTTTGACAGACCTCTTGGTTGGGAAGTAAAAGGTAGGAAAGAGATGGGATAGTACCTCAGGAGGGCAGCAAGGTAAAGACAACAGAAAATTGGGGTTTGAAAACCTGAAAAGGTCTGTAGAAAATGGCAAAGGAACCACTGGAGAGAGAAGAATGAAGATTCAAGGAAGGGATGGAGAGGTTGTGGAGCTAAGTCTTAGAAGATGAGAAAGGAGCTAGTTTCAGAGGCATACAGGTTAGCCTTAAAAAGGAATACAATGCTCTTTCTCTGAGATAGAAAGCATCAGAACACTTAAGGAGGAGATGAATGTTAAGATAAGGACAGGAATTTAGGCTGCTTTTGTCAGATGGCCTAAATCTCTGTAAAGTATGAACTAGAGTTATGTTAAAAATAATAGTAGAGGGAAGATTAGTAGGATGCAGTGGGGGAGGAGCAGGAGAAGCAAGTACTTGTGAGGAGAAAAAATTTAAGTGTGAGGAAAGGAGAAAAGTGCCTATGGTGAATTCAGTAACAAACTGATATGAGAGGAATGCAGCCTAGCAGAGGTGAGACAGCATGATTTGAATTCTGTAAGGTCTTTGCATGTACCAAATTTCCTCAAATATTAAATATTATGAAGACATGTCCACTTGAAAATTGTAATGGGCTTAACATTTTTTTTGAATTAAAAGATGTCTTGCTAACTTTTGGTCATGTGCCCTTTTGACTCAGTCCCTTGACACCATGTGCACAATGTTCAGATCACTGACAAAGACACTAATGGGGAAAAACCCAAAAAATAAAAAGGAAAAAAGGGGAGGCAGGGTGATATAGTGGAAACACATTGGAATCTGACCTGAGCTCTGCTTTGTCATTAATTGTGTGACAAGTCACTTAATCTCTATGAATCTTTGTTTCTCCGTCTGCATATCAAGAGGGTGGAAGCAGAAGTTCCATAATGAACCTTTCAGCCCTACAATTATTTTTATTCTTTAGAGGCAGTTGGGTTTAAATGACTTGCCCAGGGTCACACAGCTAGTAAGTGTCTGAGGCTGGATTTGAACTCAGATTCTCCTGACTTCAGGGCTGGTGCTCCATCCACTGTACCACCTCCCTGCCCCTCTACAATTATTTTTAAATTAGCTGATATTGAAATCTTTTATTTTAATATCTACCTACATTTGTAATGGTGGATTAAATCAGTTGTTTGAAAGATATTCAAAGGTAAATATACCTATATTTCCCAATGATTACTCCTTCCCCCTCCCCAGCCCCCATAAAGCACTTCCACAAAATTAACCAGACAACTATGACAAACGTGTGTGTGAGTATTCCATTTAGAATACCTAGTTAGCCGGCCTGGGAGTCAGGAACACCTGAGTTGAGGGTCTTCCTCTAATACATCCTATCTTAACTGTGAAAACCAGGACAAAGCATTTAATGTCTTAGTGTCCCACACATCCCTCTAAGATTTTGAGTTGCATAACAGCTGCTGGTCTTTTCAGGTAGGAGTTTTCACACTGAGAGTTAGCTACATCAGTGAAATCAGGTCCAGTCCGAAATATCCCTCAAAGAAAACACACACATACACACACACACACACACACACACACACACACACACACACACAGAAGTATGCATGTGTATTAACAAACCCTAAATTTAATTTTTTTTATGTAAAAAAGTAAATGTCTGACTTTCCCACGTGTTACAAATTGGAAGGAAATGGACCATTTTGGACTAATAATCTGCCTCTGTGCCTGAATCTTAAGCTGGTTTAATTCACCATGACAAATTCAGATATATTTACTACATCTCCGCTCATGCTTTATATGAAAGGAGGCCATTATTTCACTTAGTCACTTTTCCCATGATCCATACCCAGTTAGAACTGTGAAATGTCCAAGTTCACAGCATGGTTTAGCAAACTGCTGAGATGGATAATAGATTTTTGTCTATAACTAGCATACTGTGATTTTTTTATTAGCTATTTTCTCTGGTAAGCCGCAAACCTGGGTGGTGCCTGGATTATCACTGTTTGCATAGTCTATAAAGTTTTTATGAGTCTATTGATTGACATGTGTTTTTTACATTAAGAAGAGTCAATTAAGTTCTTGTTGGTTTGCCAAAACACCACTACAGGAACTACTTTTTTCCCCTTAACTATTGTTGAGTTTTATTCTGTTTATGTAATGACCTTCATCTGGTTTTATATTTTTTGTCATCAAAAACCATCCAATATATTCAAAGGAAAATTAAGCTAAAGCCAAGGTTGACAAGATGCTTATCTATAAAAGGAGCCTAGTTGGGAAAAGGTTTTTACATAAACCAAGTCATATCAGACATAATTAAAGCTCAGTTTTCTCCTTTAAGTCTGCCTAGTTCCTCCATTTATCCAGTCCTCCTGAAAATCATGGATATAATCCTGGTATTCCTTTTCCCCAACTTTTATTTCCCCTTTACTCCATGCACCATGAATTTGGCTACCCTCATAAAGATATAGAGAGAAGCCAAAAATCTGACATTATTCATGTTCCATCTGGCCAGTGGTTTCATGGGCATAGGCCCTCCAGTGTCTGGCTTCCTGTTACTGACAAGCTGCTTTTCCTACCTGCAAGCTGAAAATCACAGCTGGGCCAGTGACCGGCCTGGCTGGCAGCCTGTTGCAGGATACACATACAGCACAACTGGGAAGCATATGCTTAATCCCCACAACTTTTCTTCTACACTTCAATCCAATGACTCTAATCCACACAGCTCCTCCATTGAAAACTGTGTTCTACATTTTTAGCTGTTGGGTTTAGTTTTTTTTAATATGCAGATTTTTTTTCTTTACTTTTATTGAAAATATCTTAGAAGCTTGAAAGTGACTTCTCTTTCCTTTCCAATTGGATCTTTTTTTCCACTTGGCAAACAGCACATTTTTCCCCTCTCCGCAAGCCAACATGACATCGCCTGTTGCAATCTCTCCTTGTCTCCTTGTTGCCTGCATCACTGTTAAGAGTTGTCCACATTCCAGCAGAATAGTGTTAGGCCTTTCTTTATTTGGTGTGGCCTCTTTAATTCGAAGAGTTATCCAAAACACTTTGAATTGAATCATGGAGATGCCAGGAAAACAAAATTGGGACCGAAGGGGAAAGAAACCGAGTGGTGGGAATGGGAAATTTTTAAAACATTGCTGTGGCTTACAGAAATATTTCAGAGCTTGTTTCTGATAAACAGCATGAAATGGCTTCCACATCAGTGAAATTTATAGAGCTTGACCTAGCAATGATGGAGTTATTTATTAAGGATAATGAAGAAAGTAGCTGGTGCTAAGTGAGAAGGGAGAGTGGAATAAAGGAGGATTAGCCATGAGGTAGGATTAAATATATGAATCTTGGGATTTTGAATGATCTTAATGTCTTTCAGTGATTTCAGTCTAAGACTGGGGGGGGGGGGAGGAGGAAGGGAAGGAAAAAAGTGTGTGTGTGTGTGTGTGTGTGTGTGTGTGTGTGTGTGTGTATGTAGCATAGATAGATAATTTTACCATCATATGAATCAGTGGAGAATTTCAATATAGTGAGATTACTAAAGTGAAATTTTGGTGGGTGTTTTTTTAATGATTAATATGACACGATCCCTCTCATCTGGCTGTTTTTTAAAAGAAATAGAGAAGAAAAAGGTGGGAAGATTATTAACACATTGAAGATAGAATGGGATAGTTTAGAAAAGAGTAAAAGAAAGATTGTAATTTGAGTGAAAAAAGAATTATGGAAAAATGTCTATTTCTAGGCATCTATTTCAGAGGTAGTGGTATACATGGGCTATTTTTTCTAAATCTGAAGATCGGAATTTATAGATTTGTTTGAAGAAGAAAGCATCACAAAGGATATTAAACTTCCTGCTGGTTACTTACAGTTTTGAGTTGTAAAAAGAAATACAAGGCTTTCCTTGCCCCTGTGAATTTCCTGTTTCTGGAATTAGTTCATATGAATTTTTTGGTTTCCATTCTGAGCTGTTGAGTATCATTGTCAAGGCAATTGAATGAAGAAAAGAAAAGTTACCAAAGTTTCTCATTTCCTAGGAGTCGCAGAACCTGGCTCTCTTTAAAAAAAAAAAAGCTCAAATAATATGGGACCTCGTTCAGCTTGTTAAGAGAAAGAGGCATTTTAAGTGAATTCAGAGCTGTTGGCCATCGTCCCTGGAGGTCCAGGGCAGTGTGCAGGGAAGACCTTTCTGATTTTGGAGGTCTCTCTGAGTAGTTGAGTTTTTGTTGTTTTGTTTCGACCCTGGAGCAGTGTTTCATTTTAGAGAGCTTCTATTTCTCTGGTACAGATGTCCAGAGATTGCTGATGATGGATGGACCCATTTTCTTAGACTTAATACTCCTGTAAAATAAGGACTTGTCCATGGAAAATTTATTTCGTCTTTTTTGTATGTTTGAAATGTGAAGTTCTGCTTACGCCGGGATCTCTTTTGCTAGACAACTAACCCCAGCTGGCTAACTGCTTCCTACCCTCAACAGCACCTGTGAGAAGTCTTCATGGGCACAAGGGGCTAGGCTAATTGTTTTTTCCTAGAGTAGGGGACTCAAAAATTACAGAGAAACAGTTCAAAAGAATGTTACCCCCAGGTTCAGAAAAATGGCATCTAATGTCAGGTTACTATGATGCATTGCTGAGCACCGTGAACACTTCAAACATTGCCTTGGCTTACAGTAAATATTTTAGAACTCTTGATAAAACATCTGATTAGGAGCAGATCAAGCAGTTTGAACTGGTTTTACATACCTCTAATAGAGAATAAAAAAGACAGCTGATAGGATCTTTGACTTACAGAGAGAACACATTGTGACTGAGCACTCCTTTGATGAAATGGGAATGCCAGATTCATAAGTTTCATGTGTGATTATATCATATTTTCCATCCTCTGCTATGCAAAATGAATTTCTGCAATGTGATCAGTTTTATCATTGAAGAGAGCAGCAGATTCCATTTTGTCAGAAGCTGTCTTGCACACATGTTATCTTCCAGAATGTCTGTTTAATCCATTGGTAGAAGCCTTAGATGAAATGTATTTTTAAAACACAGACATAGCTCATAGTGTGTGGGAGCAGGTTTGTTCTTATTGAGTAAATAATTGCTTTTCTTTGAAGGCAGGTGTTGCATACAGTGATCAGCCATGCCTACATCTCATTAAATGCAGGTGCCTTTTTTCCCTAAAAGATTTATTTACATAACATAGTATTTGGTAGATAAGACATGGGTACAACATATACCTAGAACTCAAGGAACTTTTGCCTTCTTCTGCCTTCTGATGACTTAGTTTGATTTCTCCTCTTCTAGCTGCATGTGTTATCATAATTCATTACCCAAAGAGGAGAAAATGGCATTGGCCATTGTGGGGTTGGGGCTTCAGGGAGTTCAAGTAAAAGTATCATCTCCATATAAATTCGTGGGTGGATTTCTTACCTGAGTTCATGGTAGTCCAGCCTATAACCTGCCGGTCACAAAATCAGTTTTCCCGTCGTTCATCCCATGTAACTACTTGAAGATTTTTCCTGTTATTTCTTTTGATGCCTTTCAGATTTAATCTGTGATGGTGTAAAAGTGAATAGATTTTTAGTCCTTGCTCTATTACCAACACACTGTACCCCATCTCCGACATTGTGGTGCCATTGGTCCTCTTTGAAAATAAAGGATGAACAACAAAATATTGCTGACTAGCTGTGTAACCTTGTATATCAGCAAACACCCTAGCATACCCAGGATGGCTGCTAGCACAGGTTCTTAGATCTGCTTTTCTAAAGGAAAGCAACTCAAAATGGGTTAACAGTCTCACTTTAATCAGTCAAACACATATCATTTACCTAGTTCAGGGGAAAAAGTCAGCACCCTTAACTTCAGAGAATAGAAACAGAAGTTACAAACAAATAGAAAAACAGATCAGCAGACGCCTTCCAGCGCCTGACCATTACATCAGTTACCTATTCAGTTACCAGAGAGGGAAGCACCAACATCTGGATTTTTCACAGCCGGGGGGCTCAACGGCTGCCCAG
>CM053584.1:331904092-331929486 GCA_028627135.1 Pseudochirops cupreus | reverse complement strand
CGCCACAGGCTCCACGTGACCACATTCAGCCTATTAGGGAACAGAGTATACTTTCAAATATCGGAAGGTCCTCAGAGTCACGTAGCCACTTTAGCAAAGGGCCTAGGGGCAGGGAAGATCTTCAGATTCCCATAACACCTTGGACCAGTCATTAAATGTCTTTGGGACTCAGTGTCCTCATCTGTAAACTGTGAGGATTGTTTTAAATACCTTTTTCTTCTAACTCAAACATTCCATGATTGTATGCTAGATTTAGTGTATTAGGAAACCCTCTGTTGTTTCACTAACTTCTAAGGGCTGATGTACCTGACCCAATCCAAATGGTTATTGAGTAAATCTCAGTGTTGGGGCTAAAATATGAACCTGACTTAATTCACAGATGCTTAGTGTTATTGATGAGAAATAAGCCTTTCTACATTCCCCTGACCACGGGCTGGTCTCGCAGAATCAAAAAAACCTAAGAGCAGGAAAGGACCTCAGGCCATTTAGACCTCTTAGAATGGCTTCCAGGCCATCTCAGAATCCCCTCTGTTACATATCCCATTTAGATTGTAAGCATCCTGAGCCAAGACCATGTTTCAGCCTTTTTGTGCCCCAGTTCCTAGCACAGCGTTTTACATGTAACTGGCACAATAACACAATGAATGTTTGGATGATTAGGACGGTTAAAGGCTCGGGCTTCAAAAGACTGCAGTGATTCTGCATGGGTGAACGAGTAGTGTTAGCTATTTATGCTCTATCCTCCTTCACTCAGAGTAGCTTCCTTTTCTTCTTTCCCCTTATTATCTCTTTTGTTCTTTTCTTTCTCTTTTATCTTCCTCTTTCTGAATTTCTCGAGCAGATCAAGGGTTGTAGCATCAGAGGTTGGAATTAGAGATCCTTTAGTTTATGAAATCATAAAATATATCACTTTCTTTTCTTTATACGGACAAGTGACAATCTCTAATTAGGTAATATTTACAAAACTATGAGGAAATATTGGAAATACATCATAAAGATTCCAAATAGCAGTATTAAGTATTACATATAAAATTCATTGTAATTACCCTTACTTTTTGAAGGGCCTTTAACCACTATTGGTAGGTTTCTAAAATTCTGTCCATTTACAGATTCACTAGAATCATAATTCACCCCCTTCATTTTGCAGATAAGAAACCAAGGCCCAAAGAGGCTTTCTTGAGTTGCTTACGTCCCTATAGCTGATTAAAGGCACAGATGAACTAGAATCTGGGTCTTCCAGTTACCAGTCCACCGATTTTCCTACTATGCCATGCTGCTTTACTTTAGCACAACTTAATTGCATAACTAGCATTACTCAAGGTTGAATAGCATTCTCAGAAGGTAAAGAAAAATGAAGTTTATTAATGAGTATCTGAAAGTAAAATACAAGCAGTGTCTATAAAGTGTTACCAAACTGTATTGGTTGAGCCAATTTTTTCTATTGTTTTTATCACTGTGTTAATTATATGAAGTGATGATATTTTGACCACCTATAGTCATTTAAGACAGCCCAAAATTGACCCTCTGTGATCTATTTTTATTCCATATTTCAGTGGAAAGAGTACTGGATCTGAAGTCAGGAGATCTGGGTTTAAGTGTTGGCTCTTACTATTTGGGTGATCTCTGGAAAGTCACTTAGCCTCTCTGGGCCTCAGTTTCTTCATCTTTAAAATGGGGGTAATAGCACTTACCTTACAGAATTGTTACAATGATCAAATTTAAATATACTTATATAATAATGTGCATGTATATATGTACATATATACACGCATGTATATTATGTATGTTATATGTCTATATATTAATATATACCTTACAAACCTTAAAGAATTATATAGGGGCAGCTAGGTAGCGCAGTGAATAGAGCACCAGCCCTGGAGTCAGAAAGACCCAAGTTCAAATCTGCCCTCAGACACTTAATACGTACTAGCAGTGTGACCTTGGGCAAGTCACTTAACCCTGATTGCCCTGCCTTCCTTCCCCCTTCCAAAAAGAAAAAACAAACAAACAAAAAGAATCATATAAATGCTGGGTATCGTGATGATGATGTTGGGGTTGGACTAGATCAGTGGTATCGAACTAAAAGAGAAATGGATCCGTACTGCTGCATATTGACTTGCAAAACTACAAATTAATATTATCTATTTTGTGTATCGTTAATTTATTTTGTGAAAGAGTTTGCACCGACATTTTAATCTGATATGGCTTGGATTTGCCCCATGCTGGGAGTTTGACACTATGGTCTAGATGACCTCTAAAGTCACCTCAAGCTCTAAAATCTAGGGCCACACAACTCCAGTGTTTTGTTTAGCTCCATCAGTCAGTGCTTCTCGGTCGATCCTAGTTGGTCTCAGTGGACTAAACATTCCTGCAATTCTTGGTTCTCTGCCATAGACCCACCTTCCTACTTTAAATGCTAAGATCCCCTATGAAACCTTCCTCTATTGTCAGCCCACACTAAATTTAACTTTTGTGAACCCTTACTGTATTTATATTGAATTGTTCTCTAATTATTTCATAGGTCAGGTTTGATCCTCCAGATAGACTGTAAGTTCCCTGAGGGCAGAGATAGTGTCCTGTACTATATATGTATCCTCCATAGCATTTAACATGGTGCTAGGCACATAGTATAGATGTTTAAGTATTTGATTAATTAATAAGACCTGCTTCTGGACTCCTTTTTTCTTCTGCCTGACTATTCCACTGGAAATTCTGAATTAATTTCCTACTACACATAGTTTAATTCTAAGGGTGTTTTTCTTTTTAAATAATGAAATAAAATCAGTGAGAAGTACAAGTGTGAAATTGCTTTCAAATTCCATTTTTCTCCCCAAGAAATCCAAGACTGAGATTCTAAAACAGGGCTTTTTATTGACTATCTTCATCTATCCCTATCCCTTAAGATCATTTGATCCTAAAAATATAATAAGCAGTATAGAAAATTTTGTGTAACAGTCTCTGTAAGACTTCTCAGGAAAACATACTGCACAGAGGCTTCAGGAGGACACTTTAAGGAATAATATCAAAACACTGTAAGAGTTTAAAAAAAAAACTTCAGTTCAGTTTTTAAATGTGTAACAGATTGAGTATATATCTAGAAGAAGTCTGTTTCACAGCCAAATGATGAACAATGCTAAAAAGCCTAGGCTCCCACAGTCTCTTAGGAGTAATTAGAACTTGCTAAGTAATCAGCCAATTTGGATCTCTGAGAATGAGTCCAAATAGAAATGAATTTTTTAGAAAAAGGTTTGGTAAATTAAATCAGACTACTGTATTTGGAATGCTTTATAATTCCATTTAGAGAACCTTTAAGTGGAAATGCTGTTTTTCAGGAAAGTGACTTGGAGGCCCTACTAATAGGATGAAACCAACCATATGGCTAAAACTATAAGCTGAAGCATTTGATCTCCATGGAGACCTAAAAACAGTAGACTGATCTTGGCAGTAGACTGGTCTACACCAGGCCAGTAACTACTCAAGTCATTTGTTTGGTGCTTCTCTCTTTTTAGTCCAACTGAATTAATTAGTTTCTGTTAAATCAGTTCAAACATTGAGTTGCCAGATTTTAGATTGTATGTAGAACAAGGGACATAAACACAAGGCATACTCTAATGGGAAGGGAGGAGATGAAAGGTTAGCGGAAATGATGTGCAAACAGTAGTTGTTGTTTCTGATATGACCATTATTTCAACCTGTTAAAAAAAAAAAGTACATGATGTGCTTGGCTTGGATCTGGGTTCAGATCCTACCTCTGTTACTTATCATGTGATAGTGGGTAATTCATTCTCTGTGCCTCCTCAGTTTTCTCATTTATAAGGTGAGGGACTGCTTCCATAATTTAATCAGTATTAAAAAATCATTCTTTATAGTCATTAATACTTTTACCACTTCAGGCTGCACCTTCTTGAAATGTGTAGTTTTAGAGAATTGCCTATGGCACTAAGATGTTATATGCTTTCCTGGCTTGAAGGCCAGCTTAGCCACCCTTCATTTGTAAAATGGAGGTCATAATTCCTGTTTTACCTGTCCTCACAGGTTGTTGTGGTTTGTCCTTCATTCTCAAAGAGGACCATGACATCAGGGAGATGATGACATGACTTGCAGTGGACTTTGATTTGAGTGAGGGAGGGCTGTGCAAGATTGCCAGCCTCAATTTCTCCTCCAGAGCCATCTGGGTCCAGTGGCCAGATATTCATCAGGACTACTAGAGATGGCCCAGGATGCAGCAAAAGACCTTGTCCCTTTTAAGTTAAGGTCTTTCTAGGTTTTTACTTTGAGTGAGGCAACCACCTACCAAGACTGAACTGAAGTAGTCCAATTCACATGCAAGTCAAGACATCACCCTTATGATGTCATTGGTCCTCTTCCAGAAGAAAGGACAAAAAACAAAAATGCATTTAAGGAACTTTGCAAGCTTTAAAGTGTTGACCAAATATAACATATAATCATCCCAATATTACTGACAATGAGACAAAACACTGAAATGTGGAGCAATCCTAGGTAAGTTGGATGTCAAACTACCCAAAATTTGGTGGACGTTGGGGTCAGATTTAGTTCTTTGATTTTTAAAGGTTTGCTATACAGGTTTGAACAAATAGCCATAATGATTTAAGTCAGTAGTTTCTCCTTTGTAACAAGACAGAAAATTTTGCACTCAGAGTCCATACTTGTACTGGATTGTCAAGGATTTCCCCTGGTGTTTGACAGAGGTAAACACTGAACAACAACAAAACAACAAGGAAATGCTGATGTCACTGTGTGACTATATCATTTCACCTCAGGACGTCACCACTTTCTGGTTTCCTTTCCCAGCCACTGTCAGATTAGTAGAAAGAAGCTCTTCATATTAATAATAATAATCTGAGTTTTTCCTAACCCCACTAGCAGAGGCTCTAATCCAATACTTGAATGAACTTGGCCTTCCCAGAACAAGCAAATAACTGTGAATTATACTAGATTCTTACCATAAATAGGAAATATCAAAATTGTGTTAGATTTTTACTATAGTAATATGGAACAATAACTGTTAAAACTGTGTAAAAAGCATAAGTAATGTTCAGTTCAAGCTTGTGAAAGTTAAAAAGAGAAATGATCAGAAAAGGGAGAGGAGGCTTAACTGGCTGTTTGGCCTGAGCTTCTCATAGTGGCCCTGGTGGGAAAGGTCAAGGACACTTATCCTCACCGCTACAGGCTTACAGACTTGATTTTATCAGTCTGACAGTGGCAACTCACTCTGAGGAAATTCTTAATCCTAATCAAACTCATAGAATAATAATTTATTTTTAATAAGACATTGAACTGCTGCATGGTCTAGGGGAACCTGTGGCCTCAAGGCCACATGTGACCCTTTAGGTCCTCAAGTGCAGGCCTTTGAATCCAAACTTCACAGAACAAATCACCTTAATAAAAGGATTTGTTCTGTAAAACTTGGACTCAGTCAAAAGACCATAGCCAAGGACCTAGAAGGCTACATGTGGCCTCTAGGCTGCAGGTTCTCTACCCCTGAACTAGATACTCATGTTGACTGATCAAGAGATTCTTTTCTCAGTGAGAAAGCAAAATTAATAATAGAAGGCAACTTGCTAGGTGTAGATAGGGAACAAAAGGAGAAAGAAGACCCTATCAGTCAAGGAAGACTCTCTTTCCCCGTCGTACTTTTCCAGTCTTCTGACACCTTACTCCTTTCCATCTGTCCTATGATCCAGCTACACTAGCCTACTTGCCAGTCCTCAAACACAACCCTCCCTGTCCTGAAACCCTGCCTCTTTCTGGCTGTCTCCCATACCTCAAATATTCCCCTTCCTCACCTCTGTCTCCTGGATTCCTTCTAGACTCACCTCACTACCTTCTTCAAAGACTTTTCCTGGTCCCCTCTTCCTTCCTTCCCTCCCCATAGAAATGCATTAATAGGAGTGACCCAAAGCCATGATTAAAATATTTGTTGATCATATTCTGTTTCTAGATTTTACTTATCAGGCACCATAATAACATACATTGTACTAACAAAATGAGATCTTTGTAGGAAAAAGCAAAGCAGCAGTTTATGTTGAAAAATAATTTCTGTATTAAAAATAAAAGAGGATTTTAAAAAATATTTTCCTTCAATTCAAATAAAGATGCTGTTTCTCCCCATTTTTATCAACATTGCTCTCTTCAGTTCTCTCACTTTTCCTGTTATTCATGGAAGGTCAGGCTTCTTGGAATCCTGCCTCTGACACTAGCCATCTCTGGGACTGTGGGCAAATGATTTAACCTGTCTTGCTCAGTTTATAGAATTGTAAAATGTAGATAATAATACTTATAATTCTTATATTTCTTATCATTCACAGGGTTCTGATAAAGTTCAAATGGTATAGCTTTAAGTCCTTTGCAAAGAAGAACGCACTACATTAGTGTCTCTATTACTGCTGTACTCCCTCATCAGTAGCACCTTTCTAAGCTGCACTTGGGTGCTGTATAAGTTAAGTTTAGAGGAGGGAACGTGTGGCCTGTGTTCTGATGAATTTGGTCATTAAAATTATGAAGTTTCTAGATCATATGAATGCCGTCTACCGTCTCTTTCTTTTGAATTATCTTTGTGATGATAGAATGACCAGAATTAGTACACAGTGTTTCAAACGTAATCTCATTGAGGGTCAGAACAGTTTCCTCTGACTTTCTGTAATATTTTCATTTATACGATAAGGAATTGTTCCCTGTTTTTAATTCAGCCAGTTCTTATAAGTGATTGAACTTTATCCTCTGCAGTCGTGGAACTTTCAAAACTCTCGGATATGACTGACCCTCTGATTTTAAAATTTTATTTTTCAATTATGCCTTTGCTTCCTTTTCCATTCAGGTCTTCATGTCAGCCCATTGTAACTCTCCCCAAGTCTGTACTAACTGTGGAGCTTCCTCACATTTTTCCTTTATTATCTCAGTATGTTCATCCAGTACCTACCTGTGCTTTGTAAATATTAAGATGGTACGTAAATGCTAAGGATTGTTATGCTTACTGTCATTATTATTACTATTATCCTCAGTGGCTGCGTCCTGCCTGTGGACTATGTCTAGCCCCTGGGCTCAGCACCGGTAAGACACTGTAGTTGGCGTGTTCAGCTTTCCACTTAGCCTGGATCATCTTCCAAGGATCCTTCTATGGATCCCTGGGTTGAGTAGCAGAAACCAGAGGTGGTTCTTATTATGTCTTTTTAGCTCGATATATTTTTTAGCTTGGTACAAATAACCAGGGGTTTATTTGTGGAGGAAGATCTGCGTTGCTTTACGTCCTAGAATGGCTGCCATCTTTGCATCTGCTTTCCAGGATTTTCCAGGGACTGTCTCTTTAATGACTTTCCAAATCTGCCTTTCTGTACTGTGTCCCTTGCCTTTGATCAGCAGCTGTAATGAAAACACTACCTGTGACCCTGAGATGTTCTGTCCCTGGCTCAAGAATATAAATAGCAGCTTCTGATACTTTCCATTTTGAATATTTATCAACTTATTTTTCATTGTTATTTCTTTGAGCATAATTATATTTTCTAAGCATGTCACCATTTTCCTTTAAACATGTGATGTTTGAAAGGATTACTGCTTTCTATAAATGCCCTTTCATTCTAGCTTGTGGACAATTCTTTATGTATAGGACATTTGTTTATATAATGGCAGCCAAGGTGGTAAGAATTATTTCATTTTTATCTTTTTACCATATAGGTTATTTCTCAGAAAACACTTTCACTGTTACTAAAAATCAAAGCAATATTTCTCCATGCATGAGCTTTAAATTTCAGCATGACCTTCCTGAAGTCCTTCAAGAATTCCTTTAATCGCTGAATCCCTGATACTTTGCACTTCAAGAAGTTCAAACAAGTGTACTTTCCAGCCTCAGAAAGGCTACTTGGTTGCCCTGCCATTCATAGCATTTCCTAGGAACAAAAGACTTCCTGTAGAATAAACCCCCCTCCCAGTGTTGTGTAGGGAATCAGTGACTAAAACATTCTTAGTAGGGGAAACATGATGGAATGGAAATGAATGATGTATACGTCCCAGTAAGACTTTCTGAACATATTATGTGAAGAAACAATAAAGAGGAGAAATTTCAAATGCTTTGATTCAAAGTGTGACTTTTGTTTGAACTTTTATATTCCTCTGTAATTTATAGTTTTTTAGAAATAATAGTTGCTTGAATTATAATGGCCTAGGATGAGGATAATGTTCAGGTTTATATATTTCTTTAAAAGAAGATGAGAAAAATAAAATTCATTACAGACTTTTTTCTAATTGACCTGTCAGCAGAGTTATCACATTGCCCTCTGCTACTATGAGAAGCAATATGGTATAGGAGATAGAAGAAATCCAGAAGTCCTAGGTTCAGGTTCTCCCTCTGACATATACTGGCTGTGTGGACCCCAAATAATTTCTATACTAGGACCTCCCCATACTAATAAAATAACAGGTCTGATGCATTCCATATTATACAGGTATTTTAAATTTTTATTTGTGAGAGCCATATATTTCTAAACTCCTCCGATCATGCACCCTTATCATTAAAAAGAAATTGAGCATATACCCCCATATGTATATTTTTACCTTTGTAAATTATAAATATGTACTACTATAATAATTTTTATATCATAAAACCCATACAAAATATAAATTAATAAAGGATGAGATAAAAATGAAATATTATTTGATCCTAGAGTCAGTAGGGAGCTACTGGAGTTTATGGAGTAAGAAGTGACATGACCTGCCCTTTGGGACAATCACTTTGGTGAATGTATGGAAGATTGATTAGGAGCAGGGACACCAATTAGAAAGCCATTGAGTAACCTAAGCAGGCAGTGATGAGAAACTGAAGTGCAATTGTGGCCATGTGAGAGGAGGAAAGGTGATTCTGGAGGTGGAAATGACAAGTTTAGCAAATGATTGGATATATGGTGAGGGGAAATGAGCTATCAGGGATGATAAAGCTGCAAGCCTAATTGAATAGATGTGCCGTCAACAGAAATAGGGAAGTTTGGAAGAAAGGTGGATTTGGGGGAAAGATAATATCATTACAACCCATTTGTGATTGTTCGTCCTGTGCTACTCACTCTTTCCTACCAGAAAACAAAAGGCGTTGTGTTGGAGACAAGCTCCAGAACTGCCTGTCATGAGGCAGGTTGAATGTGATTCATTTTCCACCCTCCCACTGGTTTGTCACACACCTCTTGAGAGTTAAGCCATGGGCCCAGTGGGCTTATGCCTGGCCTCTGCTTTGGAGACCCATGATCTAATTAAATAGGAATTATAAAATTTTAGTACCGGAAGATTCCCTAGAGGTCATCTAGGTCTACAATTCATTCTTCAGATAAGGACATGGAAGTCCAGAGAGGTTAATATCATTCACGACATCTAGACAAACCACAGCCAACATTGTTCATTGGTTCCATGAAATCACCTTCCAAGCAAAACATTACAGATGTCATGTAGTTCCTAGAGAACAATGTTTTAAATGGGCAACTGACCAAATGATACAAATGTGGAGTTTCTGACTTTCTGATGGAGTTTAATTATAACACTTGACAATAGAAACACGAACAGTTTGGACATCCTTTTATGGAGTTTGCTTGTAGATAATACAGTTAGGAACCATGCATTTCTACACTTCAGTCATTTATTCAACATGCATACGGTAAACATCTATTACACGTAATGCCCTTTGCAAATATTGAAAGAAATGCAGAGCTATATAAGATCTTTCCCCACCATCAGGGAGCTTGCAGTTCAACAAACACTGATTACATTATACAAGTAATATTTGTTACAGAAAAGGTGCGATGCTGCTCAGTAATAGACAAGTAGAGATAAAACTATGACAATGAGCTTACACTAGGCTGTCTCTGAAGTCCCTGAAACGCCATTCTGAAATGCTGAAATTACAAATTCAAAACAAGCCCTCCAACCCCATGGAACTTATGATCCATTTTAACATTTTTAAAAAGTTTTATTATCATGAAAGAAAAAAGAATTTATTTTTTAATTTCACCTTTTGTAGGTATTTTTAAACCACTGATTTTATAAAGTCATATGAAATGACTGAATCTATAAAGTCCATTGTGAAAAATCTTATACTATGAAACTTGGGGGTTTATTCTGCCTTATATATCCAAATCATTAGAGGCATATAATGTCACTTTCTCCCTGGTCTTTTTACTTCTAGGATGATGGAGAGTATCACTGCTCATCAACGGTTCACTGTTAGATAAACTTGTCATTAAGATAAAATAATCACGTCCCAGTTGAATTCACTTGATAGACAAATAGCTCCACATTTAAAATCTCAGTTTTTGTTCACTTTGTATTTCTATTACTTTCCTATATTTGACCACCCTATTTTTTTTACATATCTATATTATAAAATATACAATTGACTTATAGATTTTTAAAATTTGCCCATTTTCCGTCTGGTTGGGTTTTTCCCCTTGACCTTTAGTAGTCCTGGTTACACTATTTCCAGCTAGTAAATGTCACTCTAATACATTATTGCATTCACTCCCACTTAGCAGCTTTCATTGACAGTGGATCAGAGGCTTCTTTGGGTGCCAGTATAGAGAAAGGGAAAAAAAAAAGACTCAAACTCACGTGTAGTCTTTTCAGTGGGAATAAAAGGTATAGGAAATCACTTGTAGGATTTGAGAACACAAGCAGCAGTCTACCAGATTCACTTAAAAGTATCGATGCAATCAGAACAGAAAGCTCTTATGTTCCAGTCACAATCAGTCAATCAACTTTCTCCATCTTTAAAGTGATTGAAAAAAAATTAGTTAATTTCACTTTTCCCGACAGTGGGAAATGTTCCTTCTGGTCTCCAAACCATTTTTGTTCTCAGTGTTTTACTTGTGAATTCCTAGTGGCTACTGGCACACAAATAGCTGTCACTTTTTATTATGTTGACAAGGAATAGAAAATCAGTTTGTGTCTGCTCCGTCAGGCTGCTCATGCCGACTCTTTTCTCTTTCTCCATTTTGTATTCTCTTTCTTCAGAAATGTTTGTTTCCCTTCCATCCTATTTTCTATTCTTCTGTTTTCTCCTACTCCCCCAGTCCATCCCCCCACCTCTCAACATCTTAAGGTTGTGTCGGTTCTTCTGTTTGCAGAGGTGTGAGGCTACTGTCTGACTGCGTTATTACCGTGTTGGTTAGTTTTGAGGAACTGCTTTTTTTCCTCGTTTATTCTTAATTAGAAGGGATGGCTTTCTGGATAGAGGATCAAGGATGGATAGCTATTAAAAAATGAAGGTACTGTGAAAGCAAAAGATAGCAATACTCCTTTTTTAAAAACAAGGACCCTAAACTAAGGAAAACAAGTAAAATCTAAGTTGATTCCTTTGGCCCATTTAGGCAGGTTCCTCCTGTTCTTACATACCAGGATTGTTTAAGTTTAGGTCATTAGAATCTCTTTTTTTTAATAACTTCTCTTTCCTTTTGAGCCAGCTTTCCCTGTGAAATTCTCAGCTACCTTTTTGAAATCCGTGCACCCCAAATCTACTATCCCCAACTTTTGTCTTCTTTCCTTTCACTGATACTAAAGTGGGGTAGTCACGTCCTTCCAAGGATTCCATCATTTCTGCTCTAGCAGTGTGTTGGTCTAAATCAGGTCCAGAATAGCACTTCTTCTGACTTTTAAAGAACAAAACTCACTACTCATAATAGCCAGGTAGCATTTACATAGCACTTCTGGGTTCACAAAACCTTTCATAAATATTGTCTCATTTTATCCTTAGTACAACCCTGGGATGTAGGTACTGTTATTGTCCCCATTTTACAAATGAGGAAACTGAGTCAGAAAGGTTAAGTGACTTGCTCAGGGTCAATCAGTAAATATTTATTAAACACATGCTATGTGCCAAGCACTGCGCCGTCTGGATACAAAGAAAGGTAAAAGACAGACAGTTCCTGTCTTCAAGGAGCTCACAGTTTTAGTGGGGAGAGAACATGCAAACAGTTATGTGCAGACAAGCTGTGGATGAGAGAAAATAGGGAGAATAAGCAGAAGGAGGCACTGGAGTTCAGAGAGATCGGGAAAGGCTTTCTGTAAAAGGCAAGCTTTTAGCGAGGGCTTGAAGGAAGCGAAGAGGCAGAGACAAAGCCCAAGAACAATGCAGGTGGTGGCAGCTAGTGACAATGCCTGGAGTTAGAGATGGAATGTCTTATGGCTGCAGGTGTCACTGGATCACAGGACATGTGGGGGGCAGGGAGGAGGCGGTGTGAGGCAGGAGAAGACTGGATAGGTCAGAGGAAGCATATTTTAAAGGACTTTGAATGCAAGGATTATTTTTTTTTATTTGATCCTGCAAGTGAAAGGGAGTTATTGGAGTTGGTTGAATAGGAAGTGACATGGTCATATCAGCACTTTAGGAAGTTCCTTTGGCAGCTGAGCAGAGGATGAATTAGAACAGGGAATCAGCAGGCTATTAACATAGTCCAAACATAAGGAGAGAAAGACCTGAAACAGGTGGAGGCAGCATCAGAGAAGAGGAGGGTGTCTGCTCCAAAGATTGCAAAGGTGAACTGGACAGGCCTTGGCAATTGGATATAGGAGGTGAGGGAGGAGGGAGATGAGGATGGTGGTTGTGAGTCTGGAAGACTAGAAGGATGTATGGTGGCACCCTTGATGATAATAGGGAAGTTTACAAGGGAGAGGGCTTGGGAAAGAAAGACAATGATTGTTATTGTTTTTTATTAATGGAATTGGGGGGAGAAATCATACTAGTTGAGGCATTACATAAAACTGAATGAATTCCATTGCTATTTCAGAGGAATTTCAAAATCCTATTAATTTCTAGTCAAGATGTCAGAGTGTAAAGTTAGAAGTTAGCACTTTGTGTACCTTCAAGAAGCTACATAATAACTACAAAGAGAAAAGAAAACTTTTAACAAATTATCTGAGAACAGAAGTTCAGAACGCAAGGATAGATTTGAAAACAGCAGATTGAATTTATTACGTGCTTTCTAAAAAAGCAAGCTGTATGTAATATACGAGCAATATGTTTCCCCATCTATCCCATTTTTTCTGACCTGCTTTGTATGTGGAAATGTTATTTTTTGGTGTTGGGTTTAGAATAAAAAATAAAAACACAACAGAAAATGTTTTTAAATTTTTTGAGTAAAGCGAAGTGCCAATATGATGATGATGTTACTAAAGAATTGAAACAACTAATGTACCAGAAGCATACGGAAGTATTTATGCTGTAAAATATCCTGAGATGTCTTCAAATGGATAAACGACCCATTTGAAGAAATTAAGCAAGGATTATCATTGGTAAGAAAATCACAAAACCAAATAAAAGCAGAGATTGGAGAAAGTGTTGTTGTTTTTTTAATCCCAGTAGGAAGGTTAATGATAAACAGAAAGGCCCAGCACACACAAAAACATTTATAGCTGCATGTTTTTGGTAGAAGCACAGAAAAACAGGTACCTGTCACCAGGAGAATGGCCAAGTGAGTCATGTAGAATGATAGCTTTGAAGATATTGAGCTTGAACAGACCTCAGAAGCCATTTAGTTTAAGCTCCACCTTTTTACAGTGAGGAAGCTGAGGCCCAGGGAGTTTTAGTGATTGGCCCAAGGTAACGTAGGTAGGAAGCATCAAAGATGGAATTTGAACCCAGTTCCACTGTTTCCAAACCCAGTGCTTTTTCCATTGTACCACGATGAATCATGAAAGAAAAATTTCCAACATTAGCAAAAACAAGTAACATTGTACAAATGAAACTGTCAGAACCCTAGCAGGAATAAACCCCATGATTCAACTCTCCTACAATACATTAAGTGCCAGCATTTTAATAATAAGAAAATAACACACTAAGTCACCAGAAAAAAAACCAAAAATGACTTTTTCAAGAAGACACAAAAGGGAATTAGATCAGAAACTGAAATATAAAATAAACAAAATTCAGTTTGGGTAACACATTCATAATTGTCTGTCTACTGTACTCTTTCAGAGTAAGACATGGGCATTGGAGAAGCATTTATAGCCTTTGAAGAATTTGCAGAAGCACATTTATATCTCAAAGAAGCCTAAGAACAATAAAGACTTTTAGTAAAAAAAGATAAGGATTTTTAAAAATGGATATTTCTGAAATGAAGATAATTCACTTGCTAGCAGAGTGTGAGAACCCTCTGAATGTCGTACTTGCTGAATCACTCAATGTTTTAGATGACTATTTCAGACAAATAGATTAGACTGAGGTGGAGAAGGGGTAGGGAATAGGGCAAGGTAATACAAAGGTAAAAGCTGTATTTAACAAATGAGAAGTCAGCAGTTTCACTCCCCACAGAAGCAGTTCCAAACCTTCTCTTCCCTCCTCAGGCTTCTGACATCTAGGGAAAGAGTGTCATGTGTGAGGTTTGGCAGGTTTGCAAAGTACAGAGGGCAGTAATGTCCAATGAAGCTAGAAAAGGGGTTGGAACTAGGTTGTGTAGGGCTCTCAAAGCTAAACCAGGGAATTTATATATCTTATTTATACTAGAGGCAAAAAGAAACCACTAGAGTTGATTAGTTTGGTAGTGATAGATCCATGTTTAAGGAAAATTACTTTGTCAGTAGTATGTAGAACAGACTTGAATCAGTAAAAGCAATCAGGTAAGAATCTGAATTAGGTGTATACTCCCAAGGAGTTCAATGTTTTTTTAAAGCAAGAGGCTCCAAGATACACAAATATTTATAGCATTATTTCTGTGGTAGCAAAGAAAAAGAAACAGTGTTTGCCCTCCGATTGCAGAATGGCTAAACAAGTTATGGATCATACATTTAATGGTGTGAATATGATGAATTTAGAGAAGCATGGGAACTTATATGAACTGATACAAAGTGAAGTAAACAAAAACAGGAAAAAAATTATACCCAATGACTACAGCTGTATAAATAGAAAGAACAAAAGCAAAACAGCCAAAATGTAATGCAGCAAGAGGTTAATAACAAAGCCAACGGCAAAGAATAAATAAGGGAAAGAACGTTCTCTTTACCTCTTTAGAGAATTGGGACATGGGCACTATGGACATGAAGCACTGTACATTATATCAGGATTTCTTCCTGCGTTGATTGATTTTGACAAATTTTTCTCTTCCTTGTTATAAAGGATGTTTTGCAGGGATGGAGAAGGGAGGGACACAATGGCAAATGTAGGTGATGTAAAAATACCAAGCTATCAGTAATCTTTCAGTAGAAAGATTAAAGAAAAGATTATCAGTATGAACAAAGGAAACCTGTTTTAGCAGTCAAACAAATAGAAGAAATCATTACAGACTATAAATGGTTTTCATTATGCAAAGATAAAATAATTCTGCATAGGAAAAAACAGGACCTCAAAAATTAAAAGAAAAGAAACACTGGGGAAAATATTTGCAGTGAACATGTAAGATAAAAGTCCAATATTCAGAATTTAGTAGAAACTGGTATGTATATCTAAGACCAATATACAGTCTCCAGTGAAGCAATCCAAGAAGATTATGAATAGATAATTTTTGAAGGAGAGATAAACCAAATGGAAAAAATTCAAATTCTTTAATTATCATAGAATGCAAGTTGAAGCAACCTTGCTATACCCATCAAAGTGACAGGAATGACGGACAGTGTAAGAGGTTACTGTTAGCAGTGCTACATACGCTGTTGATAGAACTGCTAGCTGACAGTCTTACATAATAAGACGCACAAAATTAATTGGACCTTTTAACCCAGTGTTTCCACCAAAAGGACGTTATCCTAGAAATATCATAAAAAGAAAAGAGGATCTATCTATGCAAAAATATCCATTCACTATATTTGATTGTCATAGCAAAAACCTGGAAGCAATTTGTGTGTCTGATGATTTGGAATGGCTTATAAATCATGGTATAATAATTGAATATTTATGATGTCATAAAAATGATACATGTGAGTACAAGGAAATGTAGAAAGATCAATAAAGTAATGTAAAGCAAGATCAGCAGAAATAAAACATTTACATACATTAAGTACAGCAATATGGTTTTTTAAAAGATAGAGAATGAAGCCAAAGATAGGGAGACATCAGAAGGGCTTGGACACAGAGCCAGAACATGTCCTGTTTGTTGTCTTTTTTTTTTTGTTCTAATTTGTTAGAGGCCTAGTAAGGTGTTGTTCCATTTTTAAAAACATGATCTTTGTCTTTGTTGATAGTTTATAATAATTTTAAATTTTCAGAAATTTCTTTTGAACTTGTAAGTGTAGTGAATCTTTCATTTCTGAAAGAATTCCTCCTCTACCACACCCCCATACACATTCAGAATTATTTCAAATTACTAAATTACAAGCTACCAAGATAGCTAGATAAATAAATAAGCGAATACAGGAGCATGGCACAGGCCTGGAAGACTAGCGTCAGATATACTACAGCTCAGGAAGAATTGAGGCCGATGCTACCCACTGAAAACAGCAAAAGGGGGTTTTGATCTGTTTTGTTTTATATACTGTCAAAGGAAAGAACTGAAACTGAGAGTAGATGGGGACTGAATAATGAATAAGAAAGAGGCAAAACTACTCTTTTTTTTTCCTGTTTCTTCTAACAAAAGTGTGATTTTTCAGGTTGGAAAGGATAAAATTAAAAAATGTTGAGAAGATATTGAAGCTAAGGGAAGAGAGGACTGTGATGCCGTCAGTGTGTAACTTCCACTCACCAGCCCCAGGCAACCTTAACCTGCCACCCATTGAAAGAATGGGCAGGTGCCATCGCTCTGCTGTCAGTTGTATTAAAAAAAAAATCACGGAGATTTTTGTTGTGACAAAGAACTGACGACAAAGGGGGTGCCCCTCAGTGTGGGAATGGCTGAACCAATTGCCATGTATGGCAATTGCCATATATGGAATATTATTGTTCACCTAAGACATTACAAAAAGGACAGTTTCAGAGAATCCTTGGAAGACTCTTATGAACCGATGAAGTGGGTAGTACCAGGAAAACACTTTATACAATAATAACAATATTGTAAAGGAAAACAGCTTTGAAAGTCTTTGATCAGTGCCATTGCCAATCATGCCTTGAGGGCCAGTAGTTCCACTGACCTCCTAACAGGAGAGGATGATGGATTCAAGGTGCAGAATGAGACACACATGTTGAACATGACCAGTGGATGGATTTGCTGGACTTTGCGATGCTTATTCGTTGCAAAGATGATATTTTTCTTTTTGTTGTTGTTTGAGGGTAGAAGGGAGTTAGCAAGCATGTCCTTTCCTTTTTCACCTCTCTAACCCCCCCCAAAAAAAGAAAGAAAAGAGGATCATGGAAGCATTTAGAACAATGCATAGAAGTGAACAGAAGCAAGTTTAGAAGAAAATATAAGCAAAATAGTTTTGAAGGTAATATGCTGAGTTTATTATATACTTTTAAAAAGCAAGCTGTACATAATGATAATTCATTGTCTCACGTATAGCCCTTTTCTACTTTGCATATAAAATGCCATCTTTATTTTTTGGTGTCCATTAAGTTCACAATTTTTTTAAAATTTAAATATTAAAAATTATAGAGAAAGTTCGCCAAGACTGATCACTGGCAAATGACGTCTCAGTTTTTTAAAAAAGTAAAGGAGGATGAAGTAAGTCTTCAAAAAGCCTTAAAACTGTAGACCAATGTGCTTGACTTTGTTCCCTGGAAAAATTCTTGAATGTATGCTTAGAATGGTAACTTAAAGCATTTATAAAGAGAAATGATGATTACAAAGATCTAGTATAATTTCATCAATGATAGGTCATGCCAAGCTTATAAAATTTCCTTTTTAAAAAAATAGGATTTCTCCCCTCATAGATCAGAAGAATGAAGTCAACTTAGCATACCTGAATTTCACCTATATATTTTACAAAGTCTTTCATTCTGTCCTTGTGGATAGATGTATTAGCCATTCAGTTGACCACAAGCATTTCTTAATCAATTACTGTGTTTCAGGCACTATGCTAAGTGCTTTCCTTAAGATGCATTCATTCTAATGAGGGAGACAAAATGTAAATAACTATGTAGACACAAGATATATAGAGAGTATATATATATATATAGAGAGAGAGAGAGAGAGAGGTCATCTAAAAAGGTAAGACTTGCTACAGAACGTGAGATTTGAGTCTTGAAAGGAGTTGGGAAAACCTAGGGGGCAGAGCATTCCAGGCTTGAGGGATAGCCAGTACATAAGCACTGGGAGATGGAGTGATGTAGGCGAGTGTATGGAGGGAAGTCAGGTGTAAGGATGAAAAGTGGGAAGGAGCCTAGCTTCCAGTCTAATCATTTCCTTGAGATTATGTTCTCCAAAGTTACCAATAATCTCTTGTTGATAAATCCAATAGCCCTGTCCTGAGGCTATAGATCACTCTCTTCTCCTAGATGTTTTCTCTCTCTAGGTTTTTGCCACACTCTCTCCTGGTTCTCTGCTCTGTCCCATTGCTGCTTCTTTGTCTCCTTTGCTAGTTCCTCTCTTGCCCACTAACCTTGGAGTATCCCCTGAGGCTCTGTCCTGGGCCCATTTCTTGAATGACTTATACAGTAACAACACTGTAAAGAAAAAACAACTTTGAAAGACTGATTAATGCAATGATCTATCACAATTTTAGAGGACTGGTGATAAATCATGTTACGAATTTGGTCATGATTGTTCACCTGGTGATCTCATCAGCTCCCACGTTTATCATCTCTATGCAGATGATTCTTAGATCTGTGTATATGTAACCTATCTTGGGAGCTGAAGTCATCACATATCTCCAACTTCCACTTGTACATCTTGAACCGGATATCCCAGAGGCATCTCAAAATCATCCTATCTGAAACAGAACTTGTTATCTTTTCCTCTAAACTTTCCCCCCTTTCATAACTTCCTGATTACTGTTGAGGGCACCTCCATCCTTCCAATCACCTCCCACTCACAGGTTAATCTGGACTCTTCTTCACTTGTACTCATCTCACTTAAATAATCTGTTGCTAAGTCTTACCATTTCAGCCTTCACAACTTCTCTCCTCTACATACCCTCCTCCTCACTCATACAACTTCCATGGTGGCACAAGCCTTATCACTTAACACTTCACACTTGGATATTATAATACTGTCCTAGTTGGTATTCCCACCTCAGGTCTTTCTACTTCAAACCATCTTCTACTCAGTTGCCAAAGGGATTTTCCTAAAGTACAGATCTGACAGTGTCACTCCTCCTCCCCCTCAGTAAGCTCCAGTGGCTTCCTATTACCTCCAAGATGAATATATAAAATTCTCTGTTTAGCTTTTACAGTCCTTTGCCACTTGGCCCTTCCTACCTTTTCAGTCTTCTTATCTTTACTCCCTTCCAAATACTCTATGGTCCAGCAGCATTGGCCTCCTTGTTGTTTCCTGTACATTACTTCATCTCCTGTGTGCCTTTTCCCCGGCAGTCTTTCATGCTGGAACGAACTCTTATCTCTGCCTCTTAGTTTCCTTCAAGAGGCTTTTTGTGATGCCTCCAACTGCTACTGCTTTCATTCTGAGATTATCTTCTCTTTGTCTTTTTTCTACTTAATAGTATTTTATTTTTTCCAATTACATGTAAAGATAGTTTTCAACATTCACTTTTATAAGATTTTGAGTTTCAAATTTTTTCTCCCTCACTTTCTCCCCTTCCCCCTTCCCAAGATGGCAAACAGTCTGATACAGACTATACTTATACTTATTAAACACATTTCCACGTTAGTCATGTTGTGAAAGAAAAATCGGAACAAAAGGGAAAAACCTCTAGAAAGAAAAAAAAGAGAGAGAGAAAATAGTTTACTTCAGTCTGCATTCAGGCTCCATACTTCTTTCTCTGGACATGGAGAGAATTTTCCATCATGAGCCTTTGGGAATTGTCTCAGATCATTGCAGTGCTGAGAAGACTCAAGTCTGTCAAAGGTGATCATCTTCTCTTTGTACTTTGTTTATCTTGTAGGTATAATTTTTAATATCCCCCATTAGAATGTGAACTTCTTGAGAAAAGTGATTATATTTTTGTCTTGATTTGTATCCTCAGTGTTTAGCACAGTGCCTGGCTCTTAATAAATGTTTGCTGACTGATTGACAGGAAGGAGAATGTTCTAGGGGGCTATAGATAACAGCCCTCGGGATCTGGATTGGGTGATACACTTGAATATTATGAACATCCAGGGAAGTGACATTGCTTAGTAAACTTGGTTGAGGTAGGGTGTGGAAGTAGCCGTAGGAAACAAGGAGTATTTTGACTCCCCCTACCATGAATGGTGAATCAAGGGTATGAGAAAAAGTATAGTCAGTACTAGAAAGGGTAAACAGAGCTATAGCATCATCGGGAGGGAGCCATGTTTCAGTAAGCATCTAAAGACAGAAGGAGCAAGAAAGAAAGAAATTTAAGGTGAAAAGAAGTTTGTTCTTTCTGAGGCAGGCATTCCAGAGGACACGGGGGAAGGGGCATTGGAGTGGAGCATTAGTGATGAGGGTTGGAATCAGTTGGCCTGAGGGAGAGGCACAATGAAGCTAGAGAACAGGATTTGTATCCCAGCTGTTCAAGATCCCTGGAATAGAGTGAGTATAAGGAGATTGGAATATATTCACCATTGATCAGTGGATCCAGGCAGAATGTCAGTGCTTGAAAAGTTCATTGAGGAAGGCGTGAGATTAAACCGTTTTCAGGAACTCCCTTAAATTTCAACCTTCTTATAGAGAAATCTCATGTCACATCAGGGAGGAACACATGGAATTACATGAGAGATGACAGAGATGTATGGCCTAGTTAGGTAGATTTGGTGTTGCACTAAGATTCTTGTTTTTTTAATCAACTACACAAATGCAAGATGAGGGGGGTATAGCTAGACTGTTGTTCATGAAATTTATCTGGGATTTTTAATGGATGATGCCCAGAATCAGCCAGCAGTGTTATGTGCTAGCAGAAACAGTGCTAATAATGTGCTCTTAAGCTACGTTACTAAAGATGTGTATCGTGAACAAGGGAGGTGATAAATCTTTTTTCTCTAGTTTGGTCATTCCTCTTTTACTCTACCCCAGTTCAGTTCTGAACACCACATTAGAGGAAGAAAATTAACATACTTCAGTGGGTCCCAAAGAGGGACACAAGATAGTGAGGGAATTGGAGACCATAATGTGACCAATAGTTAAGGGAATTGGGTATGTTTATCATCTGGAGAAAAGAGAACTTGGGGATACATGGTAACTGTCTTCAAGTACATAAAGGGTTCTTTTCTGTAGAAGAGAGATTAGATAGGTGCTATTCATCTTCCAAGGAGCAATGGATAGAAATTGCAGAAAGTGAGATTTTGACTTTATGTCAAGAAAAACGTCTGATAGAACTATCTAAGAATGGAATAGGCTGCTCTAGAAGGTAGTCAGTTCACAATCTCTGGAGGCCTCCAAGCAGAAGCTGAATGATCTTTTGTCAGGGATGTCATTGAGGGTTCAGGTACCTTACTTAGGTATCGGTTGAACTAGATATGTTATGGATTATATCACCTAACCTCTCAAGGCCTCACTCTGAAATACACAAAATGAGGGATTTGGACTAGATTACCCCTAAAGTCCTTTCTAGCCCTAAATTCTGTTATCCTTTGGCCTCCAAGGTCTTTCCAATTCTGAGATTCTGTGGTTCTCTGGCACCTGTCTTACTTTTATTTCCCACATCAAAGGTCTGTTCTCAGAGCTGAACACATAAGAGGCATGCAGTAAATGCTTGTTGAATGAACTGACTTCCGAGATATTGATGAGACATCCCAGAATAGTCAATTATCTGCCAGAAAGACAATATAGATTTAAGATTTGCAGCTTCGTGTGTAATCACCTTTTTTCCTAGTCTATCATGTTACAGAAATGCTTGTTTTATTTCTTAAGTTCAAAATAAAATAAAAAGCAAAAAAAAAAATGGGGTTACTAATACCAAAATTTCCTGAGCATCCAACCAAATGAACAAATGTTTAAAATTTTGTGTGCCGTGAAGTGTCCTTGCTAGAGTCTTCCACTGATGCTCACTTGCCTGTATTCCCTGGGATAAGAGAAGGATGATTACTTTTTTCCTGAGGTCCATTTTCTTTGAGGAATCAAATGCAGGGAGAGCCTTATAGGGCCAGACAGCTGCTAGAGGTAGAATCCTTCACAACAATAAAATGTTAGCATAAGAGTCAGGGAGCTTTCTCTCTCTCCTTGGTAACAATGTAGTGCATAGATCAATATTTAGGAAGTTGGATTTAATTCAGGGTAAGAGAACTCCATTTCGAATCATGGCGTGGAAGATGTTTGCTTTAACAGCATTTTATTTCAGATCTTGGCCTTAGAAATTCAGTAAATAACTTGCACCCTTTTGCACATGGTACAAAAAGTAATGGGTTTATTCTTCTTCCACAATTATTCCTCCTCCCCTTTCTTTTAAAGCAGGGCTTAAGAGGGCCTGAAAGACGTAACCACCATGGTAGCAAGATGCCTGGACTGTGGCACGGCAACCGCCTCAGCAGGAGGAAGGAAGGCAAGAGTTTAGCTCTTCAGTTTTTGTCTTTTAAAAGGGCCAGCATTGGTCTGCTCAAGAAATAAAATGAGTAATACAGATACTACAAAGAGCGTCATCTCTCTTCTGCTCTGAAATCCATCCTCGTTGTGAAGCAACCCAGGCATAGTAACTTTCCTTTCACTGGGGAATCAAAGCAGCAGATGCTCACTCTTATTTATGAGGCACAAGCTTTTGAACTGAGAAACTCGATGTTCCACTGTTCAAAACAGGATAGCTGGAGGTTCAGCACTCCCAGCAGCTTTTGGAATCATCCTGTCAAACCATCAGACTCATATCCAGTGACCTTTGGCTGTGAAAGAAAGAGCATTTCACAGATTAACTGCTGATTTAAAACCTCATCACTGACTCGAAAAGAGACTAGTGTTTTTTTATTAAAATAAATACTACATCTCATCCGAATTGTTTTGCCAAGCGGGTCCCCAACTTTTCCACTCTGGTTTTGTCAGATGATCTGGACTGTAAGACCAAGTGGAATGTAGTCATATTCCTCAGATGTCTCTGCCAGGGACCAGCAACCTATGCCATTCAGGATGATTTAGCAACACACAACAGTTTGGCCTGGGCCCTGTTTTGTCTTCTACCCTTTCTTCTCCCACACTCCCCATATCCAGTCATTTGCCAAATCACGTCATTATTCTTGCTGTAGTATCTGGGACATCTGTCCCCTCCCTTCTATTTCCACTGATGCCTCCCTAGTTTAGGCCCTCATTACAGCTCATCTAGACTGTTGTAAACAGCCACCTAACCGGTCTCCCTACCTCCAGTCTTCTCTATCTAATCCACCCTTCAAACTTCTGCCAGAATAATTTTCATAATGACACAGATCTGATCCTTTAACTCCCCTGCCCAAAAACCTTTAGTCATCCCTTGTTATTTCTGGGGGAGAAGTAGAGAACAGTAGGAAACATGGCAGAGAATATTGGGGTGAAGATTAACTAAAATCTTTTCATGAAAACAAAGCAACTAATAATTGCCTCAGTGATAATTTTATCCTTCGAAAGAAGGAGGAACCATCGAGGTACAATTTCATTCTGGATCTGACTCTTATCAGCCAGGTGGGAACGGGTGGCTGTGGAACTGGAAAACCTGAAAACCTTGGGAGAACATGACCCCTTCCACCTCATTACAGAATCTGGGGTAAATGGAAAGAAAGCCATAGATTATCTGACATGCAGCCTGGCTTTTAGGACAACAGAGTGCAGAAGATTCATAGAAAGAATAGGTAGGGTCTCATGAACTAAAAGTCCTAGAGAACTTTTTAGTTATTCCTCCTAAGAGGAATGAAGGAGTCTCTGGAGTAAAAATAAATTTGCAGGTAAGGAAGGAAACCAACATTTATTAAGAATTTACTATGTGCCAGGCACTGTGATAAGTAAGCACTTTGCAAATATTATCTGATTTGATTTGATCCTTACAACAACCTAGGGACAGAGGGCAGGTGCTGTTATTATCTCCATTTCACGGTTAAGGAAAACTGAGGCAGTCAGGTTAAGTGACTATATAAGCTATATTTGAACTCGGATCTAAAGATTCAGCCTTCAGCTGCTATCTGAAGAGACTGATGTGGATACACAGGAAAATCGCCACCAACTTCTTTTTTAAATCTTTATTTATTGCTTTTTGGAGGGGGGAAGGCAGGGCAACTGGGGTTAAGTGATTTGCCCAAGGTCACACGGCTAGTAAGGGTTAAGTGTCTGAGGTCTAATTTGAATTCAGGACCTCCTGACTCCAGGGTCAGTGCTTTATTCACTGCACTACCTAGCTACCCCCAACTTCTCTTTTTTTTTTTTACCTTTTTAAAAATTTTTATTTATTTATTTTTAGTTTTCAACATAGATTTCCACAAGATTTTGAGTTACAATTTTTTCTTCCTGTCTTTCCCCTACCTCCCACTGCAAAATCCTACTGAATACCCTTTCCCCCCAATCTGTTTTCTCTTATATCCTCCTCCATCACCCCCCTAACTTTCTAGTAGGGCAAGATGGATCTCTGTACCCCAGTACCTGTATATCTTATTTCCCAGTTGCATGTAAAAAACAATTTTTTTTAAACATTTGTTTTTAAAACTTTTGAGTTCCAGATTTTTCCCCCTTCTTTCCTCCTCACCCACCCACACTGGGAGGATAAGCAATTCAGTATAGCTTGTACATGTGTAATTACCCAGATCATTTCCATAGTAGTTATATTGTGAAAAACTAACTATTTCCCTCTATCCTATCCCGCCCCCCACTTATTCTGTTTTCTCTTTGACCCTATCCCTTTTCAAAAATGTTTGCTTTTAACTTACCCTTCTACCCAATCTGCCCTCCATTCTGTCATCCTCCCTCTTATCCCCTACCCCACTATTTTCTTGTAGAGTAAGATACCCAACTGAGTGTGTATGTTATTCCCTCCTTAAGACAAATTCAGTGAGAATCAGGTTGTTCCATTCCCTTTCACCTTCCTGCTCTTCCCCTCCATTGAAAGTTTACTCTTGCCTCTTTTATATGAGATAATTTACCCTACTCTATCTCTCCCTTTCTCCATCTCCCAATAAATTCCTCTCACCTCTTAATTTTATTTTTTTTAGATATCATCCCTTCATATTCAACTCATCCTGTACCCTTTGTCTATGTATACATGAACATACATATGCCCACACTCACATATATATTTATATACACATATACCCTCCTATACATACATATATATATATGTATACATATATATTCCCTTCAACTATCCTCATACTAAGAAAAGTCTTATGAGTTACAATTATTGTTTTTCCGTGTAGGAATGTAAATAGTTCAATTTTAATAAGTTCCTTATGATTCTTTTTCCTGTTTGCCTTCTCACGCTTTTCTTGTTTCTTGTATTTGAAAGTCAAATTTTCTTTTCAGCTCTGGTTTTTT
>CM053584.1:331847210-331903592 GCA_028627135.1 Pseudochirops cupreus | reverse complement strand
CCAACAATGCATTAGTGTTCCAGTTTTTCCACATCCTCTCCAGTATTTGTCATTTTCCTGTTTTGTCATCTTAGCCAATCTGACTGGTGAGATGTTGTACCTCAAAGTTGTTTTGATTTGCATTTCTAGAATCAATAGTGATTTAGAGCATTTTTATATGCTTATAAATATCTTTAATTTCTGCTTCTGAAAATTGCCTGTTCATATCCTTTGTCCATTTATCAGTTGGGGAATGACTTGTATTGTATAAAAAATAACTGAATTTAAAGAAGCATTAAAATCCTTCAATTTTCAGAAAGAGATAGCTAAGTCCTGCAGGTTTAAACAAAAGCTTAAATAGAATTAACTAGGTAATCTTCTTCAATCTCCATTTGTTGAAAAGGTAATTTTGGATTAAAGCCAGATAGTTCCAATGATCATTTCAAAATTTTCCTTTAAAAAATTGTATTTTTACCAAAAAAGTATAGGTTTCCTTGTTTTAAGAAATATTTTCCCCAAGGTGTTAAATTCCAATTTTACAATTAGTCCTGTAACGAGGCAAGAGTACATGGCTTACTTTAAAGTAAGTCATAAAAATAAGCAGAAACTTGTTGCTTGGGTTACTTGATATGAAAATGGAATGAGTCTTAGTTCATACTACAGTGTAATTGGCCCTAGTGCGTGAAAAATGAATGTAATGTAAAACTTAGACTAACCAGTGAATTTCTCTAATATTTGACTGTTCTGATGTAAAAGGACTAAACTTACCAAATATTTGGCTCAATACTGTCTGTTTGAACTTTACTTTTGAAGTTTTCTCTCTTTTTTTTTTTTAGGTATTGTGTAATGGACCAGGAACATGTATTCCTATCTGTGCATCTGCCCTTCTTCTTAGGATACTAGGAATAAAGAAAGTGATCATTGTCTACGTTGAAAGCATCTGCAGAGTGGAAACCTTATCCCTTTCCGGAAAGATTCTTTACCACTTTTCAGATTACTTCTTTGTTCAGTGGCCAGCACTTAAGGGAAAATATCCCAAATCTGTGTATCTTGGGCGAATAGTTTGACAGAGGACAAATGGTGTTTTCAGATTTCTGCAGTCAACTACGGTATTTTTTATAATAGGTAAGAAAAGAATTATCAATGCAGACTTTCTCAGACATCAAGAAAATTACTAGCCTTTGTAAGGCAAGGATATGATTAGTAAACTCAGGAGCCTGTTTCGCAAAGTAGATTTCAGTTAAACAAGGAAATAAATTTGAAAACAACATCATGAAATACTTATGGAATTGTTCATAAGGTCTTCTTTCTGGATTTGAGTGCCTGTCATTAACTCTAGATCATCTCCTGATTTTCTCGTTATTTTAGGAATATTATTTGTCTATAACTAAATATAGAATTTGTATGATTTGTAACATTTCCTGTACTGCAACTTTCTGTACTTGTCTACATTGTGAAAAATGAGTTCTTGTTATATCAGAACAGACCTTATTTCCTGTATGTAAGCAGTGAAGTCCCTAGGGAATTTTTTGAGCATAAAGGAAACAGTTATATTAAGTTGGCTTCATGACAGTTTGCATTCTACAATCTTGCAGAACCCTAAAGCCTACACCAATATCTTTTTTCCTGGCTTACATCATGAAAACCTCACATCTTTAGAATGTTTATTTGTGAATGTAAATGCACAGGTGCCAAAATTAATATCTCTAATCAAAGAAAACTTGATTTTGCATTCCAAAGATCCAGTTCTCAAACATACATTAGAAAAGTACCAATTTACATTACAAAGTTTGTGCTGTCCCTTGTGGCACTCCAAGAAATGGAGACTGAGCCACACACATGTGAACGGATTCAAACAAGCATTAACGAGGCCAAAAATCATTTCTCTCTCACAGAATCTGAGTTTCTACCTTTTTCCTCCCTTAACTGTTCTTTCATAATTGCACTATATACACATCTAAAATGGGGGGATTTTTCATTGAAAGAAGTATCCTTAAACTAAAAGTAAATAAACAAATCAATTTAATAAAAAAAAAAAGAAAGAAAGAAGTGTCCTTAACTATGACCATTTAAAAATGAATCTGAGAGAGATAAGTACATCGTGGACTGGTTTCACTCTTCTCATTCTTTTGGCAAAATATTATCCTAGGCACAAAACATAAACCCATCTGTCACTGGGACATGTGTGGATCCATTTTTTGGTCTAGAGAAGGAGGTCTAGTAAAAGAGGTCAAAGCAGGGAGAATACTTTACAGTTTACATAAAGTGGCCATGAAGTAGCAGATCATGCGTCGACTTTGAAAATTCAGTTTCAAGCAGTTGCCTTGTTTCTACTGGCCACAGAGGCCTGGAATATCAGACAGGTGATTACTCTAATTATAGGGGAGACTAAGACCACGTTGGCCTTTCCTTTTTTTAGAGAGAAAATCATTACTTGAAGGACAGAAGGAATTTCTGTACTTTCGTTCTGATTAGCTGGGGACCCCACAGGTACCCCCGTTTCATAATAGAACAATAATTATAATGGTTAGTTAGTGAAAAAACAGATGCAGAAAAGATTCCATAATTTTTTTGAAACATATATTCCAGATATTTTGCAAGCCTTAACTGGGACAGGAGCTAGCTTGTAATGGATTCTCAGAAGAGAATTTGGGGTGACAGTTTTACCCAGGTTATGTAGGCCTCTGTGCATACATTTTCTTTGGGAGAGCTGGGCTAAGGCTGGTGCTGTCAAGGCTGCCTGCCTCTGCAGAATGCTTGGTAAACAAGAACAGAGCAGCCCTGTGTTATTGTTGTGGCTGATTCTCTCTCTCTCGGGATCTGAACAGAAGAGATAATCCTTTTAGATTACAGTAAGGACCTGGTTGTTCCCATTGTGCATTTGAAAAATACATTTGCATAAAGTATAGCTATAAGAAGGGCATCCTTCACTTTTCCTCTCCACCTGAGCTTACAGAAATCAATAGCATGTTTGTAATTTTAAATTCCTGTTAGGGGATTCTGGAATGCAGTTTCTTCTCCACTCTATGAAACTGTTCATAAAAAATTAACTACATCAGTCTACAAATCCTTCCCTTCAAAACCACATATCCTGCCCACACCTATTTCCTTGGAAGATTGTTATCTTTGGTTCAGCTGACCTAGAGGTCTTTGGCTCCCTCCAGATTACAGGGTCCAGCTGTTTCAAGTAAGACATTCAAAAGTCACAACAGGAATCCTTAGTATAGTCATGGAGACAATAGTGAAGTAGTCTGCAGTAAGACTCTTGTATAATTTAATCGCAATAGCAAAAGGTACCAGTTTAGGAGATGGTGCCAACATCCTTTTTAAAAAATCACCTAAAATGCATTGCTTTTCAGACTGCTAAGGATACTATTCAGAATTGAGACACTTTCTTTCTGACCGTTTAATTTTAAGCTACTGTGAATGTGAAAAGGACAAGTAAATCTTGGTTGCTGCTCACCTTCCCTGTCCAATCCATTCCTGACTAAGCAGTTTCTCCAAAACAGCCCAACTCAGATTAAACCTGGAATAATTGATTCTTCCATCTTCCCTCCACAGTGGCCTCCCAAGACCAGCTTCCACTGTCTCTCCAGTCTCCTAATCACACAGCTTTGGAAGCATTTTTTGTTCTTCCTTGCCCTCTATTCTGTACATTTGCCTGTCATCAGATACTTCCTTTTCTTCAAAACATCACCTGAATCTGGCTCTGCTGTTCTTTACTGCTTACAGTCTCCTCTGACATTCCTCCCTTTCATGACCTATATTGTTTCTGCTCCTTCTCTTCCATTCCAGCTACCACCACCCTAGTCCAAGTCTTTATCTTAGGCCTGAATCACTGGACCAGATTCATTCCTAATTAATTCAGATCGGCCTTCATTCTCACCAACCTAAGTTGCATGCTACTACAGGACTCAGCTTTTCTTGCTCTGCCACTTCCATCATGTCACCCTTCTGTTCAGACACTAACAACAGCTTCCTGTTGCCTACTGCATTGGTATCATCTCTCCTGTCCACATTGCAGAGCCTTCCACAGTCTGGCCTGACTTGACCTAGCTAACTATATTTCTTGCTGCTTACCAATATGAATGTTCTGATTACTCAGGCTGGTTTCCTATTTATTGACCAAGCACACTATACTCATTCCTTATTCCAGATCCTTGTTCATACTTTTCCTCATACCAGGAATGCCCTCTCCCTTCTCTTCTGCCTTTCTGTAGCTTACCTATCATCCTAAGATCCATTTAAGCCTTTATTCATCCTTGAAGGCTCCCATGACCGGGAGCTGCTGATTTCTTTGATCTACCCTTTCTTTGAACTACTATGATACTTCTAGTCCCTTTCACATAATTCAGCAACTAATTGTATACTGGCCTACTCACAAGCACATGCGTGCCCATCTTGTTTCCCAGCTGGATTATGAGTGCTTTGAGTGTGGGCAGTCTTGTCTTAGACTTCTTTTCTATTCCTCTTATGGTGTCTGACACGGTCCTGTGCACACAGAGAGCACTAAGTATGCGACTGATTCCTACAACCATAGCTTTACAGGACCAGCAGTCTAAAACCAGAGGCCCATCAAGTTTGCATCTGCAGCCTCAGTGCCTGGCACAATGCCTGGTACATAGGAAGAACTTAATATGTGCTGGACTGATTCATTGATTTTGCCCTCATAATAGTCTTCACATGTATTATCTCTGTTTTACAGAGGAGGAAACTGAGGTAAGGAGAGATGCAGTAACTTGACCATGGTCACACAAATAGTCAGTGTCAGAGGCAGAATTCAAAACCAAGTGTCTCCTGACTCCAAGTCCTATGATCCTTCCATTACCCCACATTGCCTCTTCATTCCCGGAGGTAAGGTGCAATTCTTTTAATTATGCACAACAGCTAGGAACATACCATGTGCAGAGAAGTACTTGAGAATGTTTTTCAATGATTTTGTAGCCCCCAAACAGAATTGCAGAAATTACAAAAGTACTGGACCCAAAAAAGCCTCTAGACAAGTGTAAAGTGAATGAAGAAGGAGAGATGGGTGAGTTGGGAGGTCAGGAGGAAAAATAAAAAGCAAGAGTATCACCCAAGTACCTTTACCTTTTTTTTTTAAAGAGAGTCTGTTAAGTGAGCCTTGCAACTACTAAAAATTGCCTAATGAGTGTTGTCGGACAAACGCTTTCCTGCTCTTATGCTCCAGCAGGACTGAGCAGAAAGAGCTAGTTTGTAGTAGTTGGGTGCCTTGCCTCATTGCTAGAATTCAGTGTCCTGCCTACCTCTGTACTGTGGCAAAGGGGAGACATTTCCAATCTCCCAAGGCTGGGGAAAGAAGACAGACTTCGGCTTCATGGCATGGGGAAAAATTGTTTCTCTTTACTCTTCTGCCTGCATGTAGCAGTAAAACAGAAAACTTGTAGATTCTTTTCAATCATTTAACAGATGAATGAGCAAATGATTTGGTTTGATTCCTAATCTCTTTTCCTTTCCTATGTAACTGAGTAATTTTCACTCTCATAAAACTCAGCGTTTGAACAAAAATCATGTGACACATATGATGGTTTGCAGCAAGAATGTAGAAGAAGAGAGTTAGTCACTGAGCATTAAACCCTAATTGTAAGTTAAGCTATTCAAGTGAAAATAAAAACAATATTTCTGGCAGGAAAAGTGGAAGAAATGGAGGAATTTTGTGAAATAATTGTACCTTAGAGCTTAGAATTATCTCTTGCTTCCCTTTTAATAAGATGGAATAGTAGAATTCTGAAATCAGAGGCAACCTGGGTTCAAGTCCAACTTCTGGTGCTGATTTCTTGTATGACCTTGAGCAAGTGACCTCACCCCCTAGGGTCTCAATTTCATCAGCTGTAAAGGGAGGCAGGGTGGATTAGATGGATTTTGTAGTCCGTTACAACTCTAAATTCATGGTCCTATGGGAGCGATTATTATTTCAGATTTGATAATTTGGGAGGACAGAGAATGGAGTCTTCATTTGAATTCTTGTGGAGTCTGCATATGCTAATTTAAAATAAAAATATTATATTTCAAAGTCATTGATCCGACACTCAGCACAGGGCCTATAACAGCAGGAACTTAATCAATGCTTACTGAATTGAATAACACCTCGACCCAGGCTGAAGCCACAAGACAGATGTGCTCCTCACTGTCCTCCTGCCCAGAATGAATCATGTGGAAAGCCAACAGCCATGAATGGGGAAAGATTGACAGTGTTCCTTCTAAACCTTTCGGTTCATGACAATTTTTTTAATGTTTTTTTGATTGGGGTAAGGGGGAAGAGAGAGGGAACTCTTCAAAGAAAAGGGAAGAAAAACAGGACTTTTATGGAAATACCATATACTGAATTGGCAGAGATTCAGGAGGGACTAAAAAAGTATCCAAAATGTTCCCTTATTCAGTTCCAGTCTGGCAGCTGAATCTTAGAAGCTCAATTTTCAAGCTGTTTCTGACCCCTAAACCCCACTGCATATCTAGAAGAATCTCCAATTCCACGGGTTCTCCTAATTAGCATGAGCCCAGTGGCAGAAGTAGCAAAATAGTTGCTTATCCTCCTAAAGGGAGAACATAAAATATATTTTATCAAAGTCATATACAAAGACCAAGTTAGGAGCAGATTGCTACTAAAGTAATAAAAACATAATGAGAAAAGACAAAAATGAGAATAAGAAGAGAAATAATTCACCTCTGTTTCACATCTGACCAGGGAATAAGATTTGGTGATATTTCAAATTTGAACCAAAATATCCTCTGAACTGAATAGGTCCTCATAACATAAAATGTTTGCTCCAGTACCTCCTGGTGCTGCCCTATTAGTATGAAATGTCACCTTATTCTCTGACCCTCTTAAGACTGTGTTTCTCATTGTTCTGTAAATATTTGCAATGTTCCAGCAACAACTTGAAAAAAACCTGTCCAGGTGGCTTAAGTACTATGACTGCATAATTCAAGGTCACACTCTCCCTGCCTAGCGTTAAAAGACTGCTAGATCACTAATCAAGTAGGGAGAGAATGTGTAGTAGTAGAATTGAAATGAACTACTGGCCCAGTACGGTGGTGTTAAAAAGAGGTGACCACATATGGTGTAATGAAAAGAACGCTAGACTGAGATCAGGAGACTTGGGTGCTATTCTTGGCCCCTCCACCTCCACAGTGCTAGGACTTTGAACCAATCATTTAATCCCTAGGCCTTAGTTTCCTTCTCTATAAATTGAGAGAATAGGATTAGACCCTAATTTAGATTCCTTCTAGCTCTGATAATCACCTTCAAATATTGGAATGGCTGTGTTTCTTTCAGACTGAGAGAGCAGAACCAGAAGCAGTGGGTAGAATTCACAAAGAGGTAAATCTGGGCTTGATGTAAGAAGTATCTTCCTAACAACTAGAGCAATCCCAAAGTGGAATGTGCCACTTCAGGATAGAGGAGGTTCACCCTTATTAGGGGTCTTCAGGCAAAGGTTGGATGATCATTTGTTGGGTATCATTTAGTAGGGATTCTTTGAAGAATATGCATGAGTTCTCATGGCTCTTCTAATGCTGAAATTCTGGGACTGTGGATTTCAACTCAAAGGACCAGGATTCAGATCCTACATCTTGCAAATTGCTATTAGCCCTGTGGGGCAGCTAGGTTTCCCAGTGGCTAGAACACCAGACCTGGTGTCAGCAAGACACCTCTTCACAAGTTCAAATCTAGCCTCAGACACTTACTAGCTGTGTGACCCTGGGCAAGTCACTTAACCCTGTTTGCCTCAGTTTTATTATTTATAACATGAACTGGAGGTAGAAATGGGAAACCACTACAGTATCCCTGCCAAGAAAACCCCATCACATGACTGAAAAACAACTCAGTAATAACACTAGCTCTGTGACCTTGAATATGTCCAAGACATTTCTAAATCTCCATGTTCTCTTCTCTAAAAAAGGTATATTTCTTATGCTACTACCTACCTCACAAAGTTGTTACAAGGATCAAAGTACTCATAAACTAAAAAGTATTATATAAATGGAAGGTAATATTATTCTGTACACTCAGATGCATCATTAAAATCTATAAAGTCTGCAAATGCCCATAAAGTATAGTTGATACACAGAGCCCAGAGTACACACTGTCTCCAGTCAGTAAATTATGGTTTGGTTTGGTTTTCCTTTTAGCATATTGTATGTGCCAAGTGAAAATGTGAGCAGATAGTGATGGAAGCAAAGCTCATCCAGAAAAATTAGTATGGAAAGCTGATTCAAAAGAGAAGCATTGGAGGTTAGAGTGCGATAAAGTTAATCCTAGGATTTCACTTTTGGTCCTGAACTTCCAACCTTTGGTTCCTAATGTGAGCAATGAATATCAGGAAGAGCCATTAACTATATCTTACCCTGTTTAGCAAGTGTTCAGCCAATCAAATCAGTGCGTCTTTGTTTATTTCCCTTAGATTCTGAAGCCAGGAAATTCTTTCTGATATGTTGAGGTTGTTTTTTTTTTCCCTCCCAAGGGCATCCCAAGGCAAAAGAAAAAAGCTGCACAACACATTTTACAGAAGTCATTGAATGAAACATAAGGCATAATTACAGGTGGTTTGCACTGTACTTTTCATATAAAAGCCATGTAAAAGCCATAAAAACAATCATATAACACTTTAGGAAACAGACGGTGTATGCATTATACCAAGTGGCCTGTTTAATTACATTTTATAGCTCAATTTAAAAATTGAACCTTTTTAAATATTTCACTGGGCACGGCGTGGGAAGAAAATATGAAGAGATCAATCACCATTGTAGCAACGTTTAAGGAATGCCAAAGGTGACCATTGTGTGCTTTCTATGACCAGCAGTAGCATCAAAGGACTTAGAAGTCTCCAGGGCAGGGCCACTGCTAAGTGATTTGCTGTTCTGTGAGAATTCTAACATAGTCCATTGGATAGGAATGTGTCTAAAGAGGATGGGAGAGGTTCCTAAGAAATCAGGAGAAAAAATTGGATTAGGAATCTGGAAACTTGAGTTGTAGGCCCAGCAATTCTACTAACTAGTTCTGTTACCCTAGCCAAAATAGTTGAGTATGGTTCAGTGACAAGAATGTAAGATTTGGAGTCCAAAGAATCCTAGCTCCACCATTTGCTTCTTGTTTACAACCTCAGGCAAGTCACTTAGCCTCTCATAGTCTTGGTTCCTCATCTGTAAATGAGGGGGTTGAATTAAATGATCTCTAAGGGCCCTGGAATATCAAAATCTATGATCCTGGGATCATAATCTCTCTGGACCTGTATTAAACTCAGTGAAATTAATGCCATAACCAAGGAGCAGGGAAGGAAGTCCCCCATATATACTGATGGACACTCGTCTATGGGGATAGTATTATTGGGAGAATTAGTGTGATATTCAAACCTCTTTCTAGTTCTATGGTTGCTACTTTCCCTTTGCTGCATGGATGTTGCTTGCTGTAGCATGATTTATACCAGAATGAATTAGGAGTTGTCAACACCAGGCATTATGATATGGCACATGGTTCCTGCTCTCAAGTAGCTGATGCTGTAGTTGCTGACTTGGAACACAAAGATAACAAACAACACCAGATCATATGTAAGTGCCCAATGAATGATTGATATATACAAGGAAATACTAGAGAGTTCAGAGGAAAAAGAAATCATCAAGAGCTGAGATGGAGAGGGAAAAGGAAGTAGGAATTTAACTGGGAAGCATTTGTCTGGGAAGACTTGTTTTTTTCTAGAGGCAAAAGCAAGACAGTCCCCACCTACAAGTTTACTTTCTACTGAGAAATACACTGTGTATGTACTACATGCATGATTTTAATAAATTTTTTGTTGATATATTTTATTTTTACATCACCTACATTTCCCCTGTATCCTTTTTTTTCTGGGACTCTTTATCTCACCAAGGCTGGAAATAGAGGATTTACTCATGGGCCTGGTTCCTCTCTGACTGACACAAGGGCTTTATCCCCTATTTCCTTTCCTGGGTGAGTTCAACCCTCTGTAGGCAACCAAGAATGGACAAGCCCTATTCCAAGGGCTCACAATATTAATGCCACTGACTTGTAAAACTATAGGTCAGAACTCCTGAGATCAAAAAGTCCACCAGCCTCAGCCTCAACCTGAGTAGGGATTATAGGTATGCACCACTATGAACAATCCACCTGTACTCCTCTCCCTTCCTCTTACAAAGAGCTCTCCCTTATAACAAAGAATTTCTTTTAAAGAAGAAAGACCAAAAAAGAGGAAGAGGAAAGAAAGGGGAAAATTTAGTTAAACAATCCATACATTAAAAAAATATAAATTATATGCAGTGTTCCACATTATATGCAATTCCTCCTCATCAGCCTCTGCAAAGGAGTTGGGGGAGGTGTATTTCATTTCTCTTCTTTGAGTCCTGTAATTGTAATGATAATTTAAAGATCTTCCCTGCCCCTTAATAAGCCTAAGGGAATTTGAAGACCTTCCCTGCTTTGAAAATATACCCTGCCCCCTAGTAGTCTGAGTGTAATCACATGGAGCCTGTGGTGGGAGGAGTTTGCTGAAGGGTGGAGTAGACCCTACAGGAAGCTGGAATCAGAGCAGCTAGACAGTAGGGAGGTACTTGCAAGGAGAGGAGGCTTCCAAAGGAGACAGTTAGGCTTGTGAGTAAAGGCTGGTGTTTGCTACCTGCTGTGACAGTTAAGCTTGTTTTGGTTTGTGGGAAGGCTAAAGGATGCTGTGGCTCTCTGCTTAACTTCTTTGCTACTATGATGGAATTGGCTTACTGGTTTTAGGATTCGGTTTTCTGGTATCTGAATAAATGTTTGCTTCTGCCTTCTGTGTAGAGAGTCTGTTATATTTTGTGATTGAGCACTATACAAGTATATTTATAGTGACCATTGGCACTGTAAATATTGCATTGGTGCTATACGTCCAAGTTTATTCCTCATAATTTTACAGCATTCATTTTCAGTTATTTTGTTGTGGTTCTTTCCATTTGCATTACTGTACTCAATGTGTATGTTATTTTTCTGGCTCTGCTTACTTACTCTCCATTAGTTCATGAAATATATGTGCATAATTAGTACAAAGTAATTTTGAGAAGAGTGATAATCTGGGGGAATTAGGAAAGGCTTCATGAAGGAGATGGCACCTAAGCATCATGTAAATTAGACTTTAGATTAGTAGATTAGTCCAGATTATGACTTACTACAGATCACATAATAGAGAAATGGTAGAGTCAGTTTCATCATATATCCAAAGACAGCACAAGATAGATGTGAAGAAGTTGATCAGGGAAGTCCCTTATCAATTTCATGAGATCCCTAATCCACTTAAGAGAATACAGGATGTGGGCCTTTGTTTGGTGGCATTTGAGGGGGCACCTCCCCATGGAGTGTAGGCATGCCCCCTGACACCCTGCTGAGAGGCCAAAAAGAACTTGTCTCTCACTTCCCTCCCTCTTCCTCTCCCACTCCCTCTTTTTCTATCTTCCTTTTCATTTCCCATTCCTTTTTTCTTTCCTTTTCTGTCTTCCTTTCTCCCTTTTACTTTTTTTGTAAACACAGACTTGAGCACAAAAGAGCAGACCTTTGGAGGAGGAGAACCTGTACTTATATGTGGTTTCCTCTCAGGAGCAACTGATAACCTGGGGACATAATAAAGACCAACTAGAAGAAGAAATCTGCAAACTCCAGAGCTTGATTGCCATTCCTGCAAAGTGACAAAGTTTTGTATTAAAAGGATTAGTTAGTGAATATCTAGAATTTCAAGATCCAACCTCTGACACTTAGAGCTATAGGCAAATGATCCAACCTCTCCTATCCTTATTCTCCACATCCACAAAGTGAAAATAGCAATAATTATAGTACTCACCCTACAGGCTTACTCTGAGGCTCACATGAGACTTGGTAAAACTCAAAGTGCTATGTAAATATCAACCATTGTTATTGTTTTAGTCCAGGCCTCTGACCTCATCAGTGTAGGGTGATCCCTAACGTGACAGTCCCCAGTACTAGAGTTGCCTGAAATGTTTACCCAGGTCTCACCCCAGTGATAGGAATTGATAATGGCTGGAGGAAAATCCACAGGATGAGGTCTAGAGGAAGATAATTGACATGCTAGAGCTTACTTGCCATAGAGCATTGTGGTATCACGTTATGCCTAATGTTTGTAGTCACTTCAGGCTTCATTAGTCCAATCCAAGAAACTCTTACTAAATATTTACTATGGGCAAGGTGCTGAGCTAGGCACTGGAGATACTAGGACAAAATGAAAAACACTCCCAGCCTTCAAAGAGGTTACATTCTCTGATAGGATGCAATAGTTAAACAGATAAATGTGCTCATGCTCATTTGAGGAGGAGGGAGCTCCACCAAGCAGGGAGCTCAGGAAAGACTTCCCGTATGAGGGAGCAGGCACCAGAGCACGCACCTTCTATGTGTCAGGCACTGTGCTCAGACCTGGAAATCCAAATACAAGCAGAAAGAAAGACATTCCTTGACCCTATGGAGTTTGCATTCTGATGGAAAAAGATAACATATAAAAGGAAGGAAAAAGACCCACATGTACAAAAATATTTATAGCAGTTCTTTTTGTGGTGGCTAAGAACTAGAAATTGAGGGGATGCCCATCAACTGGGGAACAGCTGAACAAGTTGTGGTATATGAATGTAATGGAATACCATTGTGCTATAAGAAATGAGGAGCAGACGGACTTCAGAAAAACCTGGAAAGATGTTTATGAACTGATGCTGAGTGAAGTGAGCAGAACCAGGAAAACATTGTATGCAATAACAGCTACATTATGTGATGACTGACTTTGATAAACTTAGCTTTTCTTAGCAATGCAAGGACCTAAAACAACTCCAAAAGACTCATGGTGGAAAATGCTATCCACATCCAGAGAAAGAAATGTGGAGTCTGAATGCAGATCAAAACATACTATTCGCTCTTTTTTGTTTTGTTTTGTGTTTCTCATGGTACCTCCCATTTGTTCTATTTCTTCTGTACAACATGAGAAATGTGAAAATATGTTTACTAAGAATGTACATGGAGAGTCTATATTGGATTGCATGCTGTCTTGGGGAGGTGGGAGGGGAGGGAGGCAGAGAAAATTTAAAGCTTATGGAAGTGCATGTTGAAAACTAAAAATAAATTAATTTATTTTTAAAAACCATATAAAAGGAAGTTAAAGGGACATGGTAGAAAAAGTCTATAGTCAGGAGTGGAATCTGGAGAGGAATGAAGACTTGAAGGGCCTGGGTGTTCTGGGTGTTTTCCTTAAAATGAAGGCTATGGGAGAAATCAGCCAGTCAGAAGAAGGAGATGCTGAGGCAGCACAAACACCCAAAGCGAGGAGGCTTCTGTGGCATGAGAGAGACATCGAATCACGCTGAAGCTCTGGAAGCCTACCAAGGGACTGCCATCCTCGTGGCTTGACCCACTTTGAACATATCTCCCATTCTTGGTGCTATGCTGGTTGGCCACCACCAGCTCCTGCCCAGTTTCCTTCTCTAGGAACTCCTACTTCTTGCAGTTGAGTCTTGAATGAAACTAAGGATTCCAAAGGGCGGAGGTGAGAAAGCATTCTGTGCATGAAGGGCAGCTTGTATAAAAACAAGGTCTAGGAGATGGAATCCAAAATCTGGAGAACAAAATTATAGGATCATAGGGTTGGAGCTAGAAGGGGACACCAAGTCTAACCTCCTCATTTTACAGGTGAGGAAACCAAGGGCCAGAGAGATTAAGGGACTTGTCCAAAGTCACACAGCTAGTAAGTGGCAGAAGCAAGATTTGGACCTAGGTCTTCCTGACTCCATGTCCAGTGTTTTTTTCTACTAGAGGCCAGTTTGACTGGAAAGTAGAGTGAACAGGAGTAATGTTCAGGAAGCCTAGAAAGATAAACTGGAGACAGATTCCAAAGGGCTTTAAATTCCAAGTTTAGGAATTTGGATTTTATCCTACAGTCAGTATGGAGTCATTGAAGTTTCTGAGCCCCAGAATGATAAGGCCATATATGTGCTTGAAGAAGATTATTGCAGCCTTTGGGACAACAGACTGGAGAGGGTAGACTGGAGGCCAGTAATCTGTTCATTAGCAGGCTGCTGTAATGGCTCATGATGAAGGCCTGAACTAGGGTGGTGGCCACTCAGGTGGAGAGAAGAGGAGATCTCACTAAACAGATCCTCTTCCTTGAGAAAGGACCTAACGTAAAACATGTCAGTGCACATGTAAGCAGGTCTGGTAAAAGAAAAGAAATTGCTCCACGTGGCTTCAGAAGGGAACAGAGAGCAAACACAGAAGAAAAGCAAGAGGAAGGCATTATTGAATTGAGATTGTTATATCTTCTGGCAAAACACGTATAATAAAAATTCAGATGTCTTTAAAAATGGAAAATGTTCCATTTGCAGAGATGATTAGAGTAGTAACTCTCCTGCCTCACAGCATGATTTAAGGTCTGGGGCTTAGCAAGTTCCCCTTCCTCCTGGCCCCCTTATTGAGTCTCCTGTCTCTCTCACTTACTTTAGTTCTCTCCTCTCATCTCCTTTATGTTCCAGATTAATATTCTTGGAAAGCCTCACTGCTACTCCTACTGTCTGTTACGAGTTTTTTTAAAACAAGAGTATTTCTTAAAAGTGCCTTTTTCTTAGCATTTGATGAGTCCCAGTGGAGGTATCTCTGATGGGTCAATGCAGGTTTTCTATTTCTTTGCCCCAAAGCCATTTGGGTAAGTAGCTATGCATCTCTGTAGTACTTCCTGTCCTGGGCAGTGTTCTTTGGCTGGACATTCTGAGAATTACTACATTTTAAGAGCTTCCTTGCAAGGGTAATTCTTTCATGCTAATTAGCTAAATTCTGATTTAGTGTGACAAGGTTTTCACTCATTTTTCTTTTTTCGTGCTGCCATGAAATCTAAAGGGTAGATAGACACACACACACACACACACACACACACACACACACAAACACACACATCCTGCCCCCCATTGCATGAATTCTGACTTTGCGAGCCCTGTTAACATATAAGTTTTTAAGTGCAAAACATTCTCTGGTAGTGAAGGAGTGACCGTGGAAGGTGGTGGTGCTGGTGATGTGGTTCACTATAAATTTGTGTTCCTAAAATCTGTTGATATTGAGCTTTCTAAGTCTGGCTTGTCACTATTAGCTAAATATCATATGAAGGGCTTATTTATTTGTTTGTTTGCTTTCTAATCTTATATCCACAATCAATGTTTTAATGGTAAAGAGTGGGTGGAGGAACAATAAGATTTCCTTCCCTTCCATGCTTATCTCTTTCCTTTTTCCTACATTTATCCCAGAGATGGCAAATCTAAAAGGAAAAAAAGCAAGACAAAATATGACATCTGAGATGTGAAGAATTTCCCAAAGGGAAGCTAAGAATAGCCAGTTTATGGTGTTAAAAGCACTTTTAGTAAAAATTTCTCTTGGGATGATTTCTTCCCTTATTCTCTTGATTATTGTCTATTGTTGCTTAGTATTCTTCGGTATAAATTCTCTTGTGGATGGCAGAGAACAGTAAATTCTACATTCTATTTTAGCTAATGGAATTCAGAGGAGCACTTGAAACAGTTTACATTCTGTTATGAATTAAGCCGTGGTGATGACATATGCTTAGTGGTCGAAGCTGACATGCAAAATAAGTCAAATTTAATCATTTGGAAATCATATTTGGGCATAAAACAGACCATTCTGGGGGTAGAAATGAAAGATTGAACTATAGAAAGAAGAATCTGCCAGAACACTAATAGCCTAATTATGCTTGCAGTCAGCAAAAGAACAGGAATTTCCACACTAATATTTGGTTTACTAAGGTTGTATCATTCTTCCTTTGTGATTCCCAATGCAATTAAAAAAAAGGGAGAGGGGAGTTTATAATTCAGCTGAAAAAAACACAGTCGTATAGGTTAAAACCAGGCATCGTAGTTCTCCCAGAAATCTAACTGATTCTTACTAACCTCATCAGGAACCTCTTCATAACTTAGAAGTGAGCCAAACACTCAAGTGATTCTTTCATGCATTTTGGTATTGAGTATCTGTGACTGCCCCACTTAAAGTCTGCTAGTCTCTCCTAAGCATCCTAATGTAGGCGTCTCCGATTCTGGTTCTTACAAACCTATCATTTACTAAATAACTACCCTATGCAAGGAACTGTGAAGGATACAAAAATAAATGATAACCCTTGCCTGTAAGAAGTTCATGGTCGGGGCGGGTAGGTGGTGCAGTGAATAGAGCACCGCCCCTGAAGTCAGGAGGACCCGAGTTCAAATCCGGCCTCAGACATTTGACACACTTACTGGCCATATGACTTTGGACAAGTCACTTAACCCCAACTGCCCTCTTCCCCCCCACCAAAAAAAAAAGAAGTTCATGGTCTGTTAGAGGAGATAAGACACACTCAAAATTAACTATGATTGATACCTAAAGAGCATTAAAAGTGCCTGGGAGAAGGTATAGAATGTAAGGTAGTTAAGGGAGGGACTGCTATCAGGTAGGGAGATCAGGCAAGGCTTTATCAAGAACGTGGCACCTTACTTGAGCCAGGAATGAGGGAAAGGATTTCCATAGGTGGAGCTAGCAACCAAGATACATTCTGGGCCCAAGTGTGCAAGGAGGAAAGGGTGATAGAGGTTTGAGGAGAAGAGAAAAGTCCAGTTTGGCTATACTGTAGATTAGTAAAGGGAATTAGTTATGGTATAAAACAGGTAAAGTAGATTAGGTCTAAATTGGAGAGCCTGAATGCCTGGCTCTCAGCCAAAAAGCATTTATTAAGTAAGCACTTACAGTGTGTAAGAGACACAGAAAAAAAGTGAACAGTCCCTGCCCTCAAGGAGTTTATATTCTATTGGAGGAGACAACACGTACACACACACATACAATACACACACACACACACACACACACACACACACACATATATACACATACACACGTACACACATACATCTACATGCACACATATATGTGTATATATCTAGATCTATTTTGTTGTTCAGTCATGTCTGACCCTTTGTGACCCCATTTGGGGTTTTCTTGGCAGAAATACCAGAGTGGTTTTCCATTTCCTTCTCCAGCTTATCTTACAGATGAGGAAACTGAGGCAAACAGGGTGAAGTGTCTTGCCCAGGGCCACACTGCTAGTAAGGGTCTGAGGCTGGAATTGAATTCAGGTCTTCCTGATTCTAGGCCTGCTACTCTATCTACCATGCCACCTAAGGGGTGTGTGTGTGTGTGTGTGTGTGTGTGTGTGTGTGTGTGTGTGTGAGAGTGAAGATGATTTACGGGGAGAAGGTACTAGCAACGAGAAGGATCAGAAAAGGCCTCACCTCAAGATAAGGTTTGAAAGAAACAAGATATTCTAAGAAGGGAGGTAAAAAAGTGAATGTTTTCCAGAACAGAGGGCAGCCAATGCAATAGGACCTTGAGTGTTGTTTATGAGGAATAGGAAGAAGGTCACTTTGACATGGAAATAATATGTAATAAGGCTACAGAGAAAGGTTGGGGCCAGGTTATAAAGGGCTTTACAAATCAAACAGAGCAGTTTGTATTTGATTCCAAAGGCAACAGGGAAAGGCAATAGACTCAGAGAGAACAGAATGAGATAAATATTTCTTGGACTTGGTCAAATGTGGGAATTTGTTTTGCTTGACTATGCATAGGTTTTGTTTTTCTTTTTTCTCCCTTCCCCCCACTGGAAGGAACAGATGAGAAAGAAAATTGAAAAATAAACAAAATTTAATGTAAAAAAAAAAAGGTAGTAGGGAGCCATTGGAATTTATTAAGAAGGGGAATGACATAATCAGGTCCATACTTCAAGAAAATTACTTTAATACTTATGTGCAGAATGGATTAGACTGGGGAAAGAGGCTTGAGTTAAGGGAATTCAATTTGGAGGTGATTGTACTAATCTAGGTCAATGGTGTTGAGAACCTGAACTAAGATGGTGGCTGGGTTTGTAGAGAGAAGGGAATGGATATAAGAGATCTTGCGGAACAAGAAACAATGAAGATTTGGGAAAATAGGCTATATGGAATGAGGAAGATTAAGGAGTCATGGATAATGCCAGGATTATAAACCTATATGACTAGATAGATGATGGCAACTTAACAGAAATAAGAAGGTTCAGAAAAGGGGTGGATTAGGATAGAAGGCTAATGGGTTCTGTTTTGGAAATGAGCTTGAGATACCTATGGGACATGTGTTTTGAAATGTCTAAGAGGTCACTGAAATGTACAGCTAGAGCTCAGGAGAGACTCTAGGGCTGAATATAGAGATCTGGAAGACATCCACACAGAAATGATAATTAAACCCACGGGAACTGCTGATGAGGCCACTGAAAGAAAATGTAGAGAGAGAGAAGAAAAGACCCAAGAAAGCCATATATGAGACACCCACTATTAGGGGACTGGGAACATAACAGATTGAGAAGAAGCCAATCAGACAGGTAAGAGAACTATAGGAGAGGAATGTTACAAAAACCCAGAGAGGAAAGATTACCTAGGAGGAGACGGTGGTTAGTCCTATCATATGCTTGCTAGAGGTCAAAAAGGAGGAAGACTGAGAAAAGACCATCCAATTTTGCAATTAAGAGAACATTGGTAAATTTAGAAAAAACATTTTCAGTTGAATGATGAAGATAGAAGCCAGACTGTAAAAACAGCTAATACGAGGCCTCAAAAAAATGATATCATTGATCTGTGACAATAGATAATGTAAGAATTATCCCCACTCTATAGGTGAGGAGGCAAGTTCAAAAATGGTAAGTATTTGTCCAAGGTCAAACAGCGAGTAACTGATGGAGCTGGGATTTTAATTCAGTGCTTCTAATTTATTGTTCTTTTCACAATCTCATAGCTATAATTGAACAAACCAGCAAACTTTTACTAAAGCCCCTACCAAGTAATATATGTGACAAGGCATTGAGCCTTAGGTGACTAAGGTAATGAAAAGTTTTTGATTAGTTGAGCAACATGTTTAGGGCTGTGCATTAGGAAGATTAATACAGCAGCAGTTCCTAAACTGGGATTAAATAGGCAAGAGACTAGAGGCTGCATGAAACTAGAAAGCTACTGTAATCATCCAAATAGGAGATTGTAAGGGTGGTGGCATTGTGAAAGGATAAAAGAGGAGTGGGAGGGAAAAGTGAAGTCAATGAAGGAGATTGAGAAATATGTGGAGATGGTGCTCATTGTATTAGAGATTAGAAGAAAAGAGGCAGAGCGAAGACGGCCGAGGGAACTGAAACTGTATGGTGAGCTACTATCCACAAACTCTAAATCAGACCTGATCATGACAAGGAAATCCCAAAAGTCACAGTGAGCCCTTGGAACAGCCTGGCTCAAAAAGAGAGACAGATAAAGAGGTCTACCAACAGTGGGAACAGGTGGATCCGTAGGACACCCTGCTGCAGAGCACTGCAACACCCAGGAAGAGGCTGGGCACCAGGGCAAGAACAAGTCCCATACCCATCGCGGGACACTACAAGGGGAACAGGTACAAACTGGTAGCTTTAACACCCACTGCTCAGGTCCAGGGCAGAGTGAGAAGTGGACACACAAGGCAGTGGCATTCTTGGGCAGGGAGGCCCTGGGTCACCTCCCAAGAAAGAAGAAATTCCAGATGCCAGGAGCAGTGGTGTGGCTCAGACCTAAGCTCAGGGCAAGGTCTCACTTCCAGCATCTAGCCCAGCCTGCAGAAGAATAATGAAAGCAGCAATCCCAGACTAAAGGGGAGCCTATGATTCTGGCACTGGACCTTTCAAGTTGGTTGATAAAGGTAGAGTCCAACAGCATTCTGCTCTTGCATAGACCCAAACTCAGGTCAGAAACTTGTAGAGCTCAGGCCAGGGAGACAAGAATTGCACTTTGTCTGGATTAGACCACTTTGGGAAGACTGAAAGCTTACAGGTCCCCAGCCTGTCCCTGAGAATGTGAAGTAATACAACAATGCCCCAAGAAAACAACCGTAGGACTAGTCTAGACATTTCCTCCAGAAGTAGAACAGAGCCTACCTCTAACATCAAAATCAGGAAGTAGGTTGGAAGAATGGGAGGAAAAAAGAGCCCCACCATGATGAGCTATTATGGTGACAAGGATGCTCAAGACACAAACTCAGAATTTAGAGTCATTTAGAGATTGACAAAGCAAAGCCTCAGAGAAAAACACAGCTTAGAAACAAACTTAACTAAAATTCCTGGAAGAGATGAAGCAAGAGTTTTAAAAACTTTTTTTAATAAATGAAATTAGAGTGCTTGAAGAAACACTAGGAAAAGAAATGAGAGCTTGAAGAAAGAAGTGGAAAAGAAAATAACAGCCTGGCAAAAAGAGTTCAAAACTTTGCTGAAGCAACAAACTGAAAATTAGAATTGGATCAGATAGAAGCCAGTGACCTGCTGTGACAACAAGAAATATTAAAACAAAGTCAAAAGACTGAAAAAATAGAAGAAAGTGTAAGGTATCTCATAGAAAATACAACTGACCTGGAAAACAAATTGAGGAACAAAAATTTAAGAATCATTGGATTATCTGAATAACATGACCAAAAAAAAAAGAGCTCCTCAACATATTTTAGGAAGTCTTGAAAGAATACTGCCTAGATCTCTTAGAACCAGAGGGCAAAGTGGAAATGGAAAGAATCCACTGAAAACTTTCAGGAACATCATAGCCAAATTCTAGAGCTTCTAGGTTAAAGAAAAAAATATATTGTAAGCCACAGTCAGGATCCCATACAATTTAGCAGCAACCACTGTAAAGGAGTGGAGAACTTGGAATGTGATATTCTAGAGACAGAGGACATGAACCTACTGCCAAAAAAAATCTTACTCAACAAAACTAATTATAAAACTACAGGGGGGAAATTGGACCTTTAGTGAAATAGAGAACCTCCAAGTATTCCTGATGCTGCAGAAAAATTCTGAAGTTCGGAAACAAGTGAAGAGAAACATAAAAGGCAAAACATGAATGAACACAGATAAAAGACTAAACAAAGATAAACTACTTACATTCTAATATGGGGAAATGATACATGTGTCTCCACTGAACTCTGTCGTCATCAGGATTCATAAAGGGAGTCCAATTACTTGGACTGGGAGTGGATCTGTTTTATCTCGATGATCTAAAGAAAAGAATAGAAAGAGAAGGGAAAGGAAAAGAAGGTTAGGGAAAATTATCTCAAGTAATCAGGGTGCACAAGCAGGCATCTACACAAACAAGAAGGGGGCAGAGGGAATGGCTGACACTTGAACCTCACTCATGTGAACTAGTCAAAAGAAGGAAAAATATACACACATACAGAGCTGGGTACAGAAATCCATTTCACTCAACAGGGAAATAGAAAGAAAAGGGGAGAAGGGAAAGGGAGACCTAGAGGGAAAGGAGATTAAGGAAGGGATTAGACCTAAGCAAAACAAACTCTTGGGATGGGCAAAAACATTTATAGCTCATTCTGAGGTGGCAAAGAATGGGAATCTGGGGGAGAGCCCATAATTTGGGGAATGAAAGAATAAGTTATGGAATATTAATGTGACTGAATACTGTTATGCTGACCTCTTATTGGCAGAATGACTAATCAGGATCCAGAAGACTAAGCATAAAATGTCTCCTTAGAGAGAAGTGAAGGACTCAGAAAGCACAGGAGAGGTTTTTTGGTTATGTCCAATGTGGACACTTGTTTTGGTTTACGTGTTTGCAATGAGTTTTCTTCTTCTTTTCCCCGTTGGGATGGATGGAGGTGGGATTCCAAGGGTGAGAAGGCAGATCTTGGCTGATTAAAACAAAAAAAATACAAAAAAAGAAAAGAAAAATGGACTCACATTCAAGGAATTATCTCACTTTTATTTCTTTCTTTAGGGCCCCCTCTGAGTAAATACTGGAGAGTAAAAATGCCTGCAAAATTTCTGGGATATTTCTGGGAAGACAGTAGAATGAGAGAAGTTGCAAAGAAGCCAGATTCCTAATGCTCTACCCCCCCCAAAATAGCAAAAGAAATGGTGAAAACAAAATGACCAGAAATTTTATAAGAAAATTAAAGCTTACCAAAAGACAATGATCAAACCCAAGAAAAACTGACAGGTTTGTTTTTTTTTTTTAATTACAGAGTAAGAGAAACAAGAGGGGGAAATATCAGAAGTGCAACAAGAGTATCAAAAGTTGCATAAGCAACAAAGTAAGAAATAGAGATAGACTCAAATGGATAACAGAATAAAAGGAAAAACTCGCATGTCCCTTCCCCTACCACCAAAAAAAAAATCACAAAGAATTAAATAAATAGGTTAATGGCAGCAAAGAAACCTCAGGAGGAATTAAAGGAAGAATTGAATATAAGGAATCTCTAGAAGAGATCATGGAAAAACTTCTCAAGATGGATAATGAAGAGAATTTAGAAGAATTCAGAGGGCGTGGCCAAAAAACAGAATTAATGCAATGGACCAAAGAACATAACTGGAGTGGAAAAACAAGGTCAGAAAATAACCCAACTGGAAAAATATTTGGAAGCCATGCAGGTGGAAGTTTCAGATCTGGAAGACGGCTCTAGGAGAGAAAAACCTCAAGATTTAGGGATGGGGGAGTGCCAGAAAACATTGGGAATGTTTCTACCCCCCAATTAACCCCTTTTTCACAGAGCCACATAGATGATTCATATAAACAAGAGGGCTTTCATCATGAGCATGAGTAACCATAGACAAGTCACATAAGCTCTCTGAGTTTTCATTTCCTGATCTGTAAAGTGGGTGGAGGGAAGAAGATGGGAAAGGAAGCAGGATAGCCAGGGAACTTACCTTTCAGTGTTTCGATGAAGCCATTATTAAATGTCAAAATTTCCTAAGTTAATTTAATACCAATGAAATACTTGAATTAAATAAAATACATTCATCCTATTGATCTTTTTTTCTCTTCTGTTTCTTTTTAAATTCTTCAATGATCCTCTTTTCTTGTTAAAAATTTTTGTGACCTTCCAACTCTTCCCCCAGGTCTAACCATGTCACTGTTGTACTCAATCAACTCCAATAGCTCCCAGTTAACTAGAATCAAATACGAATTCCTCAGTTTAGCTTTTAAAGCCCTCCACAACCTGACCCCAGCCCTCCTTTCTAGCTTTATTCTGTATTTCTTCCTTTCATGAACACTAAACTCAAGCTAAACTTGGCCTTACTGCCCTTCCTACTCCACACTCCATCCCTCACCTTGGCTCCTTTTCAGTGACTGTTTCCCAAGCCCAGAAAGTACTCTATATTCCCTCCCTGCTTTTGATCCTTAGAATTCTTTGTTTCCTCCAAGGCTAAGTTTGAATGCCACTTTCTACATGAAGATTTTCCTGATTCCCTTAGCTGCTTTCTCCACCAACTGTTTTATATCCATTTTGTATATACCTACATATGTACAAATTTTCTCCCCCAGCTAGATTGTAAACTCCTTGAGGGCAAGTCTCACTTTTGTCTTTTATCTGTGCCTGGCATTGAGAAGACATTTAATAAATACTTTGTTCAGAGATTGATTGACTGGCAAAGGAACTCCATAAATAATCACTAACATTTTTAATATGTAAATTGTTCTGAAAATATGGTTTTAATTGAAGTTCTTTGTATCTTGTCTGTATTTGCTAAGGTCGTTATTAAGCTTACAATAAATTTTTTTTAAGTAAATGGAATGGACACTGAGCAATGTTTTTAAAGATCACAAAGGGATCCTTTCAACATGGTTTGCACATCAAAATCACAATCCCTTTGGACATAGTTTTCACAAGAGCAAATCAAAATTAAATTCTCTGTATGCTTTAGTTAACTGCAGTGGAACACACACACACTTTTCCCAACCATATTTAATTCTCTGATGCATATAAAGCAACTTCAAAGTGCATTTCATATAGACTTGAGGTTTATGTTCTGCTTACTTCCTACCAGTTCCTCAGAATGCAGTGTTAACATGTCCTTATGAATGTCTCCAGTTACCTGCATCAAGGCCCATCTGCAGTGTTTCAAGACAACCTTGGCTGCCCAGGGTTCCCTGAACTTCAGGGCACCTTGACATATTCTAACAAGCACTAAAACAGAAGAAATTGAAAACAAACAAAATTTAGCCAAGAAATACTTGGCTTTTTTTCCTTTTGCTATTTTTTAATATAACAAGGGATGTTGTGTGTGTGTCTCACAGGGAGAAAAGAATAGACGTCTCTAGCATCTCCTCACCCAACCCTTCTCCAAAGGAGACCTTGATTTCTGCCAGGAGAGGAAGCAAGTGGTGGGGTAGACTAGACTAGAATTATATCTGTCTGCTCCCTTAAATATTATTAGTCTAAGGGATATAATTTTTAGGTTCAAACTAAACTCCTTATCTCTATTTCTTAATAGGGAAAGGTAGATGCCCAAGCTCTATACCTAAGGCTTGACCCCTTTCCTGCCAAATGAACACAAATATAGCAAACAGCAAAGATATCCATGTATGCAAGCCAATAGCAAACAGAATCGGAGAAAGTGTACATACATAGGAGAATATAGAACAAACGAGAGAGAGAGGCAAGAGTTACAGGAAAAATGTGAATTAACAAAAATCTTTACAAATTGAAATACTTTCATATTTCAGGGTACATGCAGGTTGAGTTGAATTTTTCTCTTTTTGAAGTTAAGGTTTTAACACTTTCATCACCACAATTTTCCATAAAGTGAAGGTTTTGGACCAGGTTATACCTCAAAAGTGGCTGCTTCCAGCTTTAACTCTGAATCGAGACTCACTGCATAAGTTCATTGCTGTTTCAGCCTTTTAGCTGACAGACTGCAGCTTTGCCCTGCCAGGCTATGTAGATCTTTAACCTTTGGCAGGTGCTGAATTTGGGAGGGCTGGGGAACTAAAAGAAGGTGCTCCTCCCAAACACTTAGAGCCTAGGTCAGAAGACCTTATTGTAGGTTACGCCTCATATATTTGACTTTGAAAAAAGGTGTTTATTTTATTTTAATTTATATCTTTTGTTTTCACATCATTCTCATTTCCATTTCCAAATATATTCTCTTCCCTCCCCAACCTAATGAACAAAATTTTTAAAAGAGAAACAACAAAACTAACTGACACATTAAGTGTTCCACAATATATGTAATTCTAAACAAAATTCTTTAGTGAAGTCTATACATATGTAGTTCTATACCTATGGTCCTCATCTCTGCAAAGAAGAAAACAAGGTATATTTTGTCATCTTTGGGGACAAGCTTGGTCATTATAATTATATATCATTCTGTCTCACTTTAAATATTCTTTCCATTTACATAATTGTAGTTACTGTGTATATTGTTTTCTTGATTCATATTACTTCACTCTGCATTAGTTCATATGTCTGCCTGTGCATCTCTGCATTATATTTATATGTTAAAATTTATTTAGCCATTTCCACAAAAGTACACATTTACTTTGTTTCTAGTTCTTTGCTATTACAAAAAGTACTGCTATGATAGCATAGTGGATGCAGTGCTGGACCTCAAGTCAGGAAGACCTGAGTTCAAATGCAGTCTCAGGCATTTTGTGATCCAGGACAAATCACTTAACATCTGTTTGCCTCAGTTTCCTCAATGGTAAAATAGGGGTAATAATAATGCAAGGATCTAAGACAAATCCAAAAGACTCATGATGGAAAATGCTGTCCACATCCAAAGAAGGAACTATGGAGTCTGAATGAAGATCGAAGAGTATTATTTGCTCGCTCTCTCTCTTTTTAAAATTTCTTCTTTTTTGTGGTTTCTCCTATTGGTTCTAATTTTTCTTTACCAAGAGTTGTATAAGTTTCCTCCTTCATTCTCTGAAGCCAAGATTGGACAATCATGATTAGTAGAGTCCAGCTAACTTTCAGTGTGTTTTCATTTTGTTATTATAGGCATTGTAGAGCTTTGTCTCTTGATCCTGTTTTCTTTGCTCTGCATCAGTTCATATAAATCTTCCCATGCTTCTCTGAATTCCTCATCCTGATATGTTTGAATATTTTCAAGTCAAATCAACAAGCATTTATTAAACACCTATAAAATGCCAAGCACTGTGCTAAGCCTTGGAGATATAATAAAAGGCAAGCACACAGTCTGTGTTCTTAAGGAGCTTACAATATAAAGTAGATGTATAGCTATAGAAGGACAAATCACTGTACTTCACTTTAAACAAAACTAATATGTGCAAGATTTTTTAAATACAGATTGATGCAGAAGGTAGATATAATGAGTACGGAGATCCTACTCCTATCAGTTCAGCATCTGGTAATGGGTTAACTAGTAAAAGTTTGGAAAGAGCATTGATGCCTCCCAACTACAATACTGAGTTGAACTTATAGAGTGAGAATATTATTTGTTTTACTAAAGGATTCGCAATAGTTTCTTCAAATAGCAATCTCCCCAGACTTCCAGGGGCAGAGCCAAGATGGGGAAGTAGAGAAAGCACTCAGCTGAGTTCTCCCAATATACCCTTCCAAGCATCAAAATAATGCCTCAAAAGTGAATTCTAGAGTGTTAGAATCAACAAAAGGTCAGAGTGAGATTCTTCTATCCCAAGACAACATAGAAGGTAAGAAAAAGAGATCTCTGACTTGGAGTGGGAGAGGGGGTGGAGACTGATTTGGAGCCTACATGAATGGAAGACTAGTGGTGGGACTAGGTGGTGGTGACAGAAGCAGCAGCAACTTCAGGAGCTTTCCAGCCAGAGATGGTAAGGGGACCTGGAAACTGGTCAGAAAGAGACTATAGGGGACTCTGTTCTAACCCTGAATGTAAGACTGGGCTCTATCTGGCAATTCCATTGCCTAGACCCACTTCTGGGTCACAGTTCAAAGTGGGGAGGTGGGGAGGGGAGGAACACTTTCAGTTAAGATGGAGTGGAAACCCTGGGGACAGTATCACTGCTGCTTCCAAGGGATCAGAGACCCTGAGGTATAGTATTGTTTTCGGATCCAAGGGAGAAGGGACCATGAGGAGTATTATTATTGATTGCAATTCCAATGGATCAGGGACCCTTCCTTGGTAAGGACTAGAGTACAGACCAAGAGAGCAGTGACCACACCTCTCCTCAGATCATATCATGGTGGAAGCACCCAAAATTTCTAAATCCCCAGAACTAGCTGTGAAAACAGTAGTGTGAAATAGCTTGAAGCTTGACACAGTGCCCCTGCCCCTCTGCCTCTCTGGGAACAGAGCCCAACATTAACATAAAATTCTATAAATCAAGAAATAGAGTGGAAAAATGAGCAAACAACTAAAAAAGAACCTGATCATAAAAAGCTACTATGGTAACAGAGAAGATCAAGACACAAACTCAAAAGACAACAATAAAGTCAAAATAGCTACAAGCAAAGCCTCAAAGAAAAAAAAAGGGAATTCTACACAAGCCCAAGAAGAATTCCTGAGAGATCAAAAAATTATTTTCAAAACAAAATAAGAGTGGCTGAGGAATAGATAAAGTGATGAATACAAAGGAAGAAAATTATGGAAAGACAATTAACTGCCTGGTAAAAGAGGTACAAAAAAATACTGAAGAAAATAATACCTTGGGGCAGCTAGGTGGCGCAGTGAATAGAGTGCCGGCCCTGGAGTCAGGAGGACTTGAGTTCAAATCCAACCTCAGACACTTGACACACTAGCCATGTGACTCTGGTAAAGTCACTTAACCCCAATTACCCTCCAAAAAGCTAAAAATTTAAAAAAAGAAAATACTTGAAAAAAAAAGAACTGGTCAAATGGAAGAAGATATACAAAAATTTATTGAAGAAAATAATTCCTTAAAAATTAGAACTGGGCAAGTGGAAGCTAGTGATTCCATGAGACATCAAGAAACAATAAAAGTAAATAGAACGAAAAAAATAGAAGAAAATGTGAAAGATCATATAGGAAAAAGAACTGACCTGGAAATAGATTAAGGAGAGATAATTTAAGAATTATTGTCATGGTCAAAGACAGCCTAAACATCATATTTCAAAAAATTATCAAGGAAAATTGCCCCAATATCCTTGAACCAGAGGGTAAAACAGAAATTGAAAGAATCCACCAAATATCACCTGAAAGAGATCCCAAAATGAAAACTCCTGGGAATATTATAACCAAATTTCAGAGCTCCCAAGTCAAAGAGAAAACACTTCAAGTAGCCAGAAGGGGAGAGGGAGAGAATTTGGAATTCAAAAATTTTTTTAAATGATTGTTTAAAATTTTGTTCACATGTAATTGGGGAATATTTAATGAAATAAATAATTTTAAAAAACCAAATAGCAATTCCTCCCGGCCTCATTTAAAATATAATTTTCACTATGAGAATTCCATTTACACAGAACTTGGGAATATTTCTCACATAACCTGAGGTACTCCCACAGTGGTTGATTAGTGCAGAGTAGATTGATTAAAGCTAAAAATTATTGTGTAAAGGCTAGATAAAACAATTAAAATTCTTAAATAAATGCTAAGATGCAGTAGCTTTTTCTTATTAATATGACAAATTAATATGACAAATAAGTCCCATATTTGCTAGTCACCTTATCCTAAGATTCTGAAGATTCTGAATGGTATCAGAGAATTTCAAAAATTGGAAATACCAACATAAAACCTGCTCACAGACCCATCACATCCTACAGTTGTTTTTATGATAATAGAAGAGGAAATCCTAAAATCTATAGGCATCTCCTGGCTATAAGCCCAAAGACCACCTTGTATGGCTCAGCTTAACACAAGCAATGGCTAAATTCCAGACCAAGAGTAAGTGGTACCAACTGGAGCCCAGCCAAAGGAATTTTTAAAAATTTCAACTGATTAGAAATATCCACATTTCAGCAGAAAATTCATAGTAAGATTATCAGATAAGTGGGAAAACCAACAGCACATTTGAACCCATTGGCCAAGGAAAACAAATCAGACACTGGGTAATGTGAGTGGCGTTTTTTTCGTGAAATGATTTTTATGTTCATAACAGGAAACTTATCAATGAAGTAACAGAAGTGTTTTATATAGTTGTAATACAAATAAGCATGAAAGAGACTGCTTTAAAATTTCAATTTCTCCTTCTTCTTATAAAGGCCATTCTAAAGAGATAATAAGTTTGGAGGAACAGGAGAAAGGGAAAGAGAAAGAAGACTGAAGGAATCCGCAGAATCACTGAACTCTGAAATTCTGCCTCCAGGAACATCATATGAGGTCATTGCAGGGGATGTTTGTGCTTAATTGTTTTCCTTTTTCGTTAATTGTTTTCCTGTTCCAAGGGAAGGTATGATCTGAGAGGACGGGAGTTCCAGAAATGATTGATATAAAAAAGCAAAGACATCAATAAAACTTCTTTTTAAAAGAAATTGAGCTGCCAGGTGAGTTGCCAGGGCAAACAGTTCACAGGAAAAACACAATGATATGCAATAACTACAATAAACTCTCCAATATTCCCAGAAATTAGCTTTAGAAACTAAGGCACATTTGCAAACCCTGGCCTCCTTCCTAAGCCTACCAGTAAACAAGCCTGTTAGCAACAGCAGTCATGCAAATTCCTTTTCATTAGAAGCCTGACAGCGGCTGCCAACGTCAAGTCACAGAAGCCTCCGGCCCACTGGCAGCAGCCACCAGATGTGAATCATGGGTTGCTCCAACCCTGGGCTGATGCTTAACGAGGATCCTGTCCTTAGGATATAGGCGGACATCTCTCTTCTGGATCCCCTGAGCAAACAGCTCTCATTGACTCAGTGTCACTAAAGTTCACATAGTCCTGAAAAACAGCTTGGTGGTTTGTTGAGAGTTGTTGTTGTTGTTTTTTTCTAAGGATGCAGTTAGGTTAGACTGAAGGAAAGCTACCTAAGAATCACCTCAATTCGGTTAGCCCTGAAAGGCAGACTGACCAGGAGATATATTTTTAGAACACGTTGTGCTAAGGCAGAACTATACAGTCAAATACTCCATGCAAAAGAGATGTGCAGAGATGTGGGGCCAAATAAAAATGGCCTTTAAAAAAAAATCTGAATAAATTTAGTGTTAATGAAAATGTACTGATACCATTAATATAGCTAATGAAAATAATATATTGAGTGTTATATAACTGTAACAGCCTGGGTATACTGGACATGGCTTGTCTAAGCTGAAAAGAGCTAATAGTCCATTTTTTACTGTAAGCATTTACTCCTTGAAAATCAGTAAGTGCTATCAACCGGGACTTACTTTATTGTTTAGTTCATTGTCTGGGCTTAAAAAAGTGATGGAGAAAATGGTAATAATTCAGATTTAGCTTAAAAGTGTGTCCATACTCCTCAACACCCACCCCAAGAGCTTGTTGTTAAACATTTACTAGCACACCACTGTTAGATTTCCCACACATTACATATATAGTCTCTGAAGAACCACAAATAAGGGCCACAATGAGAGCAATGGTGAGGCAGATGGTGGGCATGAGCAGGCTGCGGTACGTGAACATAAATGATGCCATCAGAGAAGCGGATGAGCAAAAAAGAATGGCTGGTCTCATGGTAAAAACAAGGGATCGGCAATGTATAACCCAGGCACCCCATGGGTATCCTTCAATGTCAAGAGATAGCAAAGAAGGCCCTTGTGCAGCAGGCTGGGTAGACCCCCTTTGAAAAATGTGTGAGAAGATGTGCACAAGGGTCATGGAGGTTAGATGAGCGTGGATGGCTTGTGGTCTGCGTTTCTGGATCGAGCACCCACATAGATGAGATCACAGATGGATTGGAGTGTTTGAGCTGAATGGATAGCTAATCCCAATGCAACAATCACGTATTTCTCACTATCTCTCTGTCCTTTCTGGGGGATGCTCTTATCCTGGCAACAGAATGTGAACTGTCTCAAAAAAAAATTCCTCTGCTTTCTCCATGATGTAATGAATTATTCACAAAAGCACAAGGGGACTCTACATCAAATCCACCATGTGTGCAGGAAAGGCTAGATGACTGCCTGAGTTTTTATGAACAATTTATTTCCCTTTGCCTGTCTAGACACCCAGTAGTAATGATTATCACTTAGGGGCCGCTCCTGCATGTAAGCGGCTAACCACACTGAATGATGTGATACTCTCATAAAGAGCAGCATTGAAAGGGAGCAAGGTCACCAAACTCCTCCTGTGTATGCTTCACGGCTTCCTTTTAAGACCTCGCCATGAAAAGCACTGAACAGGGAGAGACACAAAGCAATGGGGAAGGAGTCGAGTGCAAGGCAAAGACAAAAGCAGTTTCTACAAAGGTTAACTTTGGAGACAATAGAGAAGGAGAAACAAAACTGAAAATACTGATCTGTCAGCACTAAGTACCTGTTATGTACCAGGCACTGTGCTGAGTAAGTACTTTACAAATAACATCTCATTTGATCCTCACAACAATCCTGGAATTAGGTGCTGTTATTATTCCCATTTTACAGAGGAGGAAACTGAGGCAAACAGGGTTAAGGGACCTAGGTGCCCAGGGTCACACAGTTATAAGTACCAGAGGCTGGATTTGGACTCAGGTCTTCCTACCTCCAGGCCAAGTGCTCTATCCACTGAGCCACCTAGCTGCCTCTATAAAAGGAACACTGATAAGCAAATTCCAAAGCTGGTCAGCACCATCTCTGCAACTTACATTCCTAGAGAGCTTCCCAGGGCCTTGGGAAGTTAAATGTCTAGGGTCACATAGCCAGTAAGCATCAGAGATAGGACTTGAACTCAGGACTTCTTGGCTTGAAGCCCAGCCCTCTATCAACCATGCTGCACTGCCTTTGGCGCTGGGCATACAAAGACAAAAACAAAATAATTCTAGCTCTCAGGGAGCTTGCATTCTACCACGGAGGCAACCTAAGCACAAAGGAGTATATGCAGAATGTAGAAGAAATGCCAGGTAATTTGGGGAAGGCAGGCACTAGCAGCTGGTGAGATCAGTAAAGACGTCAAAGAGAAGATGCACCTTAAGCTGAGTCTCAAAGGAAGTAAGAGATCCCACCATGGAAAGGAGGGCAGGAGGAGGGAGACAACCTTAGATTTCATCACGAATTCCCCCTAATCCAAGCATATAAAACTGTTTTGGTGATCAGCAGATCCTGTAATCACGATGTCTCCTTTCCTCTGTTTTTGGAGACATAAGACCATATATCTCAAAGCCAGAAAGGACCTTAGAAGTTAGTTAATCCAACCCTGTCTTTTTATAGTTAAGAAAACTGAGACCCAGAGGTTAAGGGATTTACCCAAGATCATACGTGCATGTGGCAGGGCTGATAATAAGTACATGCTGGATTGGACTGAGTCTACTCATCCACCCAGGATACATTGTTTTATACAAAATATGGATTCCACTGAGGTCTATATGTTGTACAAGGACTAGTACATCTGGTGTGAAGGTTTGTTGGGTCCTTTTCAGGGCTGCTCCTCCAACTTTGGTATCTCTTAATACTCAGCTCTTACCTGTGGCTCCAAGAAGCTGTAGCATGCATAGCAGCCATTCCTGGGTAAACTGTCTTGGCAGATGGGCTAAACTAGGTAGAGAGGCCTCAAACCTATAGTTGAGTTAGGGGAGTGTCTAGCCCAAACTAGACTTGAAGACTTCCCCAGAAGAATGGGAGAATAGGAGCTATTTGTTCCAATCGCCACGAAGGCAACTGAAGCAGATTCTGTGGAGTAGTTGGAGCTTGGTCAGACCTTAAAGATGCCAAGGTCATTCACTGCATCCTGGGCCATCACCAGTCATCCTGAGTTTTGTCCTGCCACTGGACTTCGATGACCCTGGAAGAGAGAGTGAGGCTGATGACTTTGTGCAACTCTGCCTCACTTAAATCCAATTCACTTATGAGTCAAGATATCACCTTGTGATGTCGTTGGTCCTCTTTGAAAACAAAGGACACACAACAACAAGATTACATGCTCTGCTGTTCTCCTGTAGTCACTCCCATACTTTATAGTTCCCACAGTCAGTACCAACTGGGGATTTTCCATGTTGACTTATGAGCCCTATAAGCTGCCGAAGTGGCATACAAGTAGAGAGACAACCACCATTGTTCACTAGGAAAACTGGACTGGCTGTCCTCCCATGACTTCTTCAACAGCAAACCTTCCCAGAAACTGATAGAAAAGCCCCCTCCTCATTCAGTCAGACTGTAAATCCTGTAGCCAATGGGTCGCATACATCATGAATATATTACTACCTAGGATGATCCCCCTCAGTCTGAATTCACCCTCTGAGTCCCTCATCTTTGCTATATTGGGCTCATCTCTACCCTGAACTACATATACTCTCCAGTGTACTTGCTTACCATTCATAATTACAAATGAAGAGGAAGAACAGTCACTGTTTGGGAGGTTTTATGACAATGAGGATGCCTAGTGTACTGGGAAGAATACAGATCTAAGGAGAACATGGGAGCCCTGTGTGTGACATACATGCCCTAGAAATGACATAGGTCTTCCTTCTATGCCACCATGATCTTACTGCTACAACTGAGCCAGAATGGGATATGTATGGTGTACAACTGGCCCAGGAACATGCCACCATGGGAGGGGTAGAGGGGACAGGAGGGCAGAGAATGTAGCTGGCATAAAAGACTTTACAGATAAGCAGTCCATTGTAGCATGACCTAGATCTTGTATTCTGATCTAATACTGACCTTCTGATCCAAATTTTTTTTTCAGTGGTTTTTCTGGGTTGCCTCAACCCCTTGGACTTATTTCTTTCATATATATATATATATATATATATATATATATATATATATATATATATATATATATGAATTTATATGTATTTACATAAATGCACATATATAATTGATGCTTTTTTAATATCACTGTCAGTTCCTAATTACTTCTATCCACCCCCAGCCTCCCTTGAAACAAAAAGGTACAGTTTATCAAAACAAATCAACAGACTGGTCATTTCTGAAATAAAATATAGATGCCATAGAGTGAATGGCAATGCCTTCACCATTTATGTAATGTAAAGGCAACTAGAACCTTTTCCATTCTCATCATTGCTTACTTCTTGCTTCACATAATAGCCAGGTAAATTTGCAAATTTCAAAAAAAAAAATCTGAAGATCACCAGTCTTAATCTTTTGGTTTAATATTTGCTCAGCTCCCAATGTGGACTCAGAGAATTCTAGATTTGGATTTGAAAGGGACCTTAGAGACCATCAAGTCCAAACGCCTCATTTTACAGAAGGCAAAACTGAGGCACAGGTAGGTGTAAGTAACTTGCCCAACATCACACAACTAGTGCCTGGTCTAGGATTTGAACCAAAGACTTCCTGACCCCAAGTCTCATGTCCTAGATCTAAGCCATGCTACCTTCTCTCACTCTTTTTTTTCTTTCTGCTTTTTGGAGGGGAGAACCTTCTCTCACTCTTTTTTTTCTTTCTGCTTTTTGGAGGGGAGAGATAAGGGCAATTGGGGTTAAGTGACTTGCCCAAGGTAACATAGCTAGTAAGTGTTAAGTGTCAGAGGCTAGATTTGAACTCAGGTCCTCCTGACTCCAGGGCCGGTGCTCTATTCATTGTGCCACCTAGCCACCCCTCACCCTATTTTTTTTAAATAAACAAACAATTTTTAATATAAGGAATAAAACAAGTTGCCTTTCTCACACCCTGCTATTTGCTGAATCACCAGCCTCATGTGGGATAAATGCAGAAGCACTCTAAATACTGAGTGAGATACAAAGAAATAATAATTCACATTTATATAAGGCATTAAGGCTTATAAAAAACTTTTCTCACAACACCCTTCTGAGGTAATTAGTGCAATTATTACCATCCCCATTTTACAGATGAGGAAACTTTACAGAAGCCAAATTATTTTCCCAAGTTCACACAGCTAGTAAGTGTTAGAAACTGGACTTGAAGTCAGGTATTCAGACTTGAAATCCATTATATGCCAAGTGCCTCCCAAGATGCAGTCATTAAGCAACTTAAAATGGGAGGAGGGGTTGTTTGGGGTTTTTTCTTTTTTGGTTTTTTTTGGGGGGATTTTTGGTAATAGAAGCAATCGGGGTCACATAGCTAGTGTCTGAAGCTGGATTTAAACTCAGGTCTTCCTGACTCCTGCTCTATCCACCACCTAGCTACCTCTTGAAATGAGTTTTGAAAGAAAAATAAAATAAAATGTGCATTTCCATATCAAAATGCAAAATTAAGGTTGTAATGAGAAAAGATGAATGAGACACACCCACGTGGTTTATAGTCCTGTGGTTCCTGAGCCAAATAGTTACAAAACTCTCCCGCCAGTCACCAGTAATAAGCTCTAGTCCTGTTTCTCAAAACTACCTTTTCTTTTTCTTCTTTTAAACTTAAAGAGGAGAGAAAGTGCACAATCACTACAGAAAGCTTCATTTCATTATCAGGGATGTGTCAGGTGCTTAGAGAGTCATGCGGCTTTAGGTGTACATAGGCAAGAAGGTCTGTGTAGGGGAAAAGGTATGAATTTAAGAAAGCATGAGCTCTTTGCAGGCACCACCCTGTGCTCCCCTCCCCGCCAAGCAATTTACAAACTTAAAATTCTTAGATACTCTTCTTTACCCCTAAGACATAAATTTTTATGAATAGAAGGTTGGCAGCAACCCAGGGTGTCTTTGGTGCTTGGAGCTTGCATGAGTTATTTTCAACCTGACAAATGAACAGACTTCATAGTTCATAAACCATTGTACTGTATTAGGGACATCTACAGAGAGAGCAAATTCAACATGGAAATATGGTCTCTGAAAGAGGTGGAATTTTAGCCACTATAAGCTAAATAATACACACAACCCTGCACCTCTGGTGGTTTCCTGATAGTTTCCTTAGATGGTTATGGGCATTTCTTATCTGTCCTACCATCTGGAATAGACTTTGACCAAATAACTAATCTGTTAAATATTTACTAGATCAAATGAAATCATAATAGAGGAAAATTGACTTCTGAATTGATACTCCAAAGGTGGATGCTCTGGGTTGTCCAAATTTTTAGCAGCTTTGGAAATCCATGGTATTTCACATGGCCTTTCCTTTTATCCCATCCCCTCCACTGCCATTGGGAACCCAGAAATCCCTCCCTACTCCAATGCTTGGGATTCCTTTTCCTTTCCTGATGGTGGTGGGTCACTTCTGTGGGGAAGATAACCAGATATATACTAATAACTCTCAGGTCTTGTCACCCACCCTGCAGCTGAACAGTCGTACATGTATTACTTCCCTAGAGTCTAATTTGTTCTTTTTTAAAAATTTATGTGCTTATGAGTGCTTACTGTGTGATGGGCGCTGTGCCAAAAACCGGGGATACAATGAAAGGCAAAAACATGGCCTCTGCCCTTAAGAAGTTCATATTCTACTAGGGGAGAAGAATGCAAATTTAAAAAAAAAATTACATATAAGAAAAACATAGTATAAATGGGAGATAATTTGAGGGAAGGCATGGAATGGAAGGAGTTGGGGAAGGTTTCTAGCATAGGGTAGGATTTGAGCTGAATCTTCAAGGAAGCTAAGGAGGCCAGGTGAGAGAGATGAGGAGAGAGAATCTCACGCACAGGGGACAGCCAATGAAAAGGCATTGAGTTAGGAAATCAAGTGATGTATGGAAGGTACACAACATGGGACAGTGTAGCTGGATGTGGAGGGGTCTAAGTTAAAAGAAGACCAGAAGGACAAGTCGTGAAAGGCTTTAAAGGTCAAACAGAGCATTTTGTATTTGATCTTGGAGGTGATAGGGAACCACTGAAGTTGATTCTAAAGCACTTACCTGTGCTTTAGAAGATCATTTTGGCCATTGAGTGGAGTTTGGATTGGAAGGGGGAAAGGGGGAAAGCCTTGAGGCAGGTTGTTGCAGTAGTCCAGGGATATGGTTGTGTCAGATGAGAGAAGGAGGCATGGAGGAGAGATAGGAAGAAAAGGCAAGACTTGGGAACAGATGGATCTGTGGGCTGAGTATAAGGATTTGAAGATGATACCTCAGAGGGGTGGGGTGGGTAGATAATGAGTGTTTAGTACAGTGCTTGGCACACATAATAAGTGCTTAAGAAATGCTTTTTTTTTCTTTCGTTCATTCTATCTTCCATATTCGAGATCATAAGAGAGTTGGCTGAAGAAACTGGGAGTGTTTAGGCTGGACAAGAGGGAGACTATAGGATCATAAGATGATAGATTTAGAGTTGGAAAGGACCTCAGATAGCTATCTTCAAATGTTTAAAGAGCTGACATATGAAAGTGAGATTAGATTTATTCTGCTTGGACCCAGAAGGCAGAACTAGAAGGGAAGGGGGAAAAAATTCAGAGACAAATTCAGGCAAGATATCAGGAAAAACTTCCTGACAATAATAGCCAACCAAAAGGGAAAAGGGCTGCGGTGGGAGGTCATGAATTCCCCTCCCTGAAGGTCTTATAGCAAAGGTCAGACGACCACTTTTCAGCCAAGGTGTAGCAGAGTTCTTGTATAGTTATGAGTTAGATGACATAGGCACTGGGGTCCCTTTCAGCTCTGAAATTCTTTGTAAGAGTCCAATGTTTATGCAGCTACAATGGGTCTGGAAACTGCTGCCTATATAGGCTTACTTTGCTCTACCCTAGCATCGGACAAATCCCTCAGAGAGCCAGTTTGCAAATAAACAAGCAATTGTCACTCCCCTTAATTCAATACTTTTTGGGACTTTTGTCAGCTTTAGCTTCCTGGCATGGGTCTCTACTGCTGTACTCACTTCCCCCTTCCTTCCTCCTTCCTTCTTTCCTCTCCTCCTTCTTTCCTCTCTCCCTTCCTTCCTCTCTCCCTTCCTTCCATCCTTCATTCCTTTGTCATGAATGTAATTATAGCCTCCCAAACAGATGAAGTATTCGTACTATTGGGGCTGTTTCAGTCAGTGTTCTGTAATGTCTCTGGGAAGGATTCTGTCTCTGAAAGCCACTCTTGTCCCCCAGCTTGTCTTTCTAGTAAATCAAACCCACATGTTTGGATGCATCTACTGTATGACAACAGCTTTTGACTCCACCTGGGCTAACTGCCCAACTCGAATGAAATCCAGTCACTACAAGCCTGCTTTAAGACACCCTTCACATTCATGGTGCTTTTTGATTATAAAATAAATCATCTTGGGCCTTGTACAAAGATGCTCAGTACACGTTTGCTATGCCACAGCATTTCATGCTCCCACTGGATCAAATACTATTTGTAAAACATTCTGTACAAATTCTGGCACATAGTAGGCCAGTCAGTCAGACACACTAACTACTATATGCCAGGTACTTGGCTAAGTGCTCAGGATACAGAAAGAGGCAAAAGATAGTTTCAGCCCCCAAGGGGCTCACAATCTAATGGATAGAAGACAACTAATGTTTCTTCCTTCCTTCCTATCTGTCTTGTATTATGCTCATCTACATTTCTTGTGCAATTGGCCATTTGAAGCTTTTGCAGATTTGGGAAAAAATTAAAATGCAAAACTAGAGGGAGTTGCCAAAATCCTGTCCAAACCTCAGACACTACTTTCCTCACATTTAAGACACTTTATTATTATAGAGCCTTAGAAGTAGAAGGGAACTCAGACAACATTGGATCCTACTTCCCTCACCCCCGCCATGCAACAATCCTTCTCTACAGCTTCCCTAACAAGAAAGAGGGGCCTCCAGCTTCTGCTAAGGCATCTCCAGGGACAGATTGCTACTTCCTTCCTGTGACAGTCCATAACAATGTGGCACAGGACTGATGGTTAGAAAACTCTCTATAATATATAATTGGCATTTATTTATATGCGTACATGTTATTTCTCCCAACAGAATACAAAGTCCTTGAGGATTGGGACTATTTTTTAAAAAAATCTCTGTATCCCCAGAGCACAATACAGTGCCTGCCATATGGTGAGTAGTTAATCCATGCTTGTTGGATGGATGGATGGATGGATGAATGAACAATATCCTTAAGGGCAGACACTGTGTCTAATTCATCTTTATGTTTCTCATAATGTCTTATACTTCTGTCGATCAACAAGCATTTAATAAATGCATACCGTGTTCCTAGCACAGTGCTAAAACTAAGTGAAACAATCCCTGCTCTTAAGGGGTTTACAATTTAAAGCAGCAGACAATATGTCCCTATGTAATGGATGAGGGCCCAGTCCTCAGACTTAGAACAAGTACCTCCTGCCCTTTCCTGTCCCAAGCCAAAACAAGGGAAGGAAGCTTGGTGAGGCTGCTCCCTAACAGAGGCCCTGCCCCTGACTCAAGAGCATTGCAGGTACTCTCTGACTGTTTACTGTAATCATGCCGTTCCAGGATAAACAGTCTTTTTACTGGCTGCTGAACCATAGCTGAGTGTTCATTCAAAAGGTTCCACCTAATGATCTCTGCCTTTTTTTCCTTTTCCTTACTGCCTTCAACCCAACCAGGCTGCTGTATATTTATGAGTGTATAAAGCCTTCTGTTTCTTTTATCTCTTTTGGTTTATTCTTTCCTGATCTCAGGAGCCAAAATTAATCTTGTGAGCTTTGAAATGTTGGAAAAGCCATTGGAGGTTCCCTCAGCAACCAAAGTTGCTAAGTTATGACTGAAAGTACCAGAGGAGGCAGCCCTGAATCTAAGAGCTGAACCCAGTGAGGAGGCAGCCCTGAGGGGAAACCTACTTGACCTAGGCCAGAATTAACCGGTTAGCTGAACTAACCTAGCTGAGCAAGGAAGTGATTTGTTCAATGAGTATGCCACATCCAGAAATGAACTTGGTGGGGACTCTGAAAAGAGAGAAAAGAACTCTATATTAACGTTATTATTGTAGGATCTGGGTTTCAGTCAGGTGAGGTTATTATTAACAGGAGACAGCCTTTTACAAAAATGGCAGGAGGAAGGGCCCTGAGCCTGGAATAATAAAAATGAATTAAAGGGACTTTTGAGAGTGCCTTGGACAGCAAGGAGATCAAACCAATCAATATTTAAAGAAATTAATTCATTCTATTCATTGGAAGGACAAAAACTGAAGCTGAAGATTAAATAAATACTTTGGTCACATAAAATGAGAAGACAGGACTTATTGGAAAAGACTGTGATGTTGGGAAAGATTGAAGGCAAAAGGAGAAAGGGAGAGCAGAGGATGAGATGGATAGATAGCGTCGTGGAAGTAATGAATAGTAGCTTGGACAGATTTCAGGAGATGGTGGAGGATGGAAGGGCCTGGTGTCCTATAGTCCATGGGGTCAAGAAGAGTCAGAAAACAACTGAACGACAGCAACAAAGGGAAATTTAAAAATCCCATAACACTATCATACATTTTTATGCCACTTTTGTCACAAAGCCTACAGCTGCACCCCTACCAGGTGCCTTTTCATTGCCCTTTCGGCTACCATACTTTTGATTCTACAAGGGGCTCCTTCCTCCCCAAGGCCTCCTATTATTCATCTAAAACTGAGAACTTGATGGGACAAGTGCTTTGAAGAGTTCTTCTATCCCAGCCTTCCTGACAATGCTCCCTTCCATTCCCCACTCCCTCCTGATGAGACACTGAGCCCCACCTCAATCCCCACCCCTTGTGGTGTTTAAAATGTTTCAGAGACGTAATTTCTGGGTAACTGAATCATTTTATTAATAACGTCAACATATTTATTAATGAAAGGATGGTCATTTAGCTGTCTCTGTCTTAGACCAAAAACAATCACACAGCAGTGGGCTCATGCTTATATGTCCATTGGAAAAGAGGGATTCCTGAGGGTGGTAATCAACTCTGATTGGTTAGAAATTAAAGAGAGAATGAATATTACAATGAGGGGCTGGACCTGAACTTTTATTATGTCATTTACTTTTTAAGTTAAAGGCTCCCCTCAAAAAAAAACCCCGAGTAGAATACAAGGACTTCCCCAACTGGATGGGGTCTGAACAAGAAAGTTAGTCCAATCTCATTAAAGGGGGCAACTCTGCATCTCCCCAAATTATTGGCTGTTAATAATGATTTCTCTCACCCTGAAGGAAGAAACCCTCAGAATCCTGTTATACTTGGACCTTCTGGCCCACTCCCCTTTTCCCAACGCTGATGAATCTTGCCCTTCAGAGCAGACATGGCCACTCAACCACTTGGACAAGGAGAGAATACCAAAGACAAGCCTTTCGGTAGGTTGTTAAGATAGAGAACTTTCTGGCCTTACCATTTGCCCTATTCTATGATCTTCAGATCCCTGATTACTGCCATCTGAACTTTCAGTGCACCCAAGGATTCCTGGGCCATGCCATCCACTCTACTGAACTCTTGGGACTTCTGGACTTTGCCATTCTTCCTGCCATAGAACAGTCCCTGTAGATGCTGTTTCTTCCAAATGGAATGTCAGCTCCTTGTGAGCATGAGCTGTCTCACTCTTCTATTTCTATCCCTAGTATTTAGCACTCAGGAAAGCATTCACTAAGTGCTCAATATGTGCATTTTCATTCATTCATTCATGTGATATGCTGCTCCATGATTCACAGTTATTTAACATCTGGTGAACACTGGATTTGAAAAGATGGACTTTGGGGTCAGGAGCAAATGACCACCCAACATGATAAGGGCATGACAGGTGATGCATGGGATAGAGTGTTAGGCCAAGAGTAATGAAGACCTGAGTTCAAATGTGGCCTTAGACACATACTTGCCAACTGACCCCGGGCAATCACTTAACCTCTATTTGCCTCAGTTTCTTCATCTGTAAAATGGGGATAACAACACCTACCTCCCAGGATTATTGTGAGAATCAAATGAGATATTGATTGAAAACCTCTTAGCATAGCGCCTGACACACAGTACTATATAAATATTAGCTACTGTTACCCAGTCCTGTCTTCCTCCTCAGTTTTAGCTTGAGCCCATTACCTGCCGTCCCCATTATCCAGACACAGGCATACTAATGAACTAATTCAATTCAACACTCACGTATTTTAAGGGCCTGAAGGAATTAAAAACACTTGCACAACTGCTATAGTCCCTCTGCTCACTGAGCTTACCTGCTACTGGAGCGAGGGAGTGGAAGTGGGAATGGGGAGGACAGCTCTGCCACGTGCATCTACACAAGTCAGTAAACCGGAAATCTGTACAAAGACTGCCCCAAACCTACGCATGTACCAGTTTATAGTATAAGAAGGTAAACAATTTTTTAAAAATCTATGTTTTTCAATGAAAAACATAATTTTGTAATAGAATCTAATCATAATATCATAATATTATAATTTATTTCAAAACTTCCATTCATTCAGCAAGAATCTCATTACGTACCAGATCCCATGCTAGAAGCTGGAGATACAAAGATCAAAACGATCAGTCCTTGTCCTCAAGAAGCTGACATCTGATAATCGGAATGTGAACTCCATTCTGAATTCAAGGCTTAGCACAGTGCTTGGCAAATAGTTGGCATTTAATAAATACTTGTTGTATATTGGCTAAATCTTTCCCTAATGACCGGACCGCCAAAGGAGGTGAGAGGATGAGGCGAGAGGGCTGACAAGTATCTAAAGCAAATGTCACCATCTATAGGTGCTCAAAATCAGTCTGAGTCTGATATATTTGTTTCAGGAAATAATCAAATGCAGTAGTTGGATATCTAGGAGTTCCGTAGCATATAACTTCTGGCAGAACACTAAGGAAACTGAATTATTCAAAGGCCAGTTATAGCACTTTATCTGGACTGCTCAGTTTAGATAAAATAGCACATGAATTAAGGACACCCTCCCCTCTCCCTTCCAGTGGAAATTCACAAGTTCAAAGTGAAAATGGTTCTAAATACTTTACTAAGTGGTTTTCTTGAAAACTTCTGGAGGAAAAGTTTTAGGTGGAGTCAATCCCTTTTTTAAAAATCTGAGATCATGATCCAGCTGAATTAAAATGCAAAGTTGGAGAAAGCACTGGAAACATAATAGTATAATAGCTGATTCTAAACACACACAAAAAGAAGGAAAATTTTTTCCTAATATGTTGACCACATTCCTACCCCAAAGAAGCTCTGTTTAGAAGGCATGAGTTATTATATAATAAATTCTTAGTTACAGAATGACAACTTGGTGAAGCAGAAGGAGCCATGAACTTGGAGTCACAAGACCTGAATTTGAATCCTAACTCTGCTCCTGACTTTGGGCAAATCACTCCTCTCTCTAGGCCTCAGTTTCCTCATCTGTAAGGCAGATGAGAAACCTTGGGCCTGGGGAGGAGTAAACTCCAAAGAATAAAGGAAGAGAAATTAGAGTCAGCTAGGTGATGAAGAGGATAGAGACTGAGGCCTGGAGTCAGGAAGACTCATCTTCCTGAGTTCAGATTTGACCTCAGATACTTCCTAGCTGTGTGACCTTGAGTAAGTCACTTAACCCTGTTTGCCTCAGTTTTCTCATCTGTAAAATGAGCTGGAGAAGGAAATGGCAAACCTCTCCGGTATTTTTGGCAAGAAAACTCCAAATGGGGTCACAAAGGGTCAGACATGATTGAAAGGACTAAACATGTGACCCAGAGCAAGTCACTGAATGTCCCAATGTCCCTAGGCAACTGGTGTGAGGCTCTCAATAACAGTCTGAGAATTCTCTTCCTTGTCTTCACAAAAAATATGCAAAGCATTATGCATACACAGACAGAATACGGAAAAGCAAGTGTCTGCCCTTAAGGATCTTAATATATACACAAATAAGAAATACAGAGCAAGAAAGAAACTGAAGGAAGGTGAGAGAATGTGCTAAGGATTGGAGAAACAGGAGAAATCAGGAAAGGCCTTGAAGAGGTAACAATAGGAGCTAAACCTTGAATGAAGGTAGGAGTTCCAAGAGACCTCATGGAGAAGGGAAAGAAATATTCCAGGCTTGGAGAGAATCAGGAGCAGCAATGAGTCTGGGGAACCAACCAAAAGTAGTCAAGTCCGGCTGGAATGCAGAGTTCCTCCAACCCAGAGCCTGAAAACTGAGTCAGCCCGAGTCTCTGCTCCAAGGATTCCGTGACTGCCCCGCCTCCCTCTCTAGCTCCAAGTCCCAGAGCCAGTCAATTGGGAAGAGAACCAATGCTCTAACTCCAAACCCAATGCTCTTTCTACTTACTACTCTACCTCTCCTGTCATTTTTTCCTTAACAATTCAAAGGGCACATCAGTTCCTCAGGGACAGTGATGTGAACATCCATGATATTTCAGTTCTAAAAAGGTAGATGATAGAGGAGATTAGATTGAAACTGCTAAAGACAGACATTCTAAGCTGTAAAAGCAGATGATTAGACTGAAATCATAAGGATATGAAAAGACTTACATAAACTAATGCTGTCATTGTACACTGTGTGATGACCAACTTTGATAGACTTTGCTCTTCTCAGCAATGCAAAGGCCTAAGAGAAGCCCAAAAGACTCATGGTGGAAAATGCTATCCACATCCAGAAAAAGAACTATGAAGTCTGAATACAGACTGAAGCATACTATTTGTGCTCTCACTCTTTTTTGTATTGTATTTTCTTTCTTGTGGTTCTCCCCATTGGTTCTAATTCTTCCTTACAACATGACTATTGGGAAAATAGGTTTAATCTGAATGTATATGTATAGCCTATATCAGACTGTACATTGTCTTGGGGAGGGAGAGAAAATTTAAAACTTAAACTCTTATGGAAGTGAATGATGGAAACTAAAAATAATTTTTAAAAAAGAAATTATAAGGATATAACTATGAACTGTAACCAAAGATGAGAGGAGATTGGGTAGAAATCATTAACTATCACTTTTTTTAAGAGATCCCAGATACCATCTTGTTTGCTTGTCACTTGTTTCTTTCTCATAAATGTCTAAGGAATGAAAAAAAATGGTTTTTGAGTTTCCCTGGTGTTTGAATTTTGAGGAAATAGTTTTCAATATTACATTTATTGCTGTGCCCATTTTTCCTATATCTCTATAGGTGAACAAGCTTGTTTTCACGAAACAGATGCAAACAAGATTTCAGTATGATCTAAGAATATTCACCATTTTTTTATGTGAATTTAGTGATCTGTAATCATTTAAACCAGTGGTCTCTAAAATGAAGGCTCTGGTTTGACACTTAGGGGTTTATAATCAATCACTGGGGTGGGGCAAATACATAGCATTCTACTCTCCCAGACAGTGAAGGTATGACCCTCATAGAGTAACAGGGTTTTTTCCCCAACACAATCACATCTACCCTTCTATTAAAAACCAACACTTCCTCACTCCATTCTCTCCCACTATAATGCAAGCTTTCAACCTCTCTCCTCTTGAACTAATAGCTGACCACCTGAAGGCAGCTATAACCTACTTGCTACTCTGCAATCCACAGAAGCAGCCATGCAGGTTTCATTGGGAATATTCTTCCCACATCATCCCCTGCCCCAACCCATGCATACACATGACTAAAAAAAATTAAATTAATTAAAATTAACAACTTGGGGACCACTGATTTAGACCACTAATAAAATGACTGTAGCATCACAGATCTAGAGGGGCAGCTAAACTGCCCAATGGAAAGAGAGCTAGACCTGGAGTATAGAAGACCTGAGTTCAAACCCAGTCTCAAGACACTTAGCAGGTATCTGACCTTGGGCAAGTCATTTAACCTTTATCTGTCTCAATTCCCTCATTTGTAAAATGAGCTGGAGAAGGAAATGGGGAACCATTCTAGTTTCTTTGCCAAGAAAACTCCCAATGGGGTCACAAAGAGTCAGACACGACTGAAACAACTGAACAACAACACTTCTCAGAGTTGTTGTGACAATCAAATGAGACAATATTTGTAAACTACTTTGCAGACTTTGCACTGGTATTGATGGGGCACTAATGATGGACCCTTAAAAGAAAAAGACCATGTCTTTGGGACCTGAACCCCAAATCCCCTGAACCTAGATCTCTGACATTTGCCTGAGGCACCCAGCCCATCCCAGTCAAGAATTCTTCTAACTGTCCTTTCACTGTGGCCTTCGTTGTCTGCACTTGGCCCACTGCAGGCTACTTGCCACTCCTAGATCACAGGTCACATCCAGCTCTTCCCATAGTCTTTATGAATAAAAGTGTTGGTCTTGTCCCCATTACGTTTTGCAGACTCACTAGGAGTCTAGCCCACTTGCATTGGTGTTACCAACTTGCTACTTGGATTGGAAAATTTGAGTTGTCAAATTCTTTCAAGGAAGACCCACACCCCGTTCCCTTGCATTTCAGGGGTCTCAGGAGTCCTAGACCACATCATATTTGTTAGGATTTGGCACTTTTCCCACTGAAGCCCAGGTTATAAGAAGGAACCAAAAGGAAAAAAGAATTATGTGATCACAGTGGGGAGGAGGGGACTGCAGGTACTTCCTCATTGTTCCAAACCTTGGGCTGTTAGTCTCCTGAGGTTCCTACCCTTATTTTATATTATATTACCACTCATTCAATAAACATTTAACAATTTTTCTTTATATGTGAGGGGTGGGAAGAAGAGGGCAAGGCAAGAGGAAAAAGAAGGATAGAGAGCATTGGAAAGGAAGTCAGAATCGTAGAGACAAAAGTTCTAAGTACAAAGCAAGGAGGGGCCAGAAGGACCCCATTTGTAAGTTGACTAATCATAACTGTAGCTATCATTTACACATTGCTTTAAATTTTGCAAAGTGCTTTACATATGTTATTTCATTTAAGACTCACAACAATCCTGGGAAATAGGTGCTACTATTATCCCCATTTTATTGATGAGGAACTGAGGCAGATAGAGGTTAAGTGACTTGCCCATGGCCTGAGGTTGGATTCAAACCCTGGTCTTCCTGATTCTAAGTCCAGCACTTGATCCACTGAGCCACCTGTCCACCTCAGGGTAATTAAAATAATGAAATAATCAGAAAGCCCTTCCTTCTCCATTCCTCTCAATTCCACCTTAAGCATTGCTTTGGGCAAAGAGCATCCCTCCAGGAAGAACCTAAATGGGTGCCCTTTACTCATTCCATTTGTTAATTCAGTAAACATTGTTATGCCAGTTGCAAGGTGGTACTGTGTGCTAGTCTCTATGCCAGGAGTTAAGGAAAAGGAAATAGCTGCCCTTCCCCCCAAGAAGGGCATTCTATTGGGGGAGAGCCTTTTGCAATAATTTTAAACAGTCTTTTTGGATCTTTAAAAAGATTACATATGGTTTCTCTTGAATGACAAAAGGAACATTAAATGATTTTAAAATGAGTCCTGGGTTTTCTTTCAGAGGTTATCTAGGGTGTATCGTGAATGATGAAAAGAGAAAGGCAGCTTGGTTCCATGGCAGGGAGAGTTAATATTCTGACTGCTCTACCATAACCATAATAGTAGTAATAATGATTACTGGCACCTACTATGTGCCAGCCACTCTACTAAGCTCTTTAAAAAAATTATTTCCTTTGATCTTCACAACAACCTGGGAGGTGGTTGTTATTATTGTCACCATCATACAGACAATGAAACAGGGAGAGAGTGATTAACACAGCTAGCAAATGTCAGTGGTAGGATCTGAATTCAGGTCTTGCTAATTCCAGTCCATGGCTCCCACTACTATCCATCTTGAGGCTGTTGCTTGGTCACATTCTCAGGGAGGGAAAAAAAAAAAGAGGCAGTCTAGATCTGAGCTGGGTGGACAAATGGGGCCAGCTGTCCTTCCCCCACAAGTTCTTTGGCGATAGCTCAAGGCAGTCCTCTTGTTTTGAATCTAAAACAGAAGAGAATGAGGTCTAAATACTGGTCAGACCTTTTGTCTATTCCAGTGGTTCTCAACCTTCCTAATGCCGCGACCCTTTAATACAGTTCCTCATGTTGTGGTGACCCCCAATCATAAAATTATTTTCGTTGCTACTTCATAGCTGTAATTTTGCTACTGTTGTGAATCATAATGTAAATATCTGATGTGCAGGATGTGTTTAAATTGAACATAACCCAGAGGTTGAGAACCGCTGGTCTATTCGCTGAGTTCCAGCTCAGCCAGCAGTTAGGGACCCTTCACAGGCCTAAATCGCACATGGCCAGATGTAGGCTTAGTTTTCTCCAAGCTTCTACATGACAAGGAAACATGATTAGCACTCATTAGAAGACAATGCACTGATACATGTGCTTGTTGTCTCCCCTCATTTGAAGGTAAATACCTTAAGAGTAGGGCCTGTTTCATTCTTTGCATTTGTTTCTCCATTGCTGCCTGGCACACAGTTGGTGATTAATAAATGCTTACTGATTCACTGATTGCAACTTCCATTCATAGTTAGAAGGCTCAGTTGCTACAATGATACAGAAAGACTGAAATCATTGGAGGAAGTCCTCTAGCTTATTGGATGGCTCATCTATGGTAGATTGATGCTTCAGAACAGGAGGAAAAACTTCACAATATTGGAAGGCATCCTCTGGGATTTCAGACCAACTTCCATTGGGAGGACCTCCAAGATGGAACCATGGATGCATCAAAACAGCAAAGTATCTGTACAGAGATGTCATGAGAGTACATTACGTTTTCTTGTTTTAGTCATGTTTAGTGTTCAAGATAAAGTTGAATGCTGGCTGATTGATTGGTTTGTTATTGTTTTTAAGTGACTAGGAATATTAGTTTCTTAGAGGCAATTATTTACTATTTAGTTACTTAGTAATACATCATGACATTATCCTGATTTAGGGTAGCAAAATCTTTTTAATACCTGTCTCTACCTTCTATAATATTCTGTACTAGGTCCCAGTTTCCTTTGTTAGATTTATAATCCTGTCATTCTTCTCCTGGATCCCTTAAGGTACCTTATCTTGAATGCAGTCAATCATTGAAGTGACTCTTCCTTTTACTAATCACACCAGTCATGTCTTCCCCTTGTTCTCCATTCTCACAGATGCTACCCTGGTCTAGGATGGGTCCTTTTCACCCTGGCCTCATTTAATTCCTTCAAGACTGCTAAATTAGAGACTGTTAAATAATGCCCCAGCTGCTAGGACCTTTTCTCCCTCTAGTATTTTTTTGTACATAGCTTGTAAATATGCTATTATTTTCTCCCTCTATACAATGCAAGCTCCTTGAAGTTAGGAATAATTTTTTTTGTCTCCCTACCGCCTAGTACAATGCTCAGTATACACAAGTCAAATCAAGTCATTTAGCATTTATTGAATGTAGCAGGATATGTACCTGGAGAAGGAAATGGCAAATCATTCCAGTATCTTTGCTAAGAAAATCTCAAATGGGGTCACAAAAAGTTGGACAGGACTGAAATAACTCAACAATAAGAACAACAAGGCTATGCACGAGGAACTCTGCTAAACACTAGGGATAGAAGAAAAGGCAAAGGGAAAACCCCTGACTGATCACCTGACACCTGCATGAATCCAGCACTCTCCTAATTGATTTCCTTGCCTGTAATCTTTCATTTTTTTCCTAATCCATCCTGTTCTATTATTACTAGATTTATTTTTCCACAACTCTACTTTCATCTTGGCGTTTTCCTGCACACAAATCTTTGATGGCTCCCTCCCCACACCTACTGACAAGATCAAATCCAAACTCTTCATTCTGGCAGATAAAGTCCTACATAATATGGCCTCTGCTTATAGTGAGTATCTAATATAGCAAAGTGCCTTAACATACATCATCTCATTTGATCCTCACAACCATCCTGGGAGGTAGGTGCTATCATTAATCCTGTTTTACAGATGAGGAAACCAAGACAGACAGAGGTTAGTGACTGCTACCAAGTATCTGAGACTGGCTTTGAATTAGTGTATTTCAGAATCAAGAAAAAGCAAGAAAACCCCATGGACCATTGTTCACCAATGCTAGCTGACAGCACTGGCAAGTAATGGTCCATGGGGCTACAAAGAGTCAGACAGGGCTGAACAACAATAGATTCCAGAATCCAGGTCCAGAGCTCTATCCACTAAGCCACTTAACTCTTTTTTTAAAATAGTATTTCATTTTTCCAATTATATGTAAGGACAATTTTTAAACTTTTTTAAAAAATAAAATGTTGAGTTCTGAATTTTCTTCATTCTATTAGAAAAATACTTAGTCTAGGAATAAACAATACTTGTTGGAAAGCCAGGAAGGTTTCTATTACCTTTGTGCTTTCTGAATAAGTGGGTAGCCTCTTCAAAAGACTACAGAGAATCAGACAAATGCAAGCGTTTTTATGCTGCTTCCAACTGAATTTCCTGCCTTGTCCCTCCCCTTCAGAACTGGGTGTGGTTCCAGCTCTTCTGGGTTACAATTTTTCTGACCTGCCCAGTACACATTTATTCCTTCATATGTTCCCTCCTCCCGAACATGAGCTAACATGGGTTCCATGATTGGATAATGAGGCTCTAATTCTGTGTGGGGTGTGTCAGTTAATATGTATGAGGCTAGTTAAGCATACATGTTAATAAAAAGTCAGTGACCATCCTTTGACCCTGTCCAGTTTGAGTCAGCTTAGCCCAGGCATCTTTCAAGGGGAAATTTACAGATTTCTTCTAGATATATGATTAGATAGTCTCCCTGCCCTTCCTCCCCTCATCCTGATTTATACCTTCCTGCATGTCCTGGGTAACGTCTGTTTTTGCAACGTCCATTGTTCCTACAGAATCTGCAGAAGCCAACTGCCAGCATATCTCACAATCCCTCCTTACCTTCCCCCCTTTCCCCTCCCCAGAATGGCCAACAATTTGATATAGGTTATGTATGTACAATTATGTAAAACCTAATTCCATAATATTAACTCCCTCTTCTTATCTGTTCAACCCAATCAACCCAATGGGTCTTGACTGGGCACATTATGCACTGGCTCACATCCTTGATTTTATCTTACACTTTTTCCCTTGTCTAACATGTTCTACTTCTCTTCTGTCCAAATCTAACACATCCTTTAAAATCTTCCCCAACTGCTGCCTTCTCCATGAAGAGCTTTGAGTTTTGTCATAATTGATTTGTTGATGAAAAGCTTCAGTCTAGAGACAAGAACACAAATGGGGGGGGGGGGCGGCATGATAATTTCCAGTATTTGATGGATTGAAAAGTCATGGAAGAAGGACTTGATTTTTTTTTTTGCTTGGTCCCAGATGGAAGAACTTGTAGCAGTGTCTGGAAATTGTAGAGGTGGACTCAGATTTAATGCAGTGAAAAACTTTCTAAAAATTAGAGCTATTGGGAAGTGGTGGATTCCCCTTCCTAGGGATCTTCAAGTATAGGCTAGGTGGTCAATTATTGGGGATACTGTAGAGGGGATTTTTTTTTAGGGGGTAAGGAGGGACTAGAACTAATGACTTAATTGGTAAAGGGAACTGCCAGTGAAGAAATTCTATCTACCCAGGCAGATCAGCATCTACTCTGCAACTTATAGTCTTAGAGTATTGCCTTGGGCCCTGAGAGGTTAAATGAGTTATTTGAGGTCACATAGTCAGGACCACAGCCCAGGTCTTTCTGACTCCAAGGCCAACTTTCTATTCATTATGCCATGTTGCCTCTAGAGCAGTGTTTCTCAACCTTCCTAATGCCCAACCTTTTAATACTCATATGTGGGTGAATTGTGGGCAGACCCACCTGGAGACAGATAGAGGAGCGGTGTCTCGGTTCCTAAGACCATCGGAACTATGTGTTTTCCTATGGTCTTAGGCGACCCCTGTGACCCCTGTGAAAGGGTCGTTCGACCTCCAAAGGGGTTGCGACCCACCGGTTGAAAACCACTGCTCTAGAGGGTATCCCTTTCCAAGTATGGTTTGGCTCAGTAGCCTCTAAGGTACTTTCCAGTCCCAACATTTCATAACTGTGTCTAGCCAAGGGAAAAAGAGAAAAGGGTCAAATGGGACCTACCACCTTGGGAGATATCCAAGTTTAGGTGATGAAAGAAATGTGATTAGCATAAAAAGCAGACAGAGTAGGAGCATTTCGAGAGATGAAAAATGAACCAAGGGAGGAGATGGTATCCTGAAGGAGGGGATGGGTGATGCTACAGAGAGGATGAAACAAAGAAAAGATCATTAGATTTATTGAAAAGGAATCCTAGGGTCTCAAGAGATGGAAATGACCTTGGAGTTCATCTAGTTCAACCAAATCTGAGCAGGAATCCTCTCAACAACATACCCCACTAGTGACCATTCAGCCTTACCTAAAGATCTCTTTTGAGGGGGGACTCATTTCCAGAAAGAGTTCATGTCTCTCTCGCTCTCTTTTTTAAAAAAATAAATATTTTCTTCCATCAAACTTAAATCTGTTTCTTTGGAACGTCCATTCATTGCTCCTAGTTTCCCTCTGGTTCCAAGAAGAACAAGATGAATCATCCTTGTCACATGATGGCTCTTTAAGGCAGATCTAAGCTATCACATTACTCCTAAGTTGTTCCTTATTCAGTTTATTAATGATTTTGGAAAGCTTAGTAGAGTTATGGAGACGGGATCCAGAGCCCAGGAGGTTAGGGAGTGAATGGGTGGTAAGAAAGAAGGCAGAAAGTATAGACTACTTTTTTTTAAGTTGCACAGTGGAAAGGAAGAAAAAAGTTGGCCAATAGTTTGAGGACACAGAAGGCTCAAGCAAAGTTGTTTTTTCTTTGTTTTATTTTGTTTTGTTTTTCCCCACTTAATAGTATTTTATTTTTTCTAATTACATGTAGAGGTAGTTTTCAACATTCACTTCTAAAAGATTTTGAGTTCCAAATTTTTTCCTTCTTCCCACCCAACCTCCCTCCCTACCCTTACCCCAAGATGGCAAACAATCTGATATAGGTTTTACACATACAAATATATTAAACATATTTCCACATTAGTCATGTTATGAAAGAAAAATCAGAACAAACAAAAGGGAAAAATCATGAGAGTAAAAAAAAGAGAAAATAGTATGCTTCAATTTGCATTCAGACTCCATAGGTCTTTCTCTGGATGTAGATAGCATTTTCCATCATGAGTCTTTTGGAACTGTCTTAGATCATTGCATTAAAGAGAAGAATTAAGTCTATCAAAGCTGGTCATCCCAAAATGTGGCTGTTACTGTATACAATGTTCTCCTGGTTCTGCTCACTTCACTCAGTATCTGTTCATGTACTCTTTCCAGGTTTTTCTGAAATCCACCTACCCCTAATTTCTTATAGCACAATAGTATTCCATTACATTCACATACCACAACTTGTTTAGTCATTCCCCAGCTGATGGGCATCCCCTCAATTTCCAATTCTTGGCCACCACAAAAAGAAATATAATATAAATATATAAAAGATAAAATATGTAAAATACATTTGGGATATAAATAAAAAATTTAAAAGAACTGATATAAATATTTTTGTCCATGTGGGTCCTTTTTCCTTTTTTATGATCTCTTTGGCATACAGACCTAGTAGTGGTATTGCTGGATCAAAGAGTATGCAGTTTTATAATTCTTTGGGCATAGTTCCAAATCGTTCTCCAGAATGGTTGGCTCAGTTCACAACTCCATCAACAATGCATTAGTGCTCCAATTTTCCCACATCTTCTCCAACATTTATTATTTTCCTTTTTTGTCATATTAGTCAATCTGACATGTATGAGGTGGTACCTCAGAGTTATTTTGCTCTGCATTTCTCTAATCAATAGTGATTTAGAGCATTTTTCATATGACTATAGATATCTTTAATTTCTTCATCTGAAAACTACTTGTTTATATCTGTTGACCATTTAACAATTGGGGAAAAACTTATTCTTATAAATTTGACTCAGTTGTCCACATGTTTTAGAAATGAGGCCTTTATCAGGGATACTGGCTATGAAAACTATTTCCTAGCTTTCTGATTTCCTTTTAATTTTGGTTGGATTGGCTTTGTTTGCACAAAACCTTTTTAATTTAACGTAATCAAAATTATCCATTTTGCATTTCATAATGTTCCCTATCTCTTGCTTGGTCATAAATTCTTCCCTTCTCCATCCATCTGACAGGTAAACTATTCTTTACTCTCTGAATTTGCTTATGGTATCACCCTTTATGTCCAAGTTATGTACCCATTTTGACCTTGTCTTGGTATACAGTGTAAGATGTTGGTCTATGCCTAATTTCTACCATACTATGTTTCAGTATTCCCAGCAGTTTTTATCAGATAGTGAGTTCTTGTCCCAGAAGCTGGAGTCTTTGGGTTTATCAAATAGTAGATTATTGTAGTCATTGTCTACTATGTTTTATGTACTTAATGTATTCCACTGATCCACCATTTTATTTCTTAGTTAGTACCAAATAGTTTTGATGATTGCTGCTTTATAATATAGTTTTAGATCTGGTATGGTTAGGCCAGTTTTACTTTGTCTTGTAAAGATAAAGATGACCTACTGGGAAATAAGATATACAGGCAATGGGGTATAGAAATTCATCTTGCCCTTCAAGAAAGTTAGGGAAAAGGGGCTAAGGGGGGGAGAGGGATAAGGGATATGAGAGGGCAGACTTGGGGAAGGGGTAATCAGTATGCTTGCTATCTTGGAGTGAGGGGTAGAAAAGAGATGAGGAGAAAATTTGGAACTCAAAATCTTATGGAAATGAATGCTGCAAACTAAAAATAAATAAATAAATTATTTTTTAAAAAGATAGAGAAGACTTGAACTTATCTATAAGAGGAAGGAAATGAAGATTCACCAGACAATTTCAGGTTGATGGGACAAGGTCCAGTAGTCCCTAATCTGGGGATAGCAGACTCCCCAAGGGATCTATGGATAGATTTCAAGTAGTCCATGATGGGGGAATGGGGGAAAAAGTTACAACTTCATTTTAATATAATTTGTTTCTTTTGTAATCCTATGTTATTTTGTAATCCTATTGTTATATTGTAATTATTATATTGTAATCCTATTTTATTTTCTGCATTTAAAATCATTATTCTGAGAAGGGGTCCCTGGGCTTCACTACACTGCCTCTTCTCTCCTCCCTGACTACAGACATGTCTAGGTTAAAACTTCACTTGACCTATAATCCCCCCTCAGATCATCATCCTATATCTCCTCTGCTTTCATAGCAGAACTTGAAGCAAACGTTATTTGTTTGTTGCCTCCGTGTCCTCTCTCCTCATTCACTTCTCAGCCCTTATTGTTAATTTAAAGCTGTGTCTGACTCTTCATGACCCCATTTGGGATTTTCTTGGCAAAGAAATTGGAGTGGTTTGCCACTTTTTTCTCCAGTTCATTTTACAGATGAAGAAACTGAGGCAAACAAGGTTTAGTGACATGCCTAGGGTCCCACAGCTAGTAAATGTCTGAGGTTAAGACTTGAGAACTCAGGAAGATGAGTCTTCCTGACTTCAGGCTCAGCACTCTACCCACTGGGCTTACCGAGCTGCCCTAAAATATGTGGGTTCTCTTCAAAGTTATTAGTGATCCCTTACTTGGCAAACCCCATGGCTTTGCTCAGTCCTCATCCTTCTTGACCTTTATTCATCTTTTGATACTCTTTAGCAGTCTCTCTACCTGGATATTGTCTTCTTTCTGGGTTTTTGTGACACTCTTCTTTCTTGGCTCCCAGGCTTTTACTTACCTGACCAAACCTCACTGCTGACTAATAGCATTATACATTTGAAACTGAGAGGGACCTTAAGTCTATCCCCCTCATATTACAGATGAGGAAACTGATTCCTATCAAGGTTAAGTGACTTTTCCAGAGCTACACTGTATCAGTGGCGGGATTTCAATCCAGTTCTTCTTGATTCTAAGTCAAGTTCCCTATACATTGCACCAATATGACTCTCCATATTCTAGTCCTTAATTTGGGAGCATCCCAAGGTTCTGTCCTGGGTCTTCTTATCCTCTCTACACATTTTTCATTTGTTGACCTACTTAGGCAATCTAAGGACCTCTGGTCCTTGCCATCTGTGATGCACCATGGCATCACTTACAGCTTCTCAATTTTCTTTTATATGCTGTTTCTTAACACTTAGAATTTGAATTCTTTGGGGTCAGAGACTATCTTGCTTTTTCTTTTTGGATCTCTAGCACTTAGGATAGTGCTTGGCACAGAGTAAGCCCTTAAGAAATACTTTTTCATTCATTCATTCATTCATTCATTCGTGACCTCACTGACTCTCAGGAGCTTTATTATTATCATTTCTGTGCAGATTACGCTCAGATCTCTATGTCCAGCCCTAGTCTCCTGCATCACCAAATGAGGATTTCAAACAATCTTGTAGTATCTCAAACTCAACATATCTAAAATAGAAGTTATATTTTCTTAATACCTACCACCACATTCTAGTCAGTCATGTTCCAAACCTCAGAATCATACTTAACTCCTCACCCTCTCAGCCTCCCTACCTTATGAATTAAATGTTGTTGATTCTACCTCCAAAACACCTCTTTTTAAAAATAGTATTTTATTTTTTCCAATTACATGTAAAGACAATTTTTAACATTCATTTTTTTTAAATTCTGAGTTCCAAATTTTCTCTCTCCCTCCTTCTCCCCCCCCCCCAAGAAGGTAAGGTATAGGTTATGTATGTTCAATCCTCCATAACATTTCTTGAATATATTCCTTTCTCTCCATTTATGTTGTAAGAGGGGATATTATGGTATCTTGTTTTGCTCCCACAAAGTTATTGGGAGATAATCAATAGCTGTAGGGAAGCTTGCTTATCTTATTTTATTAAGACAATGGTCATCCTGGTGCCAGGGAGAACTAGAAAGGTGGAGGTGTGACAAATAGCTCAG
>CM053584.1:331832740-331846710 GCA_028627135.1 Pseudochirops cupreus | reverse complement strand
CATAACATTTCTTGAATATATTCCTTTCTCTCCATTTATGTTGTAAGAGGGGATATTATGGTATCTTGTTTTGCTCCCACAAAGTTATTGGGAGATAATCAATAGCTGTAGGGAAGCTTGCTTATCTTATTTTATTAAGACAATGGTCATCCTGGTGCCAGGGAGAACTAGAAAGGTGGAGGTGTGACAAATAGCTCAGACCCTAGAGATCATGCCCTAGTCACAAATATCCTCACTACTAAGCATAAAGAGGGAATGTAGGGAAATAAAGTGAGGAATTTGAAGAATTTGAACTTATCCTAACTCTAACAGGAAGGACAGAACTGTATAACCTCACTCCTCCTTCTGTATCAGTGTGGGTATTCCTAGTGAGCACCATACCAGCTTTCTCAAGGGAAGAGTTATAACCCTCTTACTCTGCCTACTCTGAGTTCTTTCAGTGAGAAGGGGTTTGATGTGGTAAGAGGCATATCACATGGATCTTCCTAAAGGCATCCAGGGAAGTAGTGGACAGCTGAAGCTCGTCCAGGCTAACTCTCTGACCCTGCCTGGGAAGTCCTGTGATCCCCACAAGCATGTTTCTCACAAGCTCAGGCCCTTCTCATCCCTCACCTGGGCTATTGAAAATAGCCTCCAAATTTGTCTCTCTGCCTTCTGCATCCCTCTCTATTCCAATCTTAGCCTCTCAATACAATTACCAAAGTGATATTCCTAAAGTTCGTTTGACTGTGCTCCTCTCCTCCTCAATGATGAAACGCAAAGTTCTTTGTCATTAAAACCCTTACAGCCTGACTCCAACTTACTTTTCCAGATTGTTTCTATAGCCAAACTTGTCTTATTGTTCTTCATTCTTAGAGAATGTTCTTTATTTTTCAATGAAGAATGCTGTTCTTCATTCATCAGTTTCCATATTAGTGTCTTGACATAAACTGCTCCTCATGGTTGAAATGCAATTCCTCCTCCCCTCCTCCATTTCTCCAAATCCCCAATTTATCTCAAAGCTCAACTCAAAGGCTGAGTCTTCCATGTGGCCTTTACAGATCCCTCCAGCAGATAGTGTAATAAATACAATTACCTTGTATTTTTTTGTATTTACTTATTTTTGTACATATTATTTCTTTCCAGTAGAGCATAAGGTACTTGAGGGCAGAGACTTTCTATCTCCGGTTCTTAAAATTCCTAGAACAAACCTGGAACTCAAAAAAAAAAAGAATGTTAAAAATTGTTTTTACATGTAATTGGGGAAAAAAATAAAATATTAGTTAAAAAAATTCCCCCAGAACCTAGCATGTGCTTTAACAAATGGTTGTTTGTTAATTGATTATTGTGCCTAGGGCAGTGCTTTTGGGTGACTGGGATTAAGGGAATAGTGAATTGATAATGGATTGTTTGAGCTATAAAGTCGCCTACAAGGAGGAAAGATCTTAAAAGAAAAATTCATGATGTGGCAACTGAAGAATTGATGTCTAGACAGTTTAACAAAATATTCACTGCCCAGGTATTTCCATTAAGATGACTGCATACTTGTCTAAAAATGCCTGACAGTCTAAACTGAAATAAAACCAAACTTTCTTTTAAAAAAAACAAAAGTTTTATTGATGCCTTTTGTTTTTTACATTACAGTCATTTCTAGAAATATCTCCCCAGCATTTACAGATATGAACCCTCCCTTATAACACAAAAATCAATTACAGAAAAACATAGATTATAGTAACCACATCCAACAAAACTATATACAATATCCTATGTTAGTTGTCCCCTGCCTCTCTCCCATGAAAAGGGACCTGTGTTTCATGATCTGTTTTTTGGGGAGCATGAGTGAAAACTAACCTTTCAAAAAATGGAATGAAAAGCACTTTTGAAATGTGAATAAAATATCTTTATTACCTAGAACAGCTCCTGAAGATGATTTAAGTCAGGTTTAGGTCAGAGTACTAATTCTAAGAGTAAATACAGAAAGAAATAAAGTAGTAATTTGCTTTTTAAAAAATTCATTTTCTATTGGATAATTTTAAAATTCTAGATATGTAACTAAAGCAACTTATGATGATGTTAAGAATTTCTATTCCTCCTTGTGGACTTCAAGTTTCTTCAGAACATTTGATAGTGCCCTCACTTGATAGGACTGCTCTCTATAAATTTACCAAGAATATCTTAATAGCTAAAACAAACAAAAGCAAAGCCAAAAACTCAACATTCATCTTTAGTGACCTCCCTGAAACTTCTGACATTGCTGACTCCACTACTTGTTTGGTTTCCATGACACCACCACTTTGTTCTCCTCCTACACATCTAATCTTTCCTTCTTAGTCTCCTTGTATTCGAATATAATCTCTATGCAGGTGACTCCCAAATCCAGTCCTAATCTTTCCCCTAAATTCTAGTCTCACGTTACAAACTGCCTGCTGGATATATATATCTGATTGGTTTTGAGGCACCTCAAACATCCAAAATAGACTTCAAATTTTCTTCCACCCCACCCCTCCTTCAAACTTGCCCTGTGGCAGGCATCGCTAATTTTTCTAGTCACATATGTTAGTTACAAAAAATAGATCCATAAACATTTATTAAGTGCCTACTGGGTAGCAAGTACTGGGAATATAAAAAGAGTCAAAAGGAAGTCCCTACCCTCAAGAGGGTTACAATTTAACGGGGGAGAGAAAACATGGGGACGATCTTGGTGATTCCACCTCACAACATCCATGTACTTCTGTCCATGCATATAACCTCTACCCTAGCTCAGACCCTCATCTCTTGCTTGGACCACTTTGACTATTTCAACAGCTTCTTAATTAGTATCCCTCTTTCCAATATTTCCTCACTACTTTCTATCCTCCATTTAGCTGTTAAATTAATATTTCCAAAACATAAATCTGACCATGTTATTCACACACACACACACACACACACACACACACACACACACACACACACACACACCCTTTCATGTCTTCAAAAGATCTGTGATTTCATCACTGTAGATACTCTACCTGCATAAGGCAACCCCAAAACACCTTAGGAGATGCTTTTCATGAGTTGCTGTGGCCAAAACTATTTACTCCTTAGTGGTGAACCTTTTCATAATGCTCCACTGTGCACTTAGCTAAACTGACCCTCTAAGATAGGCTGGTCACTGAACTCAAATCTGAAAACTTTCCACTTTGAGAAGACCTGTCAGAAATTCTGTTCTGTTTTTGCAGCAGGGCCTTCTGGGATTTGAGGTCCCTGCCATGCCTTTACAAAGTATTTAAGTAAATTCCTTGTGGAGGAATTCACAATTACCACTAATAAACTTTATAAATAACTCCAGAATTTCTTATTCCATTCTAGAAATACACATGCATACTCACACAAAAGAAATCATTGGCACAAGCCATTGGAAAATTATGGTAATTATTGTATATTCATTTTAAATTGTCTGAGGACTGACTTCCTTTCTTTCTTTCTCTCTTTCTTCCTTCCTTTCTTTCTCTCTTTCACCTTGACAAGGGTGTTGCAGTTTGAGAACTTCTTTTCCCATCTGAGTTGCCTGCCATACCTAGTTCCACTACTTCTTGTGGCCAAACAAGAATGTTCACCTAATTTGGCTTCTGCAGAACAAAACTCAATTATCAGTTCTGATCTTGACATTTTACCTCTCTATTCTGGACATATGAGTCACAAGGTGTTTTTTTTTCTGGAGGATAGGAAGGAAAGAAATAGGAGAAATCCTCTGCAGAAGTAATCATGACACAGAGCAAGTATTATGCAACATAAGTATTTTTATCCCAGAGGACATGAACAGCAAGAGATCTTTTGACCTCACAACACCAGAAGACCCCAGGCCTGGTCTCTCCCTAAGACCCTCACAAAAGGGAATCCAGGGTTGAAAAGGGCAGTGTCTCTCTACCTATTGTCAAGAGTTGGTAAAACAACTACTGCCTTTGCCTTTGGTATGATCTCAAGTTTGGGCTGTACAAGGGCAGAGACTTCCTAGACTTATTCACTTCTCTGCAACTAAAGACTTATGTGACCTTGGGTAAGTCTCTTCACATCTCACTTCATTTTCCTCATCTAGAAGAACTAGATAACCCTCTAAGATCCCTTGGCTCTAAATCTATGGTTATATTTACCCCCTTAGGTTAAAATCTCTCAGAGCGGATCCATCAGTAAATATTTCTTGGACAGATTCTACAGATAGAGATAAAATGGGTCTAGAATTGAATGGGAGGGAGAGATTAGTCTGGCTTATATTACTGTTTCCAATGCCCACAAGCTTCTCCTTCAAACAAAATCTCATCTTCTTAGCATCAATATACTTTGGGTGATATTATACAGCTGTAAATTATAGAATACCACAATCTCTAAGTCTTACACAAAGAGCAACTGAGAGATATATGGTGGGTATAAATGGACTATAGCATACTATCAAGGACAAATTGTGAGTACAAAACAGCATAAAATACATCATCAGAGATTTATGATTAGAAAAAGAAACGGGCAGGTGAAGTATTAGGGGAGAACCCATGTGCTACACTGATACCCACCTAGTACTAATCAATCCATCAATCAATAACCACTTGGAAGGCACATTTCATGCCTGATGTTCTGCTAGGGACTGAGGATACAAAGATGAAAAATAAGTAGTCTCATTTCTCAAGGAGCTTATATTCTATCAGGAGAAAGTGTGTGTGTGTGTGTGTGTCTGGGGAGTGGGACTGACCAATGAGCCCCGTCCTTATGAACATGAATGGCATGCTCTGCTAATGCAACCCCAACATGAACTTCAGGTATTGTTTCTGCTCTCCTTAACCTGTGAAAATGTAGAACCTTTCAAATGGCTGCTGAGCCAGAACTAAGAATGATTTTAAAAGGCATTAATTTGGTCCCTCTTTCTTGCCTGGTTGGTTTGAATGAAGCCATAATATCCCTACCTGGCCATGACTACAAGTCTCTGAAGCTCTTAGGTGAAGAAGTATCAGATTAGGTAAGACCTTGTGAGCTTTGAAAAGTTGGGAAAGTAGGAAAGCAGAGGTAGGGGTGGGTGGGGTTGGAATCTATGTCAGATTTTGTGAACTGATGAGCCCAGCAAAGAACAAAGTCCCATCATCAGCTAGAAGGGGTCAACAGGCTGTGCCACATTTGGGATGAATGCTTTATAGGAACTAAGTTTAAGCTCATTCTCTCCAGATACAGAGCACTACTTCTCTGACTGTGCCCCTCACTTAAGGCAGAACTGCTCAGAAAGGTCAGCCTCACTTAAATCCAATTCCAAGGAAAGTCAAGACATCACCCTCCCCATATGACTGGTCCTCTTTGAGAATGAAGGATGAACAGCAACAAAAGATTTACTTAGCCATAGCAGAGGAAGGATATTCAAGAAGGACAGGTACTGAGGGATACCTACTTCTGAGTACTCAGCTGAATGTAACTCCTTTGACTGAGTAGCCATTAAGCTCCATCAGCCAAGCTTTAGAGGGGCACCTGGATCTCCTTAGGGCTGTTTTGTACTCAGGGGACCTGGAAGTGATGTCAACAGATAGAACCTTTAGTCCCCCCCAACCAACCTAGTACTGAACATGGTCCCATACCTTTTAAAGAAAAACTAGCCTAATTTGCGTAACAGCAGAGGGTGGGGTATTATTGCTCCTACCATAGACCCCATAACACTTTGTTATATTAAACTTATTTCTGTATAAATCATTTGTTTTGGAAATTGTAGTTCTTTTATTGACCTGGAAGCTTCTCCCTGAAACAAGGACTCATCTTTTTAGCAATAATATTCTTCTGGTATTATTGTATGGCTGTCAGTTAAGACACATACTCTGAAATCTCTGAAGAACTGAAGTTGAGGACAAAAGGCAATAGAGAGGAACATAGTGGGAGTGTAGAAGGAATGCAAATCTGAGAAATGTCTAAGATAATTTATGGACAACCCATTTGTTTCATTGGCTTCCACTCAACTTAGACCTTGAAGTCAGGCCCCAGCACAAATGACTAGAAATTCACAATTAAAGAAGTAAAGGGAGAGACCACGAAGAAAAACTAATATTTACTAGTCAAGCACTATGATTCAAGTTACAGAATCTTCCAAGCAAGTGGAGTCACCAGAAGAGTGCAGGTGGAATAGGTAAGGGTAATTTTGTTGTTATGAGTGTATTTTATCTCAAACGTAGCTCAGCGTATCTCAGGATGAAGAAAATTCTGGACGTGATCTTTTGGTTCAAACAGGAAAAGGTTATCATCAAAGCAATGGGTAGCTAGCTACATAGCCCGGTGGATGGAGCCAGGAAGTCAGGAAGATTCATCTTCTTGAGTTCAAATTTTGCCTCCGACACTTACTAGCTATGTGACCCTGAGCAAGTCACTTAGCCCTGTTTGCATCAGTCTCCTCATCTGTAAAATGAGTTGGAGAAGGAAAAGGCAAACCACTGCAGTGTCTCTGCCAAGAAAATCCCCAAATGCGCTAATGAAGAGTCTGACACAATTGATACAAAAAAATCATCAAAGTATCCAAACAACACTGCTAAAATTGGTATTAAGGGATGGGGGTTTCTTCTTGTCATCTCTATAATTTTTAAGTTCAAGATTTTTGGCCAAATTCAGAATTCCATAGTTCTGAACCAGATACCCATTTCCTAGTATAGATTCAAGCAAAAAGTGCGCCGCAGTAGCTAAGTGAGGAGGCAAGGATAGGTTTTGTATGAGAAGGGAATGCTTAGATCTTTGAGACGGCAGATCCGTTAGGGAACATAAAAGAAAAGTATTTATTCCCTATTCCCGTATATTTATCTCCTATTAGCCCATCCACCGCCACAAGCTCCTTGAGGGTGGGGTGTGTCATTAAAAACAAATAAACAACAGTTATCTCTTAAAAAAAATGTTTGAGTTTTAATTCTGCCTCCAGGCTTACTAGCTGTAGCTCTGTGACCCGGACAAGGGCATTTAACCTCTCAGCCTCAGTTTCCTCATCTATAAAATGGGAATAATAATCAGCACACGCTTGTAGCGAGAATCAAACGTTAGAATGTAAGGATAGCACTTTGCAAACTTTACAATGTTAATAATGAGTATTATTGTTATCCGCAGGGCTTAGCGCACCGAGTAGGAGTAGCATATGTGTGCGTGTCCTTCTGAACGTCCTTCTCCTCCTGGTTCGTTCTTGACTGCCTTTTTCTCACTACATCTGGAGGTATGGACTTCTAGGGTTTGTATCTTCACTTTGCCCCCCAGCGAGCCACCCCCCCAGGGATCCAGGTGAGCCCAGGAGGCCTGGAAGGGGCAGGGTCCGGTGGACCCCAGGCCGCCTCATCTGCCCAGGGCACTGGAGGGCCATCTGGGTGGGCGTCTGTTCGGGGCTGTCGGGGGGCGGGCCGAGAGGAGCCCTGGGCTAGGGGTGGCGGCGGATGCCTGGTCGTTGACGTTACCTCCAGCCTTCGGCTGGGGGGCGCCCCCGGCTCCCGGCGCAGCCCCGCCCCGGGTCCCCACTCTCCCTCCTTCTCCCGGACCCCGCCCGGAGGTGGAGCCGCCGGCCCCTCCCGGCCTAGCTCGGGGGCACGAGGTGGCTCGGTAGTCTTAGGGGTGGGGGAGGGGGGGGGGAAGAAGGGGAAGGGCTCTAACTTCCCTCTCGGCTTTTCAATTGGCCAGGCTTGCCCCCCTCGGAAAGAGAGGGCGGGGAGGAGGAGCTTCCCCATTGGTCGGCCTCCTCCGCCAATCCCTAAAGGCTTCGGGAAGAGGGGCGGGGGGCAGTTTGCGGGGAGCCGCGGCGCGGGTGGTGCAAGGGAATCCGGTCCCGTACTAGAACGTTCCGCGGGTCGCCGTCTAGCCCAGCCCCAGTGCCAGCCCCAGACCCTCGCCTCGGTCCCAGAGCGCCGCTTTCCTAGCGCTGTCTCCCGAGACGCCACGCGGAGCATCCTAAGCAGTTGCCGCCGCAGCCGCCGTCGGGAGCCCAGCGAGGGAGGCAGGATCCACTGCTGTGGACGCTGACACGCGGGACCGGACTCGAGCCACAAACGCCATGACCCACTTCAACAAGGGCCCTTCGTACGGGCTCTCGGCCGAGGTCAAGAACAAGGTAAATGCGGTCGGCTCGGCCCGGGATAGGTCGGAGCAGGCGGCGTTCGTCCTCGCCCAGGGCTGGGCGGGGTGGGGTGGTCTTGGGGCTGGGGAGGGAGACCGAAGGACCCCCGTGTGACCTCCTGTTGGTCTCCTCCTCCTCCGGCTTTGTTCCCTGCGCTGCGGAGGCTTCGGCGGGACTCTAAGCGTCTGGTAGCGAGCCCGGAGGGGAGCCGCCGCGCTTGCCGCGCCGAGTTAGAACGTACTCCGGCCCCCCACGCCCGGGCCCTTTACTTTAGCTTTGCTTTTGCGGGTTGGGGCGGGGGCGTCGGGAGCCGAGGAGGGCTCGCCTGGGACTGGGTCTAGCCAGCGCCGAGCTGGGGTGGACGCCCCTGCCTCCCTCCCGGGGCCGTCTCCTTGATCGGCTGGCGGCTGGCTGTCCAACCACTTTTCCCCTCCTTCCCTCGCTCTATTTTCCCTCCCTCCTTCCTTCCTTCCTCCCACCCACCTCCTCATCCCCTCGGCCCACGGCGGTGGTGAATCTGGGCGGCTACGTGGCCGAATCCCAGGTCCCTTATTGTTCCCTCCCAGACCGAGGGAGGGAGGAGGGTGGGATGCTTCGCGTTCGGCTCGCTTGGCTAGGTTAGATCCAGCCCTCGCGCAGCTCCCCCTTTCTCCTAGCGCAGGGGCCGGCGTAGGTGGCGCTCCGGAACCTCTCCCCTGTGCAATGGCCGAGGGAGCTGGTCACGGCCGCTGTCTCCGCCGGAGGAGCCGAGCGCCCGCCAGGAGGTGGATTTGGCTGCGGACTTGGGAACTTCTGCTGCGCGCTGCCAAGTTTGCGGGCGCTTGTGCTTTACTCGCCTGGCTAGCTTTTGTTGCTTCTTTTTAAGTGCCCTGTAATAATGGGCTTGGGTGTGGGTTTTAAGTGTTTGGGCTTTATAGATAGAGCTTTTATCTTTCATCCTCTGCTGCGCCCGTTGGTGTGTTTTGCCTGGTACTGGGTATGGGGGTATTTGCCTTCTTTGAGTTCTTTCGGTTAGGGGGAAAAGATGAGAGGAGTTTCCTCCCCCCCTTCCCTAAATCCCCTTCTTCCTTCCTCCCTCCCTACATTCCAAGCACATTACATCAGGGGCTTCTGGGGGGGAAGAAACCGACCAATCCGAGCAGATCCGTGCACAGAATGCTCATTGTCTCTCCTTTTTGCTGTTGCAGCCAAAAGAGCCACAAAGCTGGGCTGCTGTACTTCAATTTCCATTAACCTCCTGGGAACCGAAGCATTTCAGGATTGCCACTGAATTCACCTGACTGCCTAGTGTTTTAAGGATAGCTTAATGTTACACATTGCTTACTGTCAAGCCTATACAGCTAGCACTGGGGTTACTATTGAACTGGTGCTAATTATAGAGAGATATTGCCGTCTCCCAAGGGAGACTTGTCTGCTTGCTTTTCCTCCCCTCATTCCCTAAGCGACATAATAAGAAAATGCTTATCCTGGCTCAGTTTTTATTTGGTTTAGTTTTCAACTGTCTATTTTTAAACTAAGTGATACATGTATATATGCACTTTATGTGCATATTAGGTATATATGCAATATATTAACGATTGGTTGTATATATAATTTAACTTAAGCTACTATAACATGCTAAAAAAGTTTTTAATGTATTTAAAATTTAGTTGAAATAGGGTAAAGGAGATGAATGGTTTGGGTATAGAAGATTGTTAAAAACTAAATTGTAGCAGGTTTTAAATTTTGTAGCAGTTATCCTTATTGGGGGCTTAAGGCTACTGACGAATCATTTGGTATTTTGGAGTGCCATTTGGGATAGCAGGAAAAGCAATAATAAATGTACATTTTTAAAAGGCTTTGAATTTTTTTTTTCCCTTAGCTGGTTATGCCTTAAGATTTAGGTATTAATTATGTGATTTCCTGGAGGTGGAACTTTTCCCCTCTTACTTATCTCATCTCGTATTTCTTTTCTTCCTCTTCAGTTTTTGTCCATTATCTTCCCGAAGCCCTCCAGAGTATCCTCCCTTGCTGGAAGCATTCCTCTGGATAGTTTTACATTTCCTGAGTACCAGTGCTGCGCTCTATGTGGCCATTTGTTATCATCCCTTCTCCTCTTCTCACAAGCCTGCCTCCTTTTCTCATCTTCTGTTTTTTGTTTGTTTTTTAGCTTGGAAGGTTTCATCTCAGGGAACAAGTTGAAGTCTGCTTGGCTTCCATTGCCCTGTGGGTTCCAATGTGATTTTTCTAAGATTGTGGTGTTCTGAGGTTTACAGCCACAGGGCATTGCTGGGAGAACGTTTGTATTTGAAAAGAATTTTAAAAAAAATTATTTCACTGGGGAGTAGGTTGGGATTATTTAAAGCTTTTAACAATCTCAGAAGCAACCAGCCTGCTCATTTCAGCATATTCTGGGCCAAGTGATTGACCATCTGAAAGTGCCTGTCCCAGATATTGATGCTGGTATATTAACTCCCCAGGCTACTCAAACATGTCTTTCTGTGAACCAGAGGTGTCAGGCGCGTGGACCTCAGTACCAAGTGCGGCTTGAAGCAGATTAAAATGTAGTTGGGAAATATGTAACAAAATCAATTAAAAATAGAATGTGGTTTTCTTTTCTTTTCTTTTCTTTTTTTTTTTTGTCTTTCTGGAGAGGGAAGGCAGGGCAATTGGGGTTAAGGTACTTGCTCAATGTCACACAGCCAGTGTTAAGTTTATGAGACAGAATTTGAATGCAGGTCCTCCTGACTCCAGGGCCGATGATTCATTGTGCCAGGAAGCTGTCCCTTAGTATGTGGTTTTCTAATTCAGCTTGAGGGCCTCAGGGATCCTTAATAAGCCTTACCTTTTTTTTTCTTTCTTTATTTCAGTTTGACACCATTGGTTTAGAGACAGTGGTAATTTTTCATCCATTGAATTTTTTCTAAATGGATTGTAAAGCTAATCTCTCGAGTATTTATGGTTGATTTTGAGGAAGTCCCGAGATTACTGATGACACAATATCATCCACCAGTAGGAATTTGCTTTCAGAAAAAAAAAATTAACACTCTTCATTTAGAAACAAGGATCAGCCAGGCTCTGTTGGTTTTTTAGCCTAATGGATTTGGCAAGTTCCTATTCCTTCTGTGCAATATATAGAGAGATTTATATACATATGTATATATATGTGTGTGTGTGTGTGTGTGTGTGTGTGTGTGTGTGTGTGTGTGTGTGTGTGTATTATATAAACTGTGAAATATGTATGTAATTGACTTCCCCAAGAACCAAGCTTCTACACTTTTATTTGATGTGCATTTTTTTTTTAGGAACTAATCCCAACCAACTACTTTGGCATTTAAAAAAAAAATCAGTACTTACTGTTATGTAGACTTGCCTTTGAAATGAGAGTCCCTTCTCCCCTTCCCTCCATTCCTAACCCCATTGTGTAGGTGTTAGATATTTGAAAGTCACTTCAGATGTCTGTTTGCTTGGTGGGGGAGATGAACTGTAATATTTTTAAACATGCCTTGATACTTTTATGTCTTGACTCATGAATATGCCTGGCATATTCATATAAATTAATAGCTTTAGTTTCATGCATCTGGGGGTGATGACTACTCTTGGCAGGCGCAGTGATGTCTCCTAGCCTTTTGTATAGTTCTCTACGTATATGAGGTACAAATAATTTTGGCAGTCCTTCAGATAGCTTATTTTTCTTGGCACTGAATGACTGCTATACTTTGCAGAATAATGGGGAAGTTCCTGCCTTTTCCTGATTGGTCATTGAGTACATAAAAGTCACCATTTAAAGAAGCTTTAAATACCAAGTGGTATGTAGAGTTTAATAATAGCTGAAGTTAATGTAGTACTTTGTAAAGGTAAATGACATAGAAAGTGCTGTTATCTCGTTTGACCCTCTGTGCTGCCTTGTGAAGGTATGTTATTGTTAAGTCCATTTTACAGATGAGGAAACTGAGAAAGCTTAAAATAGTTTCCTCGGGGTCACAAAACTAATTAATGTCTAAAGCAAGACTTGAGCTCAGATCTTCCTGACTTGGTCTAATGCTCTATCTACTATGCCAAGTGCTGCTTCTTAATAAAATCCATAAAATAAGATTACAGAATGTAGACATTGGAAAGGTCCTCAGGGCCCTGTGGTCCATTCTGTACCTGGATAAGAATTCTTTCTGTGACATGCCTGACATATAGTCATCCACCTCCTACTGTTGGACTGTTTACTTGGTAGGAAATTTTCTTTGAAGCCTGAAGCTTGGCGACTTTAGCTCATTGCTCCCAATAATGGGGCCAAGCAGAAAAAAAATATCTATCCCTCTTCCATGTGGTAGGAGTCACTGATCTAAGGATTTCCATTGTTAGATCTTAGTGAAGCTCCTCCATAGCATCCTTTGCTAGAAGTCATCAAGTTAAAGGGAAACTCACAATTTGCAAAGCAGCTCATTCCACTTTGGGATTGCTCTACAGTAATTGTTAAGAAGCTTAAATTTGTCTGTTCACAACCTCTACCCATTGTTTCTAGTTCCCTAGATACAAGGATCTCATAGCTATGGTGTCTGCCCCAAGAGTCCTCCAGGTTAAAACATCCTCAGTAGAAGAATTGTGATCGTTAATGTGGGGTGGTGTAGTAGGAGGTTAACCTACACTAATGAAATTACAGATCCTTAAAGTAGTGATAATAGTACTTTTTGGTCAGAAAGTCTGAAATTTGAGGCCGCTTACCTTGAAAAGAGAACATTGTTTTATCTGAGAGGTAAGTTGTGTTCTCTTCCATTGCAACTAAAAGAACAAAAGGAGCTAAGCAAAGAGTTATTCGGATGGTGGAGATGCAGAAAGATCCAATGGAGCCTTCCAAATTCAAAATTAACAAGGGAGATACCGAAGAATAGATTAAAAACCATTGTAAATGTTCAGCCTTAATCCTGAATTCAGTAATTGAATTAGATAAACATTTATTAATCACACCCTACATACAAGGCTCTTTAGTAGATGCTGAGAGTATAAAGATGCAAGCAAAACCCTCAAGGAGCTTAAGTTCTGGGGTATGAACCAAATCTCTAAAATACTAATGTGTATAGAGTGTAGAATCATGGATTTATTTATCAAACTCCTATGTATACGAACAGAACTCTTCAGAGGAACAGTGGAGAGAAATAGGGCATTGCAAACTCATTACTTTAAGGATAAAACAAAACAGGAATCGCCTCAAAATGTTTGAGCAACTTCACACTGAATTCATTTCATGACAACATTTTGAAAAGAAATATGTGCAATTTGGCAATAGTCTCTAATATTTGAGGGAAGGCTAGGTTATTCATGACAAAGTACATTTGGGGCGGCTAGGTGGCTCAGTGAATAAAGCACCGGCCTTGGAGTCAGGGGGACCTGAGTTCAAATCCGGCCTCAGATACTTAACACAAAACTGGCCGAGTGACCTTGGACAAGTCACTGTAATGCCAAGCAAAGGCAACTTCCAAGGTTCTGATTACCAGCAAAGCAAACCCCATTTATTCAGCAAAGGTTCACAGAACAGAGAAAGTCAAAATACAGTGTAACTTGTTCATTTAGGAAGTAAGTTCTCAATTCAATTGCAAAGTATCAAGGTCCAAGTATCCCACCCCTGCCCAGTACATTAGTCAAAGTAGCCCACTCCTGGGCAGTACATTTAGTCTGCAATCATAAACAAAGTACATTCATTTGGTCAATCACAGAGCACAAAAAACTCAAAGGCTTCCCACCCCTGAATCTCAGAAGGGGCAGGAGAGCACAAAAGGCCATCCACACTTAAGTTAATACAAGGTTAAGATATCATTTCAGCATTGAATACCCAAGGAAAGGCCTTTCTTTCATCTTCACTGGAGGCAAGCCCTCAGCAATCTCAGTTCCTGGGGAGACAAGGCTCAACAAAGCCATAGCCAGTGCCCTCATCAAGTCACTC
>CM053584.1:331765360-331832640 GCA_028627135.1 Pseudochirops cupreus | reverse complement strand
CCGGCATCACAGCCATGCCTCCTCAGTTCTTGGCAGTTCTCAAAAGTCTTGGGCAGCTCCAACGGGCCCTCAGCAGTCTTTCAGCAACTCAGGCTCCACGATGCTGGATGCTGCTCTCCAAAAGTCCTTCTGGCCTTCTCTCGGCTTGGGACTCTCTCCCAATTCACGGCTCCTCCTAGTTCAGCCCTCTCTCTTCACGTCAACAAGTCCATCCCACAAGTGAGATTCACAAGCTCTGGGTTTTAACACTCAACCCAAAAAACCAAGCCAATACAGGGGCATCTCCAAATTCCATTACAGTCACTTAAACCCAATTGTCCTACCTTCCCCCCTCCAAAAAACAAAGAAAGCATGCTAGTCCAACAAAACAATTTTTATGGTTTCCAAAAATTCACATAGTTTGTTTACAGCTTTTGAGTAGGTGAGATTTAAGTCATCTTGAGGGTAGAACCTGTGCCATTTAGCTTTCTGTTATACCTATCAGTTTTACTCGTTAAGTGCTTAGGAATGAAGAATAAATTAAAATAATAAGCTTCTAGTTGTAAAAGATCAAATTTTGTTTGAATAGTTGCATATTAGTTTGTTAGCATCATAGTTCCTTAAATTAATATAGCTTTAAAATTGAACTCAATTCAGACTCCAGTGCCTCCTTACTACCTCTGTTGTAAAGTCTAGTCTGCCAGCATTATGTACCATGTGCCAGGTTCTATGCTGAGTACCCAGGATACAAAGAAAGGTAAAAGACAAACCCTGCCTTGAAGGAGCTCACTATCTCCATAGGGAGACAATGTGTAAACAACCATGTAAAAAGATTGATCTTTTTAATAAATGAGTTCTTAAACTTTTGTGTCTTGAATACCTTTGGCAGTCAGGTGAAGCCTTTGGGCCTCTTTGAGGACAACCTTTTTTAATAATATTTTTTTTAATGGAGGAAGGAAATGCTTAATTTCAGTTGGATGTTAAGGAAAATAAAGGTGCATTTTTAAAAATCCAAATTTATAGACCTCCTGAAATTTAGCCACGAACCTTTTGCATTACAGACCCCAAGATAAAGAACTTTTCAGTTCTTTAAGACCTTTTTCAGGCTTTCTCAGTTAATATGTAAAATTCTGAACTGTGTTAGTAACTTTGGGTGACAGTTTCCTGTGAACCCTTACATACTGTTTGACTCATTAGTTTTGTCTTCCATGACTCTGCTACAGAGTAATGCTATAATTCAAGAAGATACGGTAAAAAGATTTTAATGAATGAATGACAAAGCATTTATTAGGAGCTTACTGTGCTAAGCAGCACTGTAGTAAGTGCTGGAGATACAGATGCTAACAAGAAAGATGAATCTTGCTCTCTAGGAGCTTGCAGTCCATAAAATAGCAGCAAGCAAGGGGAGAAGGGTTAGAGATGTGGAACCTTGGCTCTGGGCAGGGTAAGGCCGCCTGTTCGAGCCCAGGGTCTTAAGAGTAGAGTCTAGACAGAGGCAAAATGAGGCTGAAGATGAAAGTCTGAGTACAGGCAGTTTGATGTGGTAATGTCGGGAAAACTGACCCAGACCACCAAGTCTAAACATCTGTGAGGGAGTTAGGTGACTATAGTGGTTAATATTGGACCTGGAGTGAAGAAGACCAGAGTACAATTCCAATTTCTCACATTTATGAACAGTGTGATCTTGGGCCAGTCACTTAACCTTTTCTCAGCCTTAATTTTCTCATCTGTAAAATGGTGATAATAATAGCACCTACACCACAGTAAGTTGTGAGAATAAAATAATATATGTAAAGCATTGTGCAACTTTGAAGTTTGCATATAAGTTCTAGCTGTTCAGTGAAAGGGATTTTATCACATGTCCTACATAACTGCCTATATTCTTCAAGATGTCTAGGAAGAGACTTTTAAACTATAAGCTTTTTTTTTAATTACTCCTCTGAAATGGGAAAAAGTCATAAAAGAGTAGAAAATAGTGTCTTGTCTCCTTTCCAAGTTAACCTCAAATCAAAATAGCTCATGTGTAGAAGTGGATCTTTTGTTTTGTGACTGTTCAACATAGTGACTGTTTTCTTGATATATTGTAGAACAGTGGTTCTCAACCTGCCCAGCTCACTCACCTTCAATTCAGCGACAGTCCCTTTGGCAATAACACCCAAAGTTGTATATATAGTGGGGAGGAGGGATTCTTCACATCAAGTGTGGGCAGACAAAAAGTGGCTCAAGTTCAGGATGAGTTAGATAAGCTTTCTTAAAATGCAAACCCCTTGGCCTAACGAATCTTTAATATTTCAATGGTTTCCAAGTAAAGCCATCCCCAACAAAGCAGACTTTTAGTACCGGTTCTCTTCCTTCCTTTAACACTTATATTTCTCCTGGGGCATGAACTGTTGGGAAGGGGTCTTCCCATTTACCAGCTTTCTCTTTTCTGTTTAACTTGAGCTCTGAATTGTTCCTCTCTGTCCAACAGATAGGCAGGCTCTGCTCATTGGGGAGTTTCCTCGTCATTCTCTTGCTTGGTATTTCTCTTTTTGTGCATCTTGATAGTCTTTTTTTATCTGAATCTTGTCTTCATGATGTTGTTTATCAGTTTGGTCTTTAGACCAATCATTTTCTTTGCTTTCTTTGAGCCTCTCAGCTTTCCTTCTTTCTCTTTTTCTTATGGTAATCCAAGCAGTAGCTGTACCGTTTGAAGTGTTACTAACCTGAGGTGTTTCATCTGTGGTGTGTTGACAGGGGAAGTCTCCTTGAAGAGTTGCTGAAAATGCTTCCACACCTGAGACCCACTACCCGTTAGGTTTAATTTAACCGTTTCTCTTATTGTACCTGAATTGAGAATTGTTCTTACAAAAGGATTAAAGTCTTTAAAATGTGCTTCATAATTTTCTTTTTTATAAAAAAGTTTTTTCAGTTGAAAATCTTGCTTTTTCTCTCCACCTTCCCCTTATTGGAGAGGGAGGGGGGAGAAAAATGAGAACAAATACACATAGTGAAGCAAAACGTTTCCCACATTGACCACATCCAAAAAATACATGTTGCATTCTGGACCAAGACCAGACCATTACCTCTGTGGTTAAGACTTCAACAAGTCTGTGGAATTGTGGTTGTTCAGTGTGTTGGTCAGAATTGTTACGACTTTCAACATTGTTCGTCTTTTTAGGATGTTTGTCACTGTAAATATTCTTGGTTTTGCTTGGTTTACTTTGCATCAGTTCATAGAAGACTCCTTGGGTTTCTCTGAAACTGCCCCTTTCATAATTTCTTTTTTTCAATTTATTTATTTATTTAATTGATTTTTTTTTTTTTTTTGTCTTTTTGGAGGGAGGAAGGCGGAGCAATTGGCATTAAGTGCCTTATCCATGGTCACACAGCTAGTTAAGTGTCAGATGCCAGATTTGAACTTGGGTCCTCCTGACCTCTGGGCAGCACCACCTAGTTGTTCCTCTCTCATCATTTCTTAAAACACAATTATATTCTACATTTCACAGCCATTCTCCAATTGATGGGTACCTCCGTAGTTTTTTTCAGTTTCTTTGTCCCCACAAAAATAATTCTGTAACTATTTGTACTCATGGAACTTTTTTCGCTTTGATCTTTTTGGCGTACAGGTACAGTGGTATTTCTGGGTGAAGGAGTGTGTGCATGGCTGAGTGACCTATGGGCAGCATTTCAGACTGCTTTCCAGAATAGAATGTCGGGACCAATTCACATTTCCCCCGCATGGGCTTCAGGTTTTCTTGCAGCCTCACCAACATTTGTTGCTTTCCCTTTTTCAGTTTTGTCAGTCTTATGGATGCGAGTAGAACCATAGGTTGCTTTAATTTGCATTGCTCTAGTAGTGATTTGGAACATTTTTATTGATAGATCGAATTTCTTTTTTCTGAAAACTGTTCATCTCCTCTGATAGTCTCTAACCAGCTGCCAGAGTGATTCTACTTAGATGTGTAGAACTGGTCACGTTACTCTCCTACTCAGTACAACCTCCAGTGGTTCCCTATTGCATTTCCATAAAGTCAAGTCAAGAAGCATTTATTAGGCATCTGCTATGTGTCAGGGTCCATGCTAAGTGTTGGGGACACAAAGAAAGACTAGAGAAGGTCATTGCTGATCTTATGCAAACAACTGTGGGTCAATGGTTAAAGGTTAGGTTAGGTCCTTAATTTCCCTTCACTTAAAACCTCAGAACTCTGCCTCTCTGCATTTTTTTTGTTAATGATAAAGGGAAAGGGATTCGGTGGTTATTTTTTTTTTCCAAGTATTAAGGGGAAATAAATTTTATTGGCATTTTCTGGCCCTTTTTATTTAGGGTTAAAAATGTCTTAATTCCTACTCTGACCCAGGTATAGGGGAGTAAACAAATAAGACACAAGCCTTTTCCTTAAGGAACTCCTAAAAAGATATCCCCTTTCCTAGTCTTCCCCGTTCCTCCCTCCACCATAGTGGATACAATTGCTCTTGGATCCAGGAAGATTTGGGTTCAAGTTTTGACTGACACCTACTGATTTGTCCTTGCCAAGTCACTTCTCCATGTTCTAGGCCTTTCTCTAAGACTAGCTGTGGAGGAGCAGGCCCGAATTGGTAGGCAGGAGTTTCCATATCCAGAAGTTCTCTATACCAGTTAAATCAGGTCTAATCCATAAATGCATCTAGAGAAAAGAGACCAGGCTACATGGCCCTTTGGACGCGTAACCTCTTGAATTGTTTAAAGAGGGGAGTAAGGGGGAAATCCCTTTTTTAAAAATTGAGTTTAGGGTTTGGGACTTTTGCATCTTTTCTTCTTTGCCTTATTGGCATGGAGAAATTAGTTTAAACTATCTTGACCAATTGAAATGACATATAATGGGGTACATTTAATATATTTGTCTTATTGGTCTTAAGTCTTGGTGAGGTCATTTAGATCCAATTCCTAACAAATTTGCTTTGTATGGATAGTTCTGAAAATGTTTTATCATTTTGTGCTTTGATCCGTCCCCTCTGCCTAGAGGAGTGAAGCAGGCTTCGCTGTCAGTTTTTTGGAGTTGTTCGGTAATTGCCTTCATAATACATTGAAATTTGCCTAGCCTTCCCTAGCAGGAAACAAATTTGTTTCTGGTTCTTTGCTATAACAACAAAAATTGCGGTGAATATTTTTTTGTATTAATTGGTCCTTTGATCTCGCATTTGCTCTCAGTCTTTGATCTTTTGGGGGGTATATGTCTCATAATATTATCGAGTCAGAGAGAATAGTCATAGCCTAATGCTTGTTGTTCAGTTGTATCCAACTCTCCATTACCTTGTTTGGCATTTTCTTGGCAAAGACACTGGAGTGGTTTGCCGTTTCTTTCTCCGGTTCATTTTATAGACGAGGGTTAAATGATTTGCCCAGGGTCACACAGTAAAGCATCTGAAGCCAAATTTGAACTGGGAGTGGGGGTGGGGGAGATGAGTCTTCCTGACTCCAGACCTGGTACTCTTATCTACTGCAACACCTAGCTGCCCATAGCTGGGAGGAAGGTAGGGGGGCACAAATTATGACTCCGTGGCCAAATGGCTGCTGTTTGCTTTTGTAAGGCCCACCTACCTAAAAAAAAATGGTTTTTACACTTTAAAAAAAATTACCACTTTATTTTTAATATGTAAAATCACCCTTCACTTGGGAGCAGTACAAAACCAGGCTGCTGGCCTTGGTTTGTGGGCCCTAGTTTGCTGACCCCTGGCTTTAGTGGCTTTTTGGGTGGGGTTCCAAATTCATCCAGAATGGTGGGACCATTCACAGTTAGTTCAGCCAGGAGAACTCCTGTGTTCTCTCAGATCCCTTCAGTGATTATTACTTCGCCTTTTTTTGGTCGTCTTCACCAGTCTTATGAGTGTGAGGCAGAACATCAGTTTGAGTTTTTCTCAGTGATTGGAGGCTCTTTTTATGTCGTTGATAACTTATGTTTCTTTTGGGAATTATCTGTTCATAGTTTTCTGATGGCCTATTATCCATCCTTCTACGTCGTCTTCCTCTAAGTTGTCAGTAAGACATGAGACTTCTTACTGCCAGGTTCGTTCAACACAAGTGAATATGGTTTCTATCAATTGAAACAAAAAGATGTTACTCTCTGCTTGGCTGCTACTCCTTCAAGATTGCAGGAGCCTTTGCATCCAGCTTACAGCTGAGACTTCCTCTCTGTTTTCTCCTTGTATTAGAAAAGGAGCTCTGGGAGAGGCCTTGCTGTTCTTTGTATCCCCAGGATACCATGAGTAGGCAAGAAAGGCTTTTTCTCATTCACTCTTTTGTTCACTCTGCCTTTTCCCTCATTCAGACCTCTCTGGTCTATTAAATAGCCTCCTGATTGTTCCCACAGGCTCCCTCCCCTTTCTGAGCTAGCCTTTATACAGAACTGAAAAAAGAATCTTTCTCAGGTATAGGTTTGACCATATGTTAACAGACTTGCAGTGGCTCATAAGGAGCCTTTGGGAACATTTGAAGTGCCTCTATCTGGCATTTGAATCCTTCTGTAATCAGGCACCACCTTTCCTTTCTTTCCAGTCTTGTTTAGCATTAATCCCTCCCCTTCACATGACATCACTTTCACCCAGATTGGACTACTACTTGTTCCTTGTGTTTGGATTGAGATTCCTTCTCTTTTATCCTCTGGGCATTTGTACAGGCTTTCAAAGGACCTGGGATTCAGCCTCTCCTTTCAGCCTTTCAGAATACATATGTTCCTAAACAAGAAAAGAGTTCTAGGAACTTGGTGGGACCAAGGTAGGCTCTAGCATATTATCAGTTGTTTTTTTGTGAATGAATTAATGAAAAAAGCTTTTGTTTATCAGTTACAACGTACCAGGCACTATGCTGAGTATTTAAAAAAGAAAACTCTGACCTCAAGGATTTTGTGTACCTGGATCAAGGCAAAAGATACCCCAAAACTAGACTGGTCATGTGGCCGGAATAAGGGCTAACCGGGATCCTTTCCATCCGTTCTCCCACTCCACTGCAGCTGAAACCCCAAATGTATCGTCTCCCCCAAACTAGAATGAGATGCTTGAAGCCATGCCAGAATGCAGTGCTTGGCACACGGTGTGTGCACTTAGTAAGTGTTTCTTCATCTATGGGCAGCTTTGAGTGCCTTTCACTTAGAAGAAAATTTCCAGTCTAACCCATAACTGAGTAAGAATCCTGTTTGAAAACATCCTCAACAAGTCGTTATCCAGGGCAGCTAGATGAATAGAACACTGGCCCTGGAGTCAGAAGGACCTGAATTCAAATTCAGCCTCAGCCTCTTAACACAAAACTAGCTGGGTGACCTTGGGCAAGTCACTTAACCCCAATTGCCCTACCTTCTCCCCTCCAAAAAGCAAACAACAACAACAAAAAACAAGTAGTTATCCTTTTTTTTTTTAAATAAAAAATTCAACTTACTGTCTTGTTCCCTGCACTGATTTTTCTAGTGGGAGTGTGGTTGGCATGCTAGGGGATTCTACTCCTTACTAGGAACAAAAGAGGTGGCTTGACTTACACAATTAGGCCCTTTCCATGGCTAAATTCTGTGATACTATGGCTCACCAATAATATTTTTTAATGTGTTTCTTTGTAAAATAAAAGGTCTACCTATGTCTCCTACCACTTTCATTTCTTTCTTTTTTGGGATAAAAAAAAAATCTCATAAAAAATACTCAATGACCTGTCTTTCCTAATTTCCAGTAATGAGGAAGTTTGCTGCTTTACGAGATAACACCTGGACATATTGAAGAATGAGATGTCTGGCTTGATGAGACTTTGAGTCTCATGTTAAGTGGATGCCCCTTCTTAAAGTAGATGGTCTACTTGATTCATCAGGGATATTCCTCATCTAGCTCCCCTTCCAAGCATACACAGAAATGCTGCTTTTGGCAGTGGCAACTGCTGAAGGGTTCTAGATGAAGAAAACGTTGAAACTAGACCCTTGTACCTTGGCACCTAGGGCCACCACAAGCATCTCAATTAGGACAGCTGTCTACATGATTGTTTGGGGCAGCTAGCAGTCCAGGCTCCCATCATCAGCTTGGAGGTCAAGTACATGCCTCAGATTCACCAAGCCAGGCTTCTTATTTTCCATTATGTTCAGGGGCCAATGTGACATCAGTGATTTTGTAGGGCAGTTTGTCAGACCTGCTGGGGCCTTTTCTGCCCTGATCAAACAATTCAGCAATGACCACTGGGGAAGATTAGTGGGGATATTAGTGGGGACGAGGGAGATAAGGCAGGAGGAAGGCCAAGGCAGATGTTAGATGGCACTGGGAAAGCAATTCAATTCTTTTCATATTAGTTAAGTATTGAACTAAAAGTCCTTGTGAGTTATTAAAAAAATTTGAAGATAGCTAATGTTTGTTCACACTCCTGCAGTCTTTCTCAATAAGCATCTATAGTTTCTTAAACTATTACTTATGGGATATGGTTCTGGACCTCTCACCAACCTGATCCATTACTCTCACTGTTCCCTCATTTGTCCATTTCCTTCTTTTAAGTCTTGTCCTACCTTTATTGAATATTTTGCATCTATAAATGCACTCTGATGATATGTTAACAATTAAAACCACCATGTCACACCATTGGCTCATGTTGCACTTGCAGTCAACTGAAATTGCCACCTTCTCATGAACTACTGATACCTATACCTAACGAGTTTTCTCTCATTTGTATACGTAGATCTTTGCATTTCTCTTAGATTTTGTGTTTAAACTAATTTTTAACTGGTCCAGAGACCCTGACATACTACTAATGCCCTCCTTTCAGAGAAGTTGAAATGGATTTACGAATTGCTATTCTTTGGGCAGTATAAGCATTCACAAAGCTCTAACTATATATATATATATATATATGCGCCTTGTTCTTAGTGAACCTGTGATTGGCTTCTCTGGTTTACGGCTCCCCTTTTAAATTCTTTTTGCTAATTTGTTTCACAGTTTTACCAGTAATTGGTGTTAAACTGAGTATAGTTTTCCACAATCCATATTTTAATTGAGTTCTTCTGGCATCTCTCCATGATTCCTGGAAGATTACATTGGTGCTATTTATCCTTACCTTACAGGATAAGGGAACTGAGGTAGAGGCTAAGTGACTTACCTGCAGCTACTAAGCTCTCAAGTTGGATTTGAACTCGGGATTTTTTGATTCCAGGTACAAATCCAGCATGAGCGCTTAGTAGCCGCAGGTAAGTCACTTAGCCTCTGCCTCAGTTTCCTTATCCTGTAAGGTAAGGATAATAATACCACCTAACTTCCAGGGCTGTTTTGAGGATCAGATGTGCTAACATTTGTAAAGTGCTGTTGTAAATGCTAGCTGTTGTTACGTACTCCTCACTCCTATTTATCATCCAAGGGTCATTGATCTATTATTCCTGTTGCTGTTTCTTTCAAGACATCTTGAATGAATTTGATGTGTAGAGATTCTTAGTCTCTCCCGAGTCACATGCCCTTTCTTAGTTGATAAACACAGTTGGATTGTGCGTTTAATTGTGACGTAGATTGTGGACTGTTGAATATACTGCAGAAAGAAAATCTTACTTGTTCCTACTAGTACTTTGCTGTTTATAGATGACTCAGATTTTATGTAAATAAGAGAGTAGGCACATGTATTGGTGCCTTTTTCAGTATCACTGTGCCAGTTTTCAAAGATTATAATAGCTAACATTCTGACATTTATATAGGGCTTACTATGTATCGGTACTGTGCTAAGTATTTATAATTGTTATGTTACTTGATCTTTATTGACAACCCTGGTGGGTAGGTGCTGTTATCTTACCATTGAGGGAACGGAGGCAAACTAAGATGAAGCAGCTTTCCCAGCATCCCCTAGGTCGAACCTGAGGTCCGATTTGAACTCTGGTCTTCTTGAGGCCAGGCCCAGCATTGTAATCGCTGTGCCACCTGGCGGCTTATTCCATTTTATTGTCTTATAAAGTATAGCTAGGAATGTTTTAGGGAATGCGATCTTTGTTTTTTGACCTCCTTAAGGTGTATAACAATAATAACATATGTAAAATGTCTCTGTGTGTGTACACATCACATTACTTTGAGGTTTGTGAAATGATCTCATTTGATTTCACTAATACAAAATATGGGGTTGACTGGACCTGTGATTTCATTGATAAAGGGAACTCCCAGGTAAGGTAGCAATGAGGAAAGGAAGTCTAGGATTAGGAAATCGTCTACATTATGGATTTTAGAGTTCTGGAGCTAGGTGAAAGTAATGAAGGATTCAGCCTTTCTAGTGTTCTGTGATGCCTTTGAGTCATTGCCCTATGCTTGAGTCTAAAGGATAGATTTATATGAAAAGGTTGAAAAAAATATTGTGTACTGAAAAAATTTGTCCCTTATATACTCATTGTTTATATCCATTCCAAGAAAAATCTGTAGACACTCTTCCTCCGTGTAACGATACACAAAATGGTTCCAGTGAAGCAGGCTTAAGTCCAGGAGGCACAAGGCGGTGCAAAACAGATTGTTTCCCCATGCAGTCGTGTGAAAAGCTTATGTACGTTCTTGCTTTCTTTCTTTCCTTTTTTTTTTAACCAAAAGGTTCCTCTTAAACACTAAATATTATTCTTTTTGGCTTTATTTTTTACATTTAGGTTACTTAGAAGGCAGCAAGTGCTTGAATTTAGGATATAAAAGTGTCAGATATAGAGTATTTATACTTTAAGAACAGTCTTATATTTCATACTAAAGCAATACATGCCAAAATAAACATGGATTCTAGAAATATTTTGATTAGGAAATTAAGATATATAATGTGGCATGAGTGACAGTACATAATTTAGTACAAGACACTTAACATCTCTTTGACTTTGAAAGGAAAAAAAATACATTAAAAATTAAATAGTATTGATTTCACAATATTGGAAGAAATCATGTTCAGAGAATAGGATTAAAGGACTTTATTCAGCATATTCTGCCTATATAACTTCTGGTCCCTTTTCTAAAGGAACTTTCTGTCAAAGAGGCATTTTTACTATAAAAGTGGTTAATTTTTACATTTGGTCTTGACATTGTTGGTATGTTATATATATTATATACATCTCCCAATGAGGAGAGCTTTGGTGGAAGTAGCATTTAACCTTGAAAGTATCAGCTTTGGTTGTTTTGAATCTTCCTGTGATGAGTTGAAATACTGACCGGAAGGAGCCTGTGCTTCCTGTAGTTGAGTTCACCAAATCAGCTCTATTTGGAGGAAATGTGGATGGGCAGTAATTTATGTGAAAAAGCTTTGAGGCCATGCGATAAGAGCCTCCAAAGATATGCTGCAGTGATCTCAATACAGTGACCATTTTGTCCTGTCCTGGTCAATCTGTATTTGGAGGATTGATGTCTAAGAGTGTGGAAACGGTCCTGCATGGACTGGTTGATGGAAAGAGCAGGGAAATTCCCGTAAAAAAAGTCGGGGGGGAGGGGCAGAAGTGGGGCATGGAGAGAGGCAGGAAGAAATGCCATTTTGGCTTCGATATTTGAAGGATTGTTGGGTTTTGTTAGGTTTTAATAGAGTAGGCACCTTGCTCATTCTTCTGTTCTCCTACCACCAATACCTGTCAAGGCCTTTGAAAGGGAGATGAGGAGGAAAAGGAGAACCAGCAGTAGGCCATAAGCCCTGCTTGGTCTTATGCACACCCCAGGGCTTCATGGTCCCCCTCTTTCTCCATCACTTCTCACAGCTGATGCCCTGTTGTGCCAAGCAGCAGGTGCAGCCTTTGCTAAAAACTGGTTCTGGTGGGGTGGGGCCAGTAGGCCCCAGGCATTTTTAAATTTCTTCTTGCACACCCACCAGTTACCTTACTTGGGTATATGGCCCCCACTTTGGAGAGTTAGTGACCTTAAATAATATCTAGCCCAAATACCTCATTTTTGCAAGTGAGGCCAGTCTATAAACAGTAGTGATTTAACCAACCTCTCTCAGATGGTTTATGACAGGCTCCAACCTTTTACTCATTATGCAGTGGCACAGAGTTTCCACCTATTTCTTTTACCTTTTATAAAAATGAGCACTGCATATCAGAATAGAGCAAGACCAGGGGTGTGGGATTTTCAGGGCACTTACTTCCTTTCCTTGGAAGGATTACATGTGGTCAGTAGATCAACTTCAAGACAATCTGGAAAATTTTCCCTTTCAGAGCAGGAGGAGGAGGGCCTACATACAGAACATGTTCTGTGATTCTAACAGGTTCTGTTTTTAGTTGAAATCTAGGTAAGGTAATCTACACAGTATAATCACAGAACCATAGTCTTTCTAATAATAAGAAACTGACACTCAGAATAAGATTAACTACTTCTCTTTTGGTGATGCTGCTGTTTAGTGAAAGCTTTTGTGTTGTAGGTTAAACAGGCAGATTTAACAGTTTTCTCAGTTTTTGGAAGGTTTCCTGAAGTCTGCCAGTGCTACAGTAGCAGTTTGAGATGCCCTTTGGGGTTTAGAGCAAAGACTGTGTTAAATAAGATCCAAAGTATGAACATTGAAGAATCCACTTAGTATCTTTCAGTACATTGTTTTAGTACTTTTTAATCTCTGTATCCCCAACACCTTTATTGTGTCTTCTCAATAACTCTTTTTTTTCCTGTGTACATTTAAATAGCTAAGTCTCAAGTATTTTAAAATCCTAATGATTTCAAGTATTAGGTCGGTGAGGTGCAGCATTTTGTTACCAAGGTTTTCAAAATAATTTGGATTTATCTCACAATCACTGAGAGGTTTGGAGTTGTTCCCAATTATCTAAATTACATGTATTTAGAAATACTGATTTTACATATGTAAAAGCCATTCTTTACAGTGTAGAGGGATAAGCACTGGATTAGGATGCAAGAGATCTGAGTTCTAGTTCAGGTTTGCTAGCTGACATTGGAGAGCCTCTGGGCAAGAGATTGCAACGTTCCTGAACATTTGTAAAACAGGGAATTGGCCTACAAATAACATTTAAGGTCCTTTGCAGTTCTTATACTAAGTCTAAAAAATACGTCCGTTATGTAATTATATACCCAAGTTCTTGTCAGGGCTGCTGTTTGTGTACAAGCCAAGTAGATTTTGTATGTGGACACTTCTTTACTGTAATGGAGGTTTGGACCCATATGTAACCAATTCTTGTTATTTTGGGGTTTATTATTGATCTTCTTTTTCTAAACCCTCTGCTTTTCCAGCTTCTCCATTTTTCCTCCCTTTGGGCTTGTCTTTTGGGGACGTTTGAGGTGGTGTGACAGTGTAGAGAACACTGGGCCAGAGTCGGCCAAACCTAGATTCTAATCTGAGTTCCACCACTCAATAGCTGTGTGCTCTTCAGTCTCCTTAGTGCTAATTTTCTCATCTGTAAACAAGAAGCTTGAACCAGAATCAGGGTTGGCAAACTATGACTAGCTTTGGCAATCTGTCTTTTTTCTATGGCCCGCAAATTGAGAGTGTTTTTAAAATAAAGTTTGTTTCTGTATTTGAAAAACAGGCAACCTGGACTAAATAATCTCAAGGACCTTTCTTTCTACCTGAAAGGTACAGGCTAAGATTTAGTTAAAATTAGGTGTGATTTTTTTCCTTATTTGTGCTGTACCTAACCCCAAAATAATATGTACCCTTAAGATGGGTGATAACATTTGACTTGTAACATATTTTGACTTTTTAAACCACTGGGCCTTTTAAAATTTCTTATTCTAGTAACAAGAAAGTCTTTTTTTTTTTAAATTTTATTTTAGTTTGCATCATTCATTTCCACAAGATTTTGAGTTACATATTTTCTCCCCTTCTTTCCCCTACCCACCGCCCCAAAACAGCCATCCCAGTGTGTCCCCCCTCCCCCAGCAAGAAAGTCTTAAACCTAATTTAATGCCAGTTGTATATGTATCAATGGCCATGGCATTTAGCCACTTTCTCTTTGGTGGCAGGAAAAGATGTTTGTGGCAGTTGGCACATTTTTACTATGGAAACATCTCTTTAGAGTGCAGTATCAGCTTCTGCTAAAATATAGCTTTAAAAATAATTGTTCAAGTCTGAGAATATAACCATTATTTTTAGTACTAACTTTAACATAACCATACATCCCATATGAAAAAATATATTTTAAATTCTAAACAACAAATTTCATTTCCCATGGCTATAACTTAACTCTACCCTCACAGGAAATGACATTACCTTCCTCTTTACTAAGAAGTTCTGGCTGGAACTCCCTCAGTTCCTCTGTTTTATGCCCTTGCCAGCCTGCCTGCTTCCCAAACCCCACCAGTGCTGGTAAAGGCCCAACAGGAGCAGATGCCTGCCTTCCACACTAACTGGGCCTCCCAAAGCCCTTCAGTCTCCCTTTTATCATTAAAGGGCACATGCCAGAGCTGGTACTTGAACCACAGGTCTTGACTCCAAATCCAGAACTCTTTCTATCCAGGCATATGCTTAGTGGGATGTTTCCCATTGTTGTCCGTGGGGTTTGCTTCTGCTTGCATTGGTAGGTCACATCTGGTTCAGAATTGGCTCAGGCAGACCAGCTCTCTGGTTCTACACTGTTGCAGCTCCACCACTCCCTGCTTGTAACGTCCGTAGCCACTTCTCTGAACCTTCACTCTCCTAGGCTCTGAGTGTCATCTTTCACCTTCTGACTCAGGCTTTTTTTTGGAGGGCATTACTTTATTAGATTGTGAGATTCTTGAGGGCAGGGGCATTTTTAAAAAAATCTTTGTAGCCTCAAAACTTAGTATGCTGTCTGGCACATAGGTGCTCAGTGAGTACTTCTTGACTTCATTCAACATGTATTATTGTGTTACAGTCATTTCTGTGTGTTTTGTCTCCCTACTTCATGAGAGCAAAACTGTCTTTTAATTTTAAAAATTTAACACATGGGTGCTCTGTGCTATTTCATTGATGTGATATCTGAGCTAACCCAGAGGAAGGAAATTTCCAACAATTAGAACTTGTAGCAGTTATATATCCCAGACTGCACAAACATTTGGAGGTGTGAAAGTTAAGGGAACCCCTCAGTCCAGTGAAGCAAGAATATAGAATGTGGAGAGGGTAATAAAATTTATGAAAAAATGAGACTGGAACACTAGGTTAGGACTAAATTGTGTGGAAGGCTTGGAGTCCAAGCCTTAAATCCAATTTGTATTGCTTCCTAAAAGCAATGAATGGATTACTACTGAAAGCTGTTGGGAGAAGGAGGCTGAGTATTGAAGGGTTTGTGTAAAGGCACACACAGGGAGGGGGACAGGCAAGAGGGAGCCATTGAAGCTTCTCGAACTAAGGAGGGAAGTCATCAGATATGTGATTTAACAGTATCTATCACTGTGGCAGCTGTGGAGAGGATGCCATAGCAACAGTCAAGTGAGAAGTTATGAGGACGTCTGAACCCCAGGGTGAATAGAGAGAAGTGGTGGGAAATGTTAGGGAAGTGCATCAAGATCTGGCAGCTGATTGATCCGTGAGCTGCTGGAAGTGAGGGAAAGTTGAAGGGACAGGAGGGCTCTCAGGCTGTGAATCTGGCTGCCTAGAAATATGCTGGTGACCTCAATAGAGATTCTGTTGAGAAGAAAGAGGTGGGTTTAGGGGGCATGATAATAAGAGCTCTTTTATTCCCTTTTAAGGGAAAAATTAATAAAATTTGTAAAATTTGAGATGCCCGTGGCAAGTCCAGGCAGAGATGGGATACATTAGGAAATGATTGAAGAAAGAATCTCAGGGGATGTGGGGAGGCGTTTGAGTTAAAGACACAAGAAGTCTTTTATTAACCCGGAGGACTCCCCCCGTCCCAGCAACCCAGATTGTACAAAGTTAATGTTTTTCTTAAGCATTTAAGAATTTTCTTAATGAAATGTCCTATTTCTGTGATTTCTTTTTAAAATTGCTAACACTTAAAAAAAAAAAAGGAATCCTAAAACCTTTGACTTTGCTTTAAAGTCATTTCCCCATATCATCTTTTAAAGGATATTTATTACATTTGGCTGTATTCTTTGTGGACAAAAAACTCCAGTCTTTCGGAGATTGAGAATAATCAGAAAACATAGGAAGCAGAGTCAAAGAAGCTTTCCATGTGAGTTAGTTGTCTGCATAGTAGAACATGACCAGTCAACAAGCATTTATTTAGTGCTTACAATGTGCCAGGCACTGTGTTAAAAATACAAAGAAAGGCAAAAATACTGTTCTGTGCTGGAGAAGCTCCCATTCTCATGGGAGAGGTGACGTGCAAATTATGCTGAACATATAGGACATGCACTGTCTAGGTGGGATGGGATCTCGGAGGAAGAGCCTACTGCAGAAGGCAGAATTTGATCCCTGTCTTACAGGAAGCCATCTGGTCTACCCTGTACACAGAAAAGAATCCCTGCTGTAGCCCTTTGACAAGCCATTGGCCTCTGGTTGTGAGGAAACTTCCTGCCATCAGGCTTCAGCTGGCTTCTTTGTAGCTTCTACTCACTGCTTCTGGTTCTGCCCTGTGGGGCCTAGTCCCTCTTCCACGCACTTGATAGCCCTTCAGATACTTGAAAACAGCTATTGTGTCTCTTCCAAGACTTGGAGTAATTTTCCATTATTCTTCATTAGCATTTTCTGAATGAATCTGTATTTTAAATCATTTTGTCTTTTCGTGCTCTCTCCACTCATTGGGCATGGAGATCAATAAATGAGGCAGTTTAGGGGTTCTCTTGTCTTTTCGTGGTCATGTGTTACGTCAGTTAAATCATTGAGTTGCTAATATGATGGAATCATAGGTTTAGTGCTGGAAAGGCCCTTAGAGGCCATCTGGTTTAGTCTCCTTCATTTTACAAATTAAGGAAAGTAGTTTGTCCAGGTCACACGGCCAATGTCAGAGGGAACATCTGAACCCAAAGTAGTCCTGACTCCCAAGTAAGTCCAGGGCTAAAAGCACTGTAGTTTCCTAGTTGCAGTTATTCCCAGTACACATATGCCCCATGAGACATCCTATTACATGCCATATTCAGGACTTACGGAGTTTCATCATTTAGTTTGCTCTGATGGAATGTTAGGCAGATTGCTTTTTGAATAATGTTGATTCTCATTGATAAGGTCCTGTAAGCTGCTGCTGTTGGCGGTTGTCCTTTGTTCTTAAAGAGGACCCTAATATCAGTTATGCTGATTGATGCTGATGATGCCATGACTTGCAGGTGAATTGGATTTAAGGGAGGGCTATGCAAGGGCACCAGCTTCACTTTCTCCTCTGGAGCCATCTGGGTCCAGTGGAAAGATATAGATTTAGGATGACTGGAGAGTTGTGGCCCCTTCTTTTGTGTGCCCCCCTTCCCCCCAAGTGAGGTTTGTAATCAGTGCAGTTAAGTAATTTGCCTGAACTTATTAAACAGCTTTTAGGAAGTGTTTGAGGCAGGATTTGAATCCAGGTCTTTATGACTCCTTTGTCCAGTACTACACCCACTGCACTACCCAGCTGCCTAAGGGCTATTAAGTTTCTTATTTGGGATGGTCACCTCCTAAAGCTATAATCCTGCTGCATAAATCTCTAGTATCATTTCCTCTGAAAAATTATTACGGTACTTTGAGCATGAGATGGTAGCAGATTGCGTTCAAATAACAAGGTAGTCATCTCCAACATGGATTTCCTGTATGTTTTGTTCTGGTTCAGTCATTCTCTTCACCATCTTGAGTTCCATTTCTATTATTTCAAATAGTACTTTGGAAACTAAGGTGTTAATAGAAAAATGGGAAGTTTTTTGTCATTGATGAAAGCCAACACAATCTGTTTGATGACTTTCTTGTTTGTCCTTTGTCCAGTTTCATCTAGAAATGCTCTAAGGATGATGTGGCTTTTGTGAGTTTTACATCGATTTTATTACTATAGATTTATTTTCAATTCTCCTAGTTTTACCTGTTTTGTAAGGCAATACTCAAAAAAGAAGCCACTGAATTTGAGAGGGACATCAGCAGCCACCTAGTTGGGAAAGGTAGGAGCGTAGAGGTGAGAAGAGAAAACCTTTCAGGCAAAGATTTTCAGGGGGAAAAGGGGGAGGGAAACAGCAAAGAAAGAGATGGTGATGGTGTGCGCTGTGTCAGGAACATCTGCAAAGCCTGGCTCAGGGAGGAGGGTAGGAAGGGTAGGAACGGGATAGGTTATGAAGAGCTTTAAATGCTTGGAGGGCTTTATGTTTGATCCTGAGCCTCCAGTGTTCACTGAGTAGGGGGTTGACATGGGTAGATCTTTGCTTTTAGGCAAGTTACTTTAGTAGCCAGGTGAAAACTGTTTTGGAGTATGGAGAGACTCTGAAGCTGGGAGGCCTGGAATGTGTCTATTTGCACTAGTCTAGGATATTGAATATTTAGTCATTTCAGTTTGAAACAGTAATACTGGTGTGACTCATGTACTTTTTTTTTTCTTTTTCCTTTTTGGAGGGCAACTGGAGTTAAGTGACTTGCCCCCAAAGTAAGCGTGTCAAGTGTCTGAGGCTGGATTTGAACTCAGGTCCTCCTGACTCCAGGGCTGGTGCTCTATTCACTGTACCACCTCCCCGCTCCCGACTCATGTACTTCTTGATAAGGAAGCAAAAGCAAGGCAATTCTAGTAGAAACTTAGCACACCATACTACCAAAGCTAATCTGCAGATTTAATGGTATGCCAATCAGACTACCCAAGGGATACTTTACAGAAATTAGACAAAATAACAATTAACTTGGAGGCATAAGATAGAAAATCAAGGGAGAAATAATTTTTAAAAGATAAAAATGAAGAAGTAATGGCCCTTCCAGCCATCAAACTATTTTATAAGGAAACAATCATCAAAATGATTTTGTACTGGTTAAAAGACAGACACATAGGTCAGTGGAACAAATTAAATAAGGGAGAATCAAACGTCTTGTCTTCCCCTGTTAGAATGTGAGCAGGGACTATTTCTGCCTTTCTTTGTATTCTTAGCAGTCTACAAAGAAGTACCAAAGATGTGTAATTGAAGAATTACGGTATCATATACATTCATTAGGACTGTTAAAAAAGCCCAAAAAGCTAGACATATCCAAGATGTTGTTTTCAGTCATGTCTGACTCTTTGACCCCATTTGGGGTTTTCTTGGCTAAGATACTAGAGTGGTTTGCCATTTCCTTCACTAGATCATTTTACAGATGAGAAAACTGAGGCAAGCAGGGCTAAGTGACTTGCTTAGGGTCACACAGCTATTTAAGTGTCTGAGGCTAGATTTGAGTCCAGGAGGATGTCTTCCTGACTCCAGGCCCAGCACTCTATCCACTAGGAGCTGCGAAATGGTATTACATACATTCTGGAAAACAATTTGAAATTATGCAGATAAAGTGACTAATCTGTCCCAACCCTTAGAACCAGAGACTCCATTACTGCCGTAATATTCCAAGGAAGCCATTTGATAAGGGAAAATTATCCACCTACCACAAAATACTTATAACAGCACTTTGTATGATAACTAAGAATTTGGAAACAAGTAGACATACTTAGATGGCTTAAACAGATTGTGGTATGTGAATATAATGGGATGTTACTGTGCTCTAAGAAATGATGAATGTGATGAACACACAGAAACCCAGGAAGATCAGTACGAACTGATACAGTCAAGTAAGCAGAGCCAAGAAAACAACACGCACAGTGACGTGTAACAAAGTAAATGGAAAGAACGGTGGCGCGCCAAAAAGTCAAAAGTAAATGTACCAAGAGTGTGAAGGTAAGTGCGACTAAAAGGAAACTCTGCCGGAAGACACCCCCAGCCTGCGCTTGGTGGAGATGGGGGGCCACAGGTATTACTGACTTATCGCACAAGTTTTTGGACCTTTTCAGCGTATCCTCCAGTTGTGGCGGCTTTTCTTTTTCCTCCTCCAAAAAGTACTCTTTGTCATCGTGGGAGGGGGCAGCTGAAGGCTGCATGGAATAATCTGTAAAAGCCAAGACCCAGAACGATGTGCCGATGGGAAGTGAGCACAGCACCCGCAAGTTTGTTTAAAAGAGCTCGCTTAGCTGGGTTCTAGGGTTTGCTTTCAGATCGAGTCCTTGTTTTGTTGGTATTTGTTCAGATTATTTGGTAACTTCAGAATTCTTATATGCTGACTATGGTACCAGTTTCTTTGGGCACAGCAGGGGTCTTCTGTGGAAAAAAAAGATCCGTAGTGGCTTCGAGGGCGCTGGGTTATGCCCCATACGCTTAGGTTCCGTGTGCGCCGTAGAGACTCATTCGTTACTCGTGGAATAGATAAAAGACAGCTGTTTAGCAGAAAGGTAAAACCGTTTTGTCTGTTTAAACTGTCAAATGTATTTTGAAGGTGCGGAATTTATCCCAAATTTAGTGAAAAAGTGTTTGACTGGTAGTTGGCTCTCTGACTCTCTCTGTTACTTGCATATTTGCATTTGGTTCTGAATTTTTGTACGGCTCTGAGTATTTTTTAAAAGAAATTTTTCTTTAATTTTGTTACTGTGTGACGCTTTATGATAGAAAAAGCAGTGTGTTTAGGAGGCAGGAGCTTGGTTTGAATCCCAGTTACACCAGTTACTAATTCTGAGTCCCGGTACAAATAAATAATTTACCTTCCTGAGCCTGTTTCCTGATTGGAAAGTTTTTTTTTTTATATTATGATATTTAAAATAATTCCACTTTAACAATTGTTTTTGAAATTTTTGAGTTCCCTATTTTCTCCCTGCCTCTCTCTCTACCCCATCTGTTGAGGAGGCAAACGATGTGTTGATCATGCATGTAAAGAGTCATGTGAAACAAAAAAAAAGTTATAGATTTTTAATTCGGTTACTACATTTTCTGACTAGACCAGCCATTATGTCTAGGGTAAACTGCTCCATAGTATTAGCTTTAATCTTAATGAGTAACAAAAACCTAGTCTGTGCCAGCATTTTCTTGAAGTCTTTAAAATTAAATTCTAAAATGTCCATCTGTTTTACAGATTGCCTCCAAATATGACCATCAGGCAGAGGAAGATCTTCGAAACTGGATAGAAGAAGTTACAGGCTTGAGTATTGGGACAAACTTTCAGCTGGGCTTAAAAGATGGCATAATCCTCTGCGAGTAAGTGTTCGTTCACCCAATAGATTTATTCCTGATAGTCCAGACTTGTCTTTCTTACATTTTCTTAGTGTGACCTGTCTTTTTTTTTTCTTTTCTCCAAGTTGGAACTCTTTTTCCTAGTTATATTAAGAATCAGAATCACATACAAGTTTCCTACAGTCCTCACATTTCTGGTATTTGCTTTGTGATTAGACTTTAAAAAGATAATTTGCGTGTCTATATTTTTGTTGAGTATTTGTTTTTTCTTTTCAGACTTATAAACAAACTCCAGCCAGGTTCAGTGAAGAAAGTCAATGAGTCTACATTAAACTGGCCTCAGGTAAGCAGAAAACACAAAATACACAGTTCAGCATCTTTGGTCGTGAACATAATGAACATTTAAGAGTTTCAACAGAGCCATTTTGTCAAAAATTTGAGTAAGCATTTCAACAGGAGTTCTGAAGTATTCCTTTTTTGGTTATAGAGCTTTCAAAAATCTGGCTGTGGTTTGAAATAAGCAGCCCTGTGATTGGTCTGAATCTAATCTTGTACTGAGTATAATAGGTTTATTGACGAATGAGATGGGTTATGTAGGTTTGAGAGTCAACACACGCCTTTTTACCGTTTCTGAGCTTTTGTGCATGTAGGTAATTCAAGGAGGAATCATTTCTGTGCATGCCCTTCACAGTGCAGAGGCACCAGCTCTGGGAGTGCAAGTCCTGGAAAGGTGCTTGGGCCCAGATGGTTAAGTGACTAGAGGCTCTTGGCAGTCTGGTGCAGAACGGAGTTAGGCAGTGCCCTGGGCCTTCACAGCTGCGGGTCTAATGTGCCTCGCTGCCTCTGTACTAACAGGCAGCATTCAGACTGTTTTAGAAATTGTAATAAACCACATAGTACTTTTGCCTGATAATGTCCAGCTCCGAATGGTTAAAGTTTTATTCCTCAATGAGTCCAAATCTGTTTTCTTCCAGTTTACTTTTTCTTTCATGTACTTGAAGATTTGCAGCCATGACTGAAGGGCCCAGAGGCCTTCAGCCATCTCTCAAATTAGGAATCCTCTTGCCCTTCTGGTTGCTTCCTCTAAGCAAAACTCTATTTTGCAAGTATTCCTTTAAAATGCAGAGCTCAAAATTGAATATAGATATTTGATTGATTCTTCACCCTTTATTTTCACACACACACACACGCACACACTCACACACACACACACACACACACACACACTCACACACTCACACTCACTCACTTTTGTTTTGAACACTGTGATGGCAACCTCTGATTTTATTATCTCATTAGCAGTCATGACTCCCAAATGAGCCCTTATTTAATTAACCCTCCTAATTCTCTAGTATATGAAAAGTTGGAGCACAAGTACACGTGGTATAAAAGTAATCATGATCGTGTTAGGCTAAACCCGTCCGTCCTTCTAGCCCATCAGGATATTTTTGAAGACTGATTCTGTCTTCCAGATTTGTCATATGCATATTTAATGAGTATATCTAGTATGTCTTCTCTGAAATGCCAGTAATTTCCTCTTATTTTGAGGCTGATGTCTGCTTGTTACGCAGACTAGAAATCTTAGTCTTTGTTGATTAGTATATAGCACTTTAAGGTTTGCAGAGCACTTTGTGGAGTTACTTCACTTGATCTTCAAAGCAACCCTAGGAAATAGTTGCTGTTATTATCTCCATCTTACAAATGGGGGAAACTGGCAGACCTATGTTAAGTGACTTGCCCAGGGTCATACGCCAGTAACATCTGCAGCTATATTTAACCTTGGGTTTTCCTGCTTCCCGGTGCAGTGATCTACGCAGCAGCCTTATTTCTAGTCCCATTAGAAGTTCCTACCCCAATTCAGATCCTCGTTACCTTGACCAGTACCCTCCTGATTGGGTTTCTTTTTCTGTCACAGTCCTCCCCCCTCTTCCAGTCCAGTTTATTCAGTGCTCCCAGATTTTTACTAAAGCATCACTCTACTCAAGTTGCTGCATGGCTCAGAAACACATTCCGTGGCTTCGCTCTGCTCACAGAGCAAAGTCTCCAAACAGGCACCACTCATCTCTGTTACCTGTGCTGCTCCAAATGGGCCTCACCGATTCTGTTTCTTTCCACCTGAAGTGCTGTTCTCTTCCTGTTGTCTGCCTCTGCCTATCAAAAGCTTATTCAGCTTAGTCCATGTGCCCCATCCTTTGTGAAGCTTTCCTTGCTGTGCCAGCTGGGAGCCTTGTTCTCTGAATTCTTCTAGTTCTGACGCTGAAGGATGTTGGGCTGACTCAGCTTCTGAACATTGTCTTTAATGCTTACGTTTTGATTTGATGGTTTTATGTCTTATGTGGCATTAGTGGGTGCTCCCTAGTCAATAATGCTGTTATTTGTATGGTTACTCTCCTTGTAAGTCCCTGTCTTGTATCTTGCCCATTATGAGCAGCATATAGTAGGTGTGTAAATCAAGTCAGCCAGCATTTGTTGAGCACCTGCGGTGTGCCAGGTGCACTGTGCTAAGTGCTTGTTAGACCAAAGAAAGGCAAAAGACAGTCCCTACTCTCCAAGATCTCAGTCTGATGGGGAATACAACATGTAAAAAACTATACAAACGGTGTCACACAAAATAAATTGGAGATAATCAGTAGTGGGCAAGCGTTAGCATTAAAGGAGGCCCAGAAAGGCATCCTGCAGGTGGTGGGATTTTTGCTAGCACTTAAGGAAACTAAGGAGACAGAAGAGGAGGAGGATTTGTAGGTATGGGGGACAGCCAGGAAGTGTTTATAAGAAGAACAGCAAGGAAGCCGGAGTCACGAGGTCAGAGTGGGTAGTGGGAAGGAAAGTGTCAGAAGTTTGGTGACATTAGGAGGAATGGACTGGGTTCCAAAGGACTTGGAATACCAGAAGATTATTTTAAATGCTTCATTCTGGAGTTTGAGTGATGCAGCCAGGCCTCTTTATGAAGATCAGTTTGATGGCTATATGGAAGTGGGCTAGAGGGCGAAAGACTGAGACAGGGAGCAACCAACAGGCTGTGAGGGGTGAGGTGATAAGGACCTGGGCCATGCTGGTAGCAGTGTCAGAGGTAAATCAGGAAGACCTGACGACAGAATTAGGTATGAACAGTGAGAGTGTAGCATCAGTGATGACACAGGTTGTAAGCTTCGAGGGGTGACAATGCCCTTGGCACTTACAGGGAAGACAAAAAAGTTTTGTTTGGGGCATACTATGTTTAAGAGAATATTTGAGATGTCCAGTAAGTAGGCAGTTGGACATTCAAGTCTGGATGTTAGGAGAAGGGCCAGGGCTGGATAAATCTGAGAGTCAGCATAGAGATAATAATTGAACCCATGGGAGTTGAGACCACTGGGGGGGGACACTTGTAGTTAATGTCGGTAGCTTTAAGAAGGGGAATGAACTGGGTAGAAAAAATTTTTGAAAACAAAATAAAGCATGTATCTCAGAAAATTAAAAAATAAATGCAACCTGATTATTTTAAAGAGATTAAGATATTATCCTTTGCCAAATAATGTATATCTTTGAAGAACTTTTGCACAGAACCTTGTCTGATCTCTTCCTTGCCCGCCTTTTTTGTGTCACAGACTCCTTTGGCAATCTAACGCCTATATACCCCTTCTCAGAATAGTGTTTCTTGAAGGCATTAAATAAAATATGTAGAATTACAAAGGAAGCAAAACATAATTGGAATATAATTAGCAAAATACTAAAAAAAGAAAAGCTTAGAAGTTTACAAACTCCAGGTTAAGAAGACCTTCTCTAGGGGTAGCTAGGTGATGCAATGAATAGAGCACTGGCCCTGGAGTCAGGAGGACCTGACTTAACACTTACTCTCTGTGTGACCTTGGGCACGTGTCACTTCTTTTATAGACCATTTTATATTAACTGGGGTGATTTTTTTTTTATTATAACTAATGCCTAGCCATCGTGCCCTAGACCATTTAGTTCCAGAAGTTTAACTTGACCATCTTTGCTTTTTCAGTTGGAGAACATCGGCAACTTTATCAAAGCCATTCAGGCTTATGGCATGAAGCCACATGACATCTTTGAAGCCAATGATCTTTTTGAGAATGGAAATATGACCCAGGTTCAGACTACACTGGTAGCTTTAGCAGGTCTGGTATGTATATGTCTGTTAACTAGAATAAAACTAACTGTTGGTGACAGACTACAATACTGAAGGTTTGGGGAAAATAACTTTAAGCAGAAAAACGAACTGCTACAAAGGAGTCCTGTAATAATAGTATGACTTGATGAGAAAATTTGTCCCATATTTCAAAAATCAGGTAAAATAGACTGATGTTTACATTTTAAAGAAATTTACACGTATGTTTTGATACCTTAATTCTTCTAGTCATAGTATCATTTTCCCCCGTCCATTGTAAGATTTTAGTGACAAAGTTTTAATTGGTCGTCATGAAATGTTTTTTTATATTGTGCCTAGGCTAAAACAAAAGGATTCCATACAACAATTGACATTGGTGTCAAATATGCAGAAAAGCAAGCAAGGCGCTTTGATGAAGGAAAACTGAAAGCTGGACAGAGCGTAATTGGCCTGCAGGTAAGACCCATGTGACGTTTCTTATGTACTTCTAACATACATTTTTGTTCCCCCATATAAAATAGCTGAATGTTTATTTTTTATCCATTCTCTAACCTGCTGTAAGGAGGTAATATGTAATAAGGAGGTCATCTGTCATCCTGCTCGCGTTTATTTCCATAACAACTAAGGAAATGGAGGTGGGACTGCGGAGGTGGGAGGGATGACAAAGACCATCCTAGAAAGACTCTTTATAAATTGTTGGATGGTACAAACTGGAGCGCTCTCCTGAAGTATTGCCCAGTGAGATGCGGCATGTTGAAGGCAATATTTACCTGAAAAGCACTCTTTAAGGAGTTGGAAGGGCAACTGCTTACATTGTCACTCACTTAAGCACTCCCTCCTCAAAGAAAATACTTGAAATGTGTCTAACTAAAGGTGGGGGTGTTTAAGGAAATTCATTTTGCCAAGTTTTGGGGTTTGGTTAGGTTTTTTTTTGCTTTTTGGAGGGAGAAGGCGGGGCAATTGGGGTTAAGTGACTTGCCCAAGATCACACACTAGGAAGTGTTAAGTGTCTGAGGCTGAATTTGAACTCTTGTCGTCCTGACTCCGGGGCTGGTGCTGTATTCACTGCACCACCTAGCCACTCCCATTCTGCCAAGTTTTAAACTCATGCAAGTGACAAAGGTAATTTTTCTTTCTTTTTATAAAATGTGAATGTTTCAGCATAAGACTTAAAAGTACTAAAAACTTAACTGGTTAAGGTTGGATGTTATGACCTTGCTTTATTTAGGCATTAGGAATACCCAGGCAAATGAAACCAAGTCAAAGAGACCTGGGGGAAATTCCCTTTTTTTTTTAATCTTATAAATGCGTGCTTAGAGAGCTGAGGGTCACCCATCATGCAGTGGGACCAAAGAAAAACTTCATGTGGACCTCTAAGGTCACCATACTAAAACAAATGTTTGTAAACTTCTGAATATCTTTTTTTTTGTACCTACCAATTAACAAAAACAGGATAAGGAAGATCATTTCTTTGTGATATTATTGTCTTGTTACCAAAGGCCATTTTTAAAAAAGGTAATTTCTGCTTGTACTTGTTCTAGATTATGGTAGTCAAACTGGCCTGATAATCCAGGCTGCATGTTAGTCCACAAAGCCATTTTTTTTATATATGTAGGACCAGGCTGAAAAGGATTGGTGGGGTGAGGAAGAGAATAAGGGCTTGGAGGCCCCTGAAACAGGTGCAGTAATTTAATGAGTCCTCAATTTTAAAATGTCCCTGTAGTTCCTCACAGCAATACATTCCCATAAAAGGTTTAGGAATATTTGGGACGAAGACTGTACTTGTAGTTATCAGCAACTTTACCGCTGTCACTCGGACCCAGCTTTCCTTTATCACTGTGATTTTTGAAGTCATTGAAACATTCAGGATTCTGGCATTGTTGGGGATCGGCAGCCAGGAAAGCCAGTGTGTGACTAGGCAGTGAATGCTAGGAGGTGGGACTTAGGCTTAATCTTTGTATGGCCCTGTCATTGTTTCACAGGGTTGGACACAGCTTATTTCCCTTTTTATTTGCTCCCCCTGCCCCCCTAAAATTGTCTCTAGAGCTAGGAATCTATTGGTACATCTTTAAGCTATCCTGCAGACACACTTGCCAGTTGTTGTTATGACACAAATGCCTCCAGCATGTCAGCAGGCTCTGCTAAAAGGCTTGACTTAGCAGCAAGTCTTTTCTTCCTTCTTTCCTGTTCCTCCCCATCCTCCAAAAAAACCAAAAACCAAAAACCCAACAGTATACATAGCAGGCTTAAAACTGAGGCAAATAAAAATGATTCCTGAAAAAACTGGAATCTCGCCAAATACATCAAGATGTTTCAATCTTAATGTTAGGAGCCACTATATCTCCTCCAGGACACAGCTGATGTTTTCTTCTTTTATGTACAAAGTCTTGTAGGTGATCTTCTGGTTTCAGGGAGATCCCTGGACAGAAGGATAACTTTTTTTTTTTTTAGCTTGACCTCCCCGTTATAGACTAAGCTATTTTCATTCTTTCTAAGGTTTGAGAAATGAAACAATGACAGCCTTGCCACTTTTCTATTTTAAAGTGTTGAATATCATTAAAGTAAAATTCAGGTTAATTTTTGTTTTGCAGAATTCAGTGATCCTGGAGATAATTAAAGAAACCTTAGAGTTATAAAACCAGGCCTGGTGTTGTTTGCCAAAACAATATGGTCTTAGAGATTCTAATCTGTTAAAACAGTGATAGCCTTTCTTTGAGAATGGCATTAGAATCACATTTCACTAATAGTAATATAATTCTTAGAAGCTTGTCTTCTAAATTTTTGGCCTGTTTTTTATAGTTGTAACTATATAGATTTTTTCCCGCCATTTTCTTAAAAGATGGGAACCAACAAATGTGCCAGCCAGGCAGGAATGACTGCCTATGGCACTAGGAGGCATCTTTATGATCCCAAAATGCAAACTGACAAGCCCTTTGACCAGACAACAATTAGTCTGCAGATGGGTACTAACAAAGGAGCCAGTCAGGTAAGTGGTACTTTTTTTTAATAGTAAAAAGTTAGTGAATATTCAAAATGCTTATGATTATAATTATAAGCATTTTACATTATAATTACAATAAGATTGATCATGTCTCATGAACAAGATGGAAATATCCCTATTATAGGAAACTCAAACTTCGAAATGAAATGCAGTTCCCTTTTGAAAATAGGAAATTTGTAGTGGGGAAAAAGATAAGCTTCTCAAAAATCCTGTGTTTAAAATTCCTTGGTAGGATTATTCCATTTTATAAAATACGTTCTAGGTATAGATGTTTATTATCAGGGGATGTGCTATTTAAGTCAGCAGATATTTGTGAAATGCCTATTGTGTAAAGGAATGAATAAGATAAGATTTGAAAATCAGTAATCTTGGTAAACCTAGTTCTTTGCTAACTTTTTTTTTGCTTTTTGAAAGGGGGAAGGTGGGGCACTTGGGATTAAGTGACTTGTCCAAGGTCACATGGCTAGTGTTAAGTGTCTGAGGTCAAATTTGAACTCGGGTCCTCCTGACTCCAGGGCCGGTGCTCTATTCACTGCGCCACCTAGCCGCCCCCAGTTCTTGCTAACTTTCATTCTGATCAGAATGTTTTAACTTGAGTACTCCCAACAAGATCATTTTGCTGTAAGAATCCCAAATTTGTTCACAGATGTTTATTTCAGACAGTATTCTGATTTTTTTCCCTCTTGTTGAATATTCTTATACTAGGCTGGAATGTTAGCACCAGGTACCAGAAGAGACATCTATGATCAGAAGCTAACATTACAACCAGTGGACAACTCGACAATTTCACTACAGATGGGTACCAACAAAGTTGCTTCCCAGAAAGGAATGAGTGTCTATGGGCTTGGGCGACAAGTATATGATCCCAAATATTGTGCTGCTCCAACAGAACCTGTGATACATAATGGAAGCCAAGGAACAGGAACAAATGGGTCTGAAATCAGTGATAATGATTATCAGGCAGAATACCCAGATGACTATCATGTGGAGTACCAAGATGACTATCCAAGAGATTACGAATATAGTGACCAGGGCATTGATTATTAGACTTGCACAAAAAAAGCTCAGTATTAGTCCATTGTTTTATTCAGTGAAAACCAAGCTAGCCTTGTGTAATTTTTATCTTGTCTTCCTAAAACACTATTATGCTTATTATACTTAAAAGAAATATTGCCTTACATACATTCCTTTTTCCTTTCTCTTCCTCTTCCCTAAATAGATGCCTTTTAGTGCTGTAACAGTTAATATTCTACAGCATAACCAATAATTCGCATATGAAGTAAAAAGGAATACTGTGAAAGGGGAGTACTTTTGTACAGCCAGTTCTTTTATTAAAGATCTATGCATTTTTACAATCTTCTACTTTAAACTGGTATTTTATGGACCACATGAAGCCTTTTCTCTCTCTCTCTCTCTTTTTTTTTTTTTACAGTTTAGTATCTGGTTTTTACATGGAAGACTGAAACTTTCATGCTTATTGTTAAATGTGTTTTTTGCCAACTAAATCTGAGATGCAGCATTTTAGAGATTTAAATATCATTGTTTCTACAGTATTGTTTGCTAATTTTTAAATAAAGTCATGATCAATGTGCATTTGTGATTAAACGTGTATTCATTCTAATAATCTAAACTGACCAGACACTTAAGGAGTAGTGTTGCTAAAGGAGCTTGTACAAAATGAGCCTGCAGAAGTTTTAGGTTTGGACGGTGCGTTTCCTCTTCCTGTTTGTGCCAATGTGTCGATGGAGACTTGTTGCTTTGTTTTCTTCAGCTGTATTTATTGCTGCATTTCTCAGCATAAACTGATCTCATTGTATTTTTTATAAATAAATATTTTTTTTCAACACTATATGAACCATAGGCTGGTCATTTTCTAAGTACTTTCTAGAACAGATAAAATAATATGATCTGTCTCATCCAGCCCAGAATAATTACCATGTCCTTGTCAAGATTAATGGCATTGTGATGGTATTGTAATACAGGGAAATAATATTTATATTCTTAGCCTCAGAAGTGTTCTATGAGAATGCCAATTTAAGATTAGAAAGCACTGATTAAAAACCTTAAGTTTTTTAACATGTGTTTTCGTTCATATGTAGCAGAGGAACCTAATTTTGGCCATTGAAGTGACAATCATTTGTGACATTTACAAAATCATTCAAAATTTTTCACTTTTTTTTCACTCTTAGACACATCCAGCAATATCCATCAACAAAAGATATTTCAGTAATTTGCTCAGTGACTGATTAGAGTACGTGAATCTGGAAGGTGAAATTATTTTGGTTCCCTTTTAAAAAATATTTTTGTGATATTAGTGGTTTTTATGCCACATTGATTTGTAAATATACCTATCCCATCCTACAAGCCTTCCTTTGAAACATAAAAAAAATTTTTTGAGAAAAATGTATTTTATTTTCTAAAGTCCTTGCAGCAAGTAAGCCCAGTCAAGTAAAACAAATGACTGTGTTGGCCATGTTCAAACAGTATCTTAGTCTAACCCTGAGCCCATCATGTCTCTGACCATGCACCCTAGTCTCCCTGCCACTGGCCACTGAGAAAAGGAGGGAGATCATTTTCTTAACTTTGGGACCAACCTACTCTTACAGTGAGGTATCCATGGGTTTTCTGTTTCACTTTTGAATTGCTAACCCATACTGAGGACATGTAAAACAAACCAGATAAGGATGAATCAGCAGACATTTGTTAATCACCTATCATGGGACTGACAGGCTGTGTGCTAAGTCCTGGGAATACCAAGGCAAAAAAGGCAATGTCGACGCTTAAAGGGAGCTTAGGAATGATAGAGGAGGAGGCAATTAGCTGTATTTGAGAGAACTGCTGGAAAGAGGCACAAGCAGCTGGGGATCCCAGGAGAGTCTTCATGTTCTTGGACTGGAGCTTTGAAGGAAGCCTGCTACTCCTTAAGGTGTTAAAAGTAAGGAAGCGGAGAGGACAGGAGGGAAAGGCATCAATGAAATCAGGAGATGTGAAAAGGGGTATAGACAACAGAACAGTTGGAAAAGTTAGAGCCTGTTTATGAAGGACTTTAGAAGCAATGGTGAACTGGAATGTGAGTCACAGAGTGACATGGTCACTTTAGCAGCTTATATGGAGGGTGGATTTTGAGGCAGGGAAGCAAATGAAGAGGCCCTGGCAACAGTACATGTGAGAGGCCAGATTTTGAATTGTGATTGTCAGAATAGAGAACAGAGCACATAAGGGCCATACAAGTAGAATCAATAGAACTGGCAAACAATTGACTATATGGGGTAAGGGAACCTGAGGAGTTGATTATAATGAGGTTGCGACCTGGGTGACTAGGAAGAGAATGGCCTTGAAAAATGGGGTAATGGAGTAATCGGGTTGGGCTTTGGGAACAAATGACTTGTTTTCAACATGTTGAATTTGAGGTGTTGAAATAACATACAGGTTGAGATGTCCAATAGGCTGTTTATGACATGGGAATGTAGATCAGAAGAGAATCTAAGGCTAAGTATACACATGTGGGAGTTTTCTGTATGGAGGTGATCATTGAACCCATGGGGTTGATGAGGTCACTTAAAGAGTAGAGAGGAAAAGACCCAACCCTACCCACGGATAGGAAGGTCATGGTATGGGTTAACAAAAGCTTGGTCTTCGCTGATCATAGAAAATAAGACAATTTTAAGAAAACTTATTCTGCAGAGTTTCACCTAACGAAGAGTAGGTTCAGAGGAATTGAGCAAATGCTAATTTTTTGTTACTTGTTAACTTAAATATGCTGTTTAGTTAAGGAAGAACTCATTGTAAAGGTTGACTTGTACATTACAATTCTAATTTTAGGCTTACTGCATTTCTACTGGAAGTGATCCTCAGATTACTCATCTTAAAAAAATACAAAGTTCACCTCCTTGTTGAAATAGGTAAAATTATCTGAGTTAAGTAAGTGATGCCTATTCATCCAGGTGTCTGTCAACCCCAGTGGCTAAAGGAGTGTCTAAGGAAGGAAAGAAACGAGCATTCATGAAATGCCTACCATGTTCCAGGCACTGTGTGAGGGATAAATAAGTGAGGAGTGATTTGAGGAAGGGGGATGAAGTCTTCATTTAAAATGGTAGCTATGAGTTAGGAAAAAAGGGGAGATTTGAAGTGCAAGAGATGTGAAGGAAGAAACAACAGGGTTTGGCAACTAACTGGACATGTAGGGTGAAGGAGAACAGTTACAAGCCCAAGAGACTAGAAAGTACATCTGTAGATACTAAAGTCACCTGCATACGGGAAAATTAAACATATAGTTGCTGAGGTGGCCACTATGAGAATACAGAAAGAGAAGAGAAGGCTCAAGACAGAGACCTGGAGAGTGTCCACACTTAGGGATGTGATATGAATGATAAACAAGCAAACAGGGCCGATGAGCTATCAAAGAAAACCAGGAATGAGGAATGTCATAAAATCCTATTGAAGAGAGAGTGATCAATAATATCAAATTCAATAGATGGCAAGGAGAATGGGAACTGAGAAAAGACCATCAGATTTGGCAATGACTTGGTCATGGGTAACTTTGGAGCAAGTAGTTTCCATAGAGTGATGAGGTTGGAAGCCAGCTAGCAAAGGATTGAGGAGTGAATGAATGAAATGAAAGGAAATGGAGGCAACCCATGTTTTTCTAGGGATTTGGCCAAGGAAGAACAGGTCAATAACATGAGTGGAATTGGTAGGGTTATGTGAAGTTTTGTTAAGGATTAGGGAGACAGCTTTTTTGTAGACAGCAGGGAAGGAGCCAATAAATTAGGAAAGGTGGAAGATGAGAGACGATTGAAGGACGAATGGATTATTGAAGATGATCTGTTGGAGAAGACGGGATAGAGCGGGAGGGCTGTCCTTGGCAAGAAGGGCCACCTTATTATCAGCCTGGGGGAAAGGAAAAGTAAGATTTGATGTGGAGGAATTTTGAAATGAAAATTGTAGAAGAGGGAACTCCCAGCCTCAATTTTCTCAATAAAGTAAGAGGCGTGAGCCTCAGTTGAGGTAGACTGGGCTGAGGGAGGGAGAGGTGTGAGAGTCTTGAGGGTAGAAGGCAAGGTTTGGAATTGCTTATGTGGGGAGATAAGAGTCAATTGGGGAGGAATAAAAAGGATTATAGTTTCTCTTTTGCCAGCAGATAAACTGGAGTGGCTAAAACTAAGACAAACACCCCAGGGATTATTTATCTCTGCCACTGGTTGCTTTCTTCCTTAATATCATGCAAGAATTGCTAGTCCGAGAAAAGTCAGCAAGTAAATCTAGGTTTAATTGAGATTCTAGCACACATCCCATTTTGGCTCAATCACTTAAAGCAAGAATTCAACAAACATTAATCTACCACGTTTCAAGGTACTGTGCTGTAGAGATAAAGAGATGAAAATGAACCAGTTCCTGCCTTTGAGGAATTCTGTATTCTCCTGGGGTATGGGAATGGTGGTAGCCATGGGTACGACCAACAGTAGTAACATCTGGGAGGATCAGAGAAGCCTTCACAGAAGAGATGGGACCTGAGCTGAAACTTGAAGAAAGATTCTGAGGGTTGGCAATGAGGGAAAAGCCCATTTCAGGCAAGAAGAATGCTTTGTGTGACTAGGACAAGGATGGTGCATTGAGCTAAGGTACTGGCTACAGGTCCAGTTTGGCTGGAACGTGGACTTTGTGAAGGGGACTAGTTATCAGAACAAGGCTGGAAAGGGAGGAAGCAGTTTGTGGACTCCTTTAAATGACAAGCTCAGTAGTGTGTATCTCATTCTAGAGATAATGGGAAGTCATTGAAGGTTTTGGCATAGGGGAGTGGCATGATTAACCCTGTGTATTAGCTTTTGTAATAAATAGATCAGTGTTTAAAACTGCTGCCAACTAAGAAACAGAACTGATAAAAAAAAAAGGACTCAGTTATGTGATGGGGTTTCAAAAGAGGCAACTTGGCATAGTGGGAAAGAAATCGAATTTGGAATCAGGACCTGGATTCAGATCCTCAGCCAGGTAGTCAGGGGGCACAGGATAGATAATAGACACTTATGTATCTTAGGCAAGTCGCTTAAACTTTTTCTTCATCACATTGGACTAGTACATAAATATTGCAGGTGCTAGGTCATTTCTTTTCCTTTGTTATTAGGTGAGAGAGGGCAAGGGGAAAATAACCCAACATTTAAAAATTTCTTTTCTTGGAAGTTTTGGGAGAATGGTCGTCCGTTGGAAGAATGCATGCATAGTTGAGAAGGAAGAAAATACCTAGGGAAAGGGGAATGATGGCACCTATAGGAAAAGGGATTCGAGATTTTGCTTTTATCTCTTATAAGGAAGTTGCCACCAAAAGACTGGAAAACCTTTGAAACTGATTCTTGACTGGGAAACTGCATAGGTTGCTACAGAGTTGGGAAAAACTCCTTCCCCCAGCTCCCTTTTTGGCAAAGGTGTGAGGCATAGAGGTGAAGGTGGGAGCAGGAGGTGGAAGATGTTTCTGACAGGGGAGCTTTATGTTTGGGACTGCGACTGTGGATTTACCCATATTTGGGACCACACACACACACCCCGATGTACTTTCCCCGAAGTTTTCTGGGTGAAACTGAGTTAAGAGAAGTGAAGAATCACCGCCCCCCCCTCCCAAAAAAAAGTGCTAAGGACATTGAGTTACAAATAGAACCCTTATCCCTAGGATTCTAGGACTAAAAAACTAGAAGAGTCCTTAGAGATCATCCCAATCCAAGACTGTCACTAAGAGAGTGACATGATAAATAGGATATAGTCAGAAAGCACTTAGTAGCCATTGATGGATTCTAGTCACATGGTCCAGATGAACCGCATCTTTATTCAGGTACTGAAAGAACTGGTAGCAGATGTGATTGCTAAGCCATTATTGGTGACATTTGAAAGATAATGGAAAACAGGGGTGTCTCAAAATAAGAGAAGGGTAACAGTCTCAGTTTTTGTTGTTTTTAAAGGAAGAGAACAATCTGAAAACTATAGGCCAGTGAACTTGACCTCAGTTGCTGGCAAAATTCTAGAACAGATTGTTGAGGAATGTCTATAAAGGAAATTGCTGATTACAAAGAGGTGAGCCCAAGTCCATCAAGTACAAGTCATGTCATATTTACCTAATTTTCTTTTATGCCAGGATTACTCAACTAGTAGATGAAGGGAATGTTGTGGATATAGGTTACCTAGATTTAGGCAACTAGGCAGCACAGTGGATAGAGTGCCACACATTTTGAATTAGGAAGATTTATCATCCTGAGCTCAAATCTGCCCTCAGACACTAGCTGTGTGACCCTGAGCAAGTCACTTAATCCTGATTGCCTCCGTTTCCTCATCTGTAAAATGAACTGGAGAAGGAAATGGCAAACCACTCCAGTATCTCTGCCAGGAAAACCCCAAATGGCGTCATGAAGAGTTGGACACGACTGAAAAAAGCTAAAGATTTGAGTATGGGTTTTGATAAGATATTTCATACTATTTTGGTGGAGAAGACAGATGTAGAATAGATGATAATGCAATTTGATGACTTTAGAGTTAACAGAATGGGTCGTATTCAAAAAGTTGTTAGTGGTTCAATGTTAATATGCAGGAGGTCTCCAATGAAGCACCCACAGGGATTTGTGCTTGGCTCTGTTGTTTAATACTTTTATCAGTAACTTGGATAAAAGCATAGATGACCTGATGCACATTTGTAATCCAGCTCCCTCTTTTTGCTTATTCCCACTCTTGCTGGGGAGGATCCCCTAGATTAGAACCAAAATATAGAATTAATCCTCAAGAATTTGAGGTCAGAGTAGAATTGGAGCATTGAGGAATCTTGAATCTTGGGGAAACACAAGCTTAGAGTGAGGAACACTGGGCAGTTTGCACAGGTAGATGAAGGGCAGGTAGTGGTAAAGTTCACTTGCTGCCATTACCCCAGTCAAGTTGTGTCCCTTAGCTATTGTACAAAGAAAGCATTATCTTGGTCCTCCCCTGTCCACTAGCAATTTTCTCTCTTTTAGCCCAGCATCCCCTCCTGTCTAGGCTCTAGACAGTGTTCTATCCGTATTCTCAACTGGCTTTCAAAGCGTTAAATGATCAGCCAACAGTTTAAGGTGTCATATCTCCTAGCAATATCTACATTTCCAGACTCTTCTATCTTGGAGACCCTTAGGAATGCAGCTGAACTTCTCACTCAGCTATAGTGGAGTTGGTGGAGGGTTTTTCCCCCATCACACCCTCCAGCCATAGCAGCTGGGTAGTAACTTGATGTTTAATTAGTATCTCTAAGCATAAAAATTACTTTCTATGTCATCTCCCCATGAGGCAGGTAATACAAATAGTATATCCCTTTTTATGAGCGAGAAAACAGGTTCAGAGAAAATGACACATCCATGGTCACACAGGCACAAAATGTTGGTGCTGGTATTCAAACCCAGGTCTTGTGAGGGCAGATTCAGTGTTCTCTATTCTACTAGGCTGTGTTTCAGCACCCCTGCCAGGGAAGACTGTCAGAGACGGGCCCACAGCTTGGGCAAGATGTCAGGTTTGGAAAGAAGTATAGAGATTTGAGAGTTGAAAGTCCCGGCCTGTCAGCTGAAACCACAAGATAAGTTCATTCTTAGGGAAAGCTGATAGGAAGAAGAAAGCAGAGGTCCAAGTGGGGAGGGAGCCCTGGAGAACTGTCCACAGTTAGGGGCTGGGAGGAGGAAGACGTGTCAGCTGGGCAGATAGACCAAAAAAGACAAATCAAGAACCCAGGAAGATAGATGCCGTCAATCAAAGCCAAACGGATAGCCTCAAGGAGGGGGAAGCAGTAAACAGTGTCCAAGACGGAAGAGAAGTAAAGGAACATGAAGTGGGGGAGGGAAGGGAAAACAACATCATGATGCTGAGGGGGGGGAATCCAACTCTTTGACCCTGGGCAAGAAATAGGCAGAACAGCCCAGACCTCAAGATGAAGACAACAAAAGCTTTCTTCAGGGGTAGCTAAGTGTCACAGTGAATAGAGCACCAGAGTGGACCCGAGTTCAAATCTGACCCCAGACACTTAACACTTACTAGCTGTGTGACCTTGGGCAAGTCACTTAACCCCAACTGCCCCTCCAAAAAGGGAAAACAAAAAGCTTATTTTACCACCCCCCATGGTAAAGTGTGGTAGGGGCCAACTTCTGAAAAAATCTTTTCTACTTCTAATAATTCTCAATAAGAGGCAACATTACTAGGACATAAACTCGAAAGCATGGGCTATTCTCATATTTTCATTAGTATCCGCAGTATCCAGCAGGCAGCTTGGTGGTACAGTGGTTAGAGCACTGGGCCCGGGTTCTGGAAGACCTGAATTCAGATTCAGCTTCATACACTCACTAGTTGTGTGACCCTGGGCAAATCACTTAACCGCCTCTGTTTGCCTGAGTTTCCACATCTGTAAAATGGGGCTAACCATCCTACCTCTCTCCCAGGGTTGTTGTGAGGATCAAACATAAAGCGCTTAGTACATACAATACCTGGCACATAGTAAGGGCTATGTGGATGTTAGCAGTTATTATTGGGATTCTTAGCACAGGGCATGGTTCACAGCAAGTGCTTGATTAATGTGTGTCCCTTGATTGCTGGGGTAGTCGGCAGCTTAGAGTCGCTGAGGTCAAATCTCTGCTCTGTCACTTCTTACCTCTGTGGCCTTGGGTAAGGCACTTAATGGGCCTGTTTCCTTGTCTGTAAAAGTAGGGTCATTGATCTGGATGACCTCTAATATCCCTTCTAGAGCTAAATCAAGGATTTAATTATTGAAGAAAGGCCACTGAAAACCTTCTAGTGTCTTTTAAATAGAGTGATGGAAGCAGAAACCAGGGTGAGGAGGTGAAAGCACAAGTGTGTACCACTTGGAGGGGTTGGCAGAGCACATCTGAGGAAGAGTTTGAAGATGCTGGAGAAGGCAGTGAGGTGTGGGTACAAGATCATTCATGAAATGAGAAGGGACAAGATCCAGGCACAGGTGACTCAACTGGTCTTAGGAAAAGGAATCTCTGGAGGGAGATGGGGGAAATCAGGGATGTCAAGAAAAACGTGGGAGGGGCAGGAGGTGGGAAGGGATGGCTTGACCTCAGTTAAAGAAGCATGATTCATAAAGGAGTCAATCTCTGCAGTCTCTTCTGAGACACAAGGGAGACGTGAGGGCTGGAGCTTCAACGCAGATGTGTGTGTATACAAATACATATATGTATATGTGTACGTGTGCCTGTGTGTACATGCTGTCTCTTCCAATTGAATGTAAACTACTTGAGAACAAGGACATTTTTGTCTTTATCTCTTGCACACAGTAAGTGCTTAATAAATGTTCTTTTAAATTTAAATTTGTCTCCTAGCAACTTTCATCTGGTGATTCTCATCGGATCATCCTTTACAGAGCTCATCTGGGGAAAGCGAAACTCAAAGTTTGGTGAGAGGGGGAGGAATCAAAACCATTTGGTTTCTATAAAGTTGGAGTGCCACATCAATCAGGCTAGATGTGTTTTGTGGATCGGGATTCAGTCAATGCACTTGAGGACCTAAAGGACCACATGTGGTCTTAAGGCCATAGGTTCCCCATTCCTGGGCTAGAAACCATGTTAAAAAGGGTCGGGGCGGCTAGGTGGCACAGTGAATAGAGCATGGGCTCTGAAGTCAGGAGGACCTAAGTTCAAATCCGGCCTCAGACACCTGACACACTTAACTAGCCGAGTGACTTTGGGCAAGTCACTTAACCCCAATTGCCCTCCAAAAAAAAAAAAAGAAAAGAAACAGAGGACATCAATAAAAATTTAAAAAAAAAAGGGTCTGTGTCTCTCTCATGCTGCCTCCACTCCAGCCATCATCTCCATCTCCTCCTTGCTTTCCCCTCAACTCACCACCATTGCAATCTTGTACTCCACCCTTGGGATGCTGGGCTCCAGTAGATAAACTTTTTCAGAACCAGATGCCCATACTACTTCCCTGGTCCTTTCTACACCAGGTAGTCTCCCCCGCCTCTCTGTTCCAGCTTCCTTTTACGCATAGTCTTTCCCTACTATTGTATCAGTTCCCTGAAGGCTGTGATTATCTTGGTTGTATCTATGTCTCATAAATAAGCCCAATGTGCCTCGGTTTCTTCATTCATAAAGTGGGGGTATCAACACTTGTACCCACCTCATTAGAGCTGTTACAAGGACCAAATCAGACGGTGCACGTAAAGTGCTCCCCACTCCTCCTGAACATTGAACTCTGCACACAGTAAATATATAAGCTATCAAATAGCACCCAATACCATTTTTAAGTTTAAAAGATTTAATGACCTTTTCATTTATCTATGGGCAGCTAGGTGGCACAGAGGATAGAATGCCAGGCCTGGAGTCAGGAAAACTCATCCTCCTGAGTTCAAATCCAGCCTCAGACATTAGCTGTGTGACCCTGGGCAAGTCACTTAACCCTGATTGCCTCAGTTTCCTCATCTGTAAAATGAGCTAGGGAAGGAAATGGCAAACCACTCCAGTATCTGTCAAGAAAACCCCCAAGAGTCGGACATGACTGAAAATGACTGAATATTGTGTGTAGAATAAATTTTGTGTAATAAATTGTTGAATAATAACACCTTGCATTTTGTAGTGTTTTTATAATTTGTCAGGAGGCTTTTGCATCTATTATCTTCCTTTACACCAGCGGTTCTCAACCTGTGGGTTATGTTCCATTTGTAACAATGAAAATACATCCTGCATATCAGATGTTTACATGACTATTCATAACAGTAGCGAAATTACAATTATGAAGTAGCAACGAAAATAATTGCATGGTTGGGGGTCACCACAACATGAGGAACTGCATTAAAGGGCTGCGGCATTAGGAAGGTTGAGAACCAGTGCTTTACACAGTGCTGTGCCATGGAAAGAGCTCTGGGTTCATATTCTAGTACTAACATTTGCCTCTATGATTTCAGGGAAATCATTTAAACATTTGGTCCTCAGTTTCCTGAACTGTAAAATGATGGTGCTGGGGTCGGACTACATGACCTCTACTGTCCTTTCCAGCTCTAAATCCCTGATTCTATCTGTAGTACTATATCCCTTGAAATCAGAGGGTGTGTGTGTGTGTGTGTGTGTGTGTGTGTGTGTGAAATAGAGACGGGGGGAGGAGAGAGAGAGAAAGAGAGAAGGAGAGAGAGAGAGAAGAAGAGAGAGAGAGAGATAAGAAGAGAGAGAGAAAGAAAGAGAGAGAGAGAGAGTGAGTTTTTTGGTAGTCTCTGGTAAAGCCTACAGAATTCTATTCACAATAATGTTTATTGTCCACATCCATAAAGGAAGGAAATGCTAAATTTCACTTAGAGGTTCATGAAAATGACGAAGAATATCCTTTCTCCATCCAAGTTTCTGTACTTTCTGAAATCTCCAGAGTTGGAGCCAAAGTTAAGAACTCTTGTTTTAAATATTTGTCTTAAAGATTAGCCATGGTCACTTGGGGATTTAAGAGATTTTTTTGTTAACCCATTTGTAGAGTATGATAAAATATTAACTTTAATCAGCATGTTTCTAGCAGCATAATTTGTTTTTTAAAAATAGGAAAGACCATGAGCCAGTCATATCTAAAAATATATTCTGCAAAAGAATAAATGAAGACTGAATGTTTATTTATTAACCCTTTTGTGGAGTATGACAAAATATTTACTTTAACCAACATGTTTCCAGCAACATGATTTATTTTTAAAAATGAGAAAGACCAAGAGTCAGTCATATTTAAAAACTTATTTTGCAAAAGACACAGTGAGGACTGAAAGTAATAATGTTCTTCCAAAAGAGGCACAAACACTGGACAGTAATGAAACGTCTCCTATCTCACAATGGGCTGGAGCTCTGTTCCATCTTCATTCTTTAGTGACTTTCGGTTTCTTCTTATCCTTGAATCAATTAATTTGTTGCTTCTGTTCATGAAGTTCTATTTAAAAAAAAAGGTAAAAAGATGGGGAGTAGTTCTTAATGCTGTATTCCTGAAGTGCCAATGGACCACTCTGCTATATGCCATGTGAGAAATTAATTTTCAAAAAAAGTCTATCTAATCCAAATATGAATGAATAGGTCATCATCAAAAAACACTGAAAGCATGTGGCTCACAGCAAGAGAATACCTCATTAGCTTTTTAACACCATCAGAAACAAGGTCCTTTTTGTGACATAACAATACAAAGTATAAAAAACTGCTTTTTATAGGGAAGGCATGGTTTCCATGAGGGACAGAGATGTTTTTTTAATACATCAATACACAGTAGGTACTTAATAAATGCTCACTGACTTGATCTGATGGTGCTGCTCCAGGCATTTCCTCACTCCGTTCCTCCCTCCCTCCATCCCTTCCTCCTTCCTTTCATCCATCCATCCACCCATCCATTAATCAACATCTACTAATGCCTAATATGTGCCAGACATAGTGCTAAGTGCTAAGGATACAAAAAGGGAAAAAAGATAGCCCCTGCCTTCAAGGAGCTTACATTCTAATGCAGCTTCCAACCCTTTGATTCCTTCCTTACAAGACTGTCTTTGGGAGTTGTTGCAGTCAAAAAATTCATCCCTCAGCAGGCAATGTGGTAACAATATGCCTCTTTGAACCTAGCCAGGCTGGTCCTCAGATGACAGACCATCTCTGGGCCTGTTCTCGAAGCCCTTCCAGTTTACATTCTCCCGTACAAAGAAGAAAAGCATTGGCTTTGAAGTTAGAGGACCTCCGTTCACATCCCACCTCTAATGATTACATATCTGTGTGACTTTGGGCCTTAGTTGTAAAGTAACTGTACTAGATGACCTTTGAGGTCCCTTCCAGCTATAGTATAGTTATCCAGAACTTTCCTCCATGCCACAATTAGACACTAGAATGAGACTTTGGTGGAAGTTAGTACAGAATAACAGAAGTAACTGTAAAGGCATAATTCCACTCTGGACTTTAAGGGTTATAAAACTGCCTTACATACTCTGCTTAAAACAAAGGGTTAAAAATATTTCCCCCCCAATACAATCTGCTTTCATAATACTTATCACATTACTTGTAATAATATTTTGGGACAGAGACTGAAAAGAAGTAGGCAATGTGTACATGGAAATATATACATATGTTTAATTTATCTATTATATAATCATTATGCTGTTAAAAAAATCTGTTCATACCAGATAAGGTGGCTAAGAAGCACAAATTGCTGGAAAACAGTTGTCTGTTGGCTCCTGATAGAACTAGCATGTTTTAGACTGTAAAGAGCTGCATTCATGTCATTTTCTAGAAGTTCTAATGTCTCATGAGCATATATTAATATCACTGGATCAGAGATTTAGAACTCAAAGGGACCTTGGAGGCCATCTGGTTCAATCTTCCCATTTTACAGAGGAAGAAACTGAGGCCCATAGTGTGTTGTGCCCACAAATGAAATTACTGATCCCACAATCAAATGCACTGCTCACACCTCAGCTAAATGTTTCACGACAACTCAACTCTGTAGAGCTTGGAGAAGGCAGAGTCTACTTTCTAAGAGGAGTTCTTCAGGGGAAAAGTGTGCCCTGATTTTTCATGATTTATAAGTGACTTGCCCAAGGTCACACAGGTAACAAGTGTCAGGACTGGGATTTGAAACCATATTCTTTGGCTTCAAATCTAGTACTCTTTATCTCATGCTGTCTATCAAACCACTAAGCCATACAGTCTTCTTATGAGGCATGCCTAGCTATAAATTAATGCGCAAATCAATTTGCTTACCATCAACTCTTGATCCATAAAGTAGGGTTTCTCTGGTGATCCATCATTTGTTTCCATGTCAATGATAAAGCACAGAAGCAAGGTGTCCAACACCGTTTCAAACACTGATAGGAAATTGTGGGCCACTAAATAGGCAAAAAAAGCCACCAATAACAAAGGAATTGCCCATACTTGCAACTCACGATGGTAGTTAAAGGCCATTAGTCCTCCAAAGACAGTGAAATATACCACAAACACCTGTTCATAAAGCAAAATAAAACAATAGAAATTAATAAAATTTATCTTTCCTAACAAAGTAATCTCCCTCTGTCTCTGTTTCTTTCTGTCTCTCTGTGTGTCTTCCTTGTCTCTGTCTCTTTCTCTCATTTCTCTCCCTCTCTCTCTCTCTCCCCCTCTCTTTTCTCCCCCCCACCCCATGCCAGAATATGTATAGGGAGAGGTTTCACTTAAGCAGCAGTTTTACACTTTAAACTTTTTACCCTTCACCCTTGGACTAGCACTTAATTAAAAAGTGTTTCCATAAGCCTTTACTTTCTATAATCGTACCCAGGAACAAGATTAAACCTGAAACCACAGACATACAAACTTGGGGTACAGTGGGCCCTCTACTTTCTCTAAGGAGGCCCGGATCTGATTCCTGAGATAGGTTTAGTTGTTGAACCCTAAACAAGTCACTGAACATCTCTGATCCTCAGTTTCCCCATCTGTAAAAAGGGGGCTAGTATTTCTGCTACCCACTGAATGAGGTTATTGTGAAATGAAAATATTTCCTAAACATCAAATTACTATATAAATAAAAACTGTTTTGAGTCACAGCATCCACTGACAGGACATTTAGTAAATGCATTCTAAACTCTTTTGTTATGAGTAATTGTTAGCTTAAAAAAGACAGGTGCCAGCAAAACTGTTGCTGCCTGAAAATACTGAGTGAAGCCCAGAGAAGAAAGAGAACACACGTCAACTTCACCTGCACTTGTGAAATGTGAGTACTGTACATCACAGCTCTTTGTGCTGGGGAACAATGGCCCATAAAGGAAAAAACTCAGCCGATAAACCCTGCAGAAATGTCACGTTTATAATAAGGGACGTAAAGTCCCCCTCTATGATACTCTACGAAAACAACATCTGGAGCAACGTGACCAGTTCCAGGAAACACGTTCTGAGACACAATAACAAGGCAGAGCATAATCAGAAGATGAATGACCCAGATGGTCATTGAGAAAGGCAGCCTGGCTTAGAGGACACAGGGCTAAGCTTGGAGTCACCAAAACCTGGGTTCAAATCCCGCTTCTGACACTATACTAGCTGTGTTATCCTGGTGAATCACTGAGGTGCCCTCATCTGTTAAGTGAAGCGAATCCACTACATGGCCTTCTAGGGGCCTTCCGTCTCTAGAGCTAAGAGCCTACAATTTTCTGTTGAAGGGTCTGGAAAAAATGCTATTGAAGAAACTGGTGGTGTCTAGCCTGGAAAAGAGAAGGCTTAGGGGGTGGTAGCAGAGACAAGCTTTCTTGCAGGAGGAGGATTTAAATATGTTCTGTGTGACTTTGTAGGGCAGAGATAAATCCAATGGGTGGAATTCTAAGGGAGGCAGACGAGCTTAATAACAGCTTGATAAAAGCACTCAAAGGTTACAAAGTGCTTTATATACATAATGTCATTTTTGACTGAAATACTGCAATAAGGTAATAACAATGATAATTATTATATAATATATTATTAATATTATAGAATCATTATATTATTATATAATAATTATATGGTATTTAAAAGTTTGTAAAGTGCTTTCATTTGATAGGTTAACTACTATAGGTATTATTATCCTCATTGAACAGAAGAGAAAACTGATTTTCAGAGATTTTGCCCCTGGTTGTACAGCTATTTAGTGGCAGAAATGGGATCTGAAGCCAGGTCCTTTTGACTCCGTCCACTAACATACAGCATCATTCAGATAAGACTTGCTAACAATCAGAATTGCCTTACAATGTAATGGACTGCCTTCTCTAAACTCCCTGTCACTAGAAGAGATCAAACATGGTCTTCATTTGTCAAGGATATTCACAGGATCTCACAGATTTAGAGCAATAAGTGACCCTCAGAGTCCACTGGGTGCAACCTCCTCATTTTTACAGATGAGGAAACTGAGGCAAAGTTAAATAATTTGTCGTGTGTCACATAGCTAGTGTTATCTGTTATTAGGTGAAAGGCTGGACTAGATGATTGCTAAGTTTCTATGAAACTTTGGTCAACAGTATATAGGTGAACTTTACCCTAAGTTTAGGGACATAAACATCCACCATTGACCCAAATTTGTACACATGATACATCATTTAGTGTGATTACTTATTTCCTTAAAAGCTAAGTCAGTCTTTAGAACCTAAATCACTACTTTTAGATTAGAATTATTCCCATTCAATTTGGGAGATGAAAAAGAAAAAAAAATCACTTGTCCAAGACCACCACAGCATGATTAATTTAGGGCTGCAGGTTTCCTTCCTTAGTATTTTAATGAAGATATCTCACCTTTCCTAGAAAAATCATGAAGTCTCCAAAGCAGCTAACAGAGGCAATATGTCCTGGATTCTTGGATAAAATACTGAGTGAATCCTTTGCAGAAGTGCAAAAATCTGTCCCATTGATTGAAGTGGCAATATAGGCATTCTGAAAGAAGGAATGGTTAAAAGAGTTAGAATGTACATTTTTAAAAAATGTAAGTAGTATTTTATTTTTTTCCAATTACACCTAAAGATAGTTTTCGACATTCATTTTTAATAAGATTGTGAGTTCCAAAATTTTCTCCCTCCATCCCTTCCATCCCTCCTCCCCAAGAAGGCAAGCAATCTGATATACATTATAAGAATGCAAATTTTTAGAACTAGAGTTTGTTGTTTAAAAAACATATAAAAAGAGAAACTCTATCGCCTCTCTTCTTAACACAGTTATGATTCAGGGAAAACACTGGGAAGATTTCTTAATTAATTTTGCCAAAATCCCTTTTCCTGTATAAAGCAGAAATGCTTGCTTCTAAGGTGTTCTCTGAAAACTTTAAAAATGTTACATATGGAAACAGAAACACTCATGCCCCGCTGGTAAAGCTGTGAACTGGTCTAGCCATTCTGGAGAGCAGGAATCAGGATCCTAAAACCACAAAACTGTTGTTTACCCTTTGGCTCAGTGATACACTAAAAGGCATATACCCCAAAGAGATTTTTTTAAAAAAGAGGAAAATGATCCATGTAGCAGCAAAGAAGTGAGAATTAGAGGGATGCCCATCCGTTGGGGAATGGCTAAGTAAATTGTGGTATATGAATGTAATGAAATGTTACTATGACAAGAATTTATAAAAATGGACTATTTCAGAGGTAATTAGGAAGACCTATATGAGCTGATACCAAGTGAAGGGAGTAGAGAAGTAGGAGAAAAATTCATATGATAACATTATAGAGGAAGAAAGAAACACTTTGAAATATGCTCCACGCCTCATGCCAGAGACGCGATGAACTCAAAAGGAAGAATATAGTCAATGTGTGGATTTGTTTTGTTTGACTATGCTTTTGTTTCCTTTTTTAATTGTTGAATTGGAGGGGTAAATGTGAGATAGAGAAAAATAAATGCTTCTTAATCAGAAAAAAGTAAAATTAAATTGGGGCAAAACTGTTTTGGGAAGCTGCTCGTGCACGGCGTTACCAATGGCAAAGGTGAATGTTGGGAGGATTGAGTTACAGATTTTCTTAGCAAGGAAACCTCCCAAATCTGCAGTGGGTTTGCTTGAATTGTCATGATTATGCCACTGAGGTGGAAGATGTGGTTTGGGTGGGGTGGATTAGTAATTGCATGTGTCAGGGCTTGGTCGCTTCAGCTCCAAAATTTGGTTCTGTGATCAGGTAAAAGTATATTAGATACATTTCAGTTCAATAAACATTTATTAATCACCCACAGCATGCCAGGCACTTTCCTGGGTATTGGGTATAGAGACAAAAAACGAAATAGTACCTGCTTGCATGAAGTTTTTCTACAACTGGGTCAAAGAGTAATATAGTGTATTTACAAGTAAACACAAAGCATATAAAAATTAACACAGAGTAATTTTTAAGAGAGAAAAAGCCCTAATAACACCATGGGAATCAGAAAAAGCCTAGTATATATCTGAGCTGTGCTTTAAGGGAATCTGGGAGTGAAGAGATAGAAATGAAGAAAGAGTATGTTCCAGGCATGGGCAGAGAGATGGGAGGTGGAATGTTGAGTATAGAGAACAGCTGGCAGAAGTTTGATTGGAATGGAGAATGCATTACAGGGAGTAAAATAAACTAAAAATGAAGTAGTATAGGTGGGAGCTATTTGGTGAAGGCTTTGAATGAGAAGCTAAGGACTGCTCATTTACTCTGCGTAATACATAGAACAATTAGACCAAGCACAACACACCCACTGCAATCTCAACTCTGAGATCCACTGATGGAAGCAACCACCATCATCAGGCCATCATCGTCCTCCTGAGGGCGGAGACATGGATGGACAGGTCAGCCTGCATTCCACACTCAAGATGAAATGGCCATCTGCTCCTCACCAAACAGAACACATTTGCCACTTGGAAATTCAGAAGTAAATGTTTACTAGGAGGATAAAGAGAATTTGCCACCTGTCTCCACAGATTGTGTAACACAGAATATGTGTAACACATATTCCTATACTTGTATAGGAATCCCAGGAAAGGGTGGGTCTCGATGTTCAAATTACATTCTATTTGAGATTCAACCATTGCTCTTCAGAGCGGCACGGCATGGCTACTTACTAGATTCAAACCTCTTTATTTGCTCCCTAAGTCCTAACTTTCTCCATAATGACGAATTGTTGCCACTAAATAGTATTTTTGCTGAGCTCTCTTTTTCCCCCTGCAAGATTGTTACCTTATTGAAAACTTTCCGCCTCCCTGCCAGGAGAAATAAAAATAAATTTAGTCCCTTGGCCAACATGTTTGACTGTTAACATGGTCCTTTATTGAGCTCTCAAAGTCTTTCAAATTTCTTTGCACCTATAATCTTTTATTCTAAAAAAATTCTTTTTTACAAAAGAATGAGCCACACCCACAGAAAGACAGCATTAAAGTCCCTGACAGGGAAATTATACATATTTTCTTGAAGTTACTACAGCATAGCATTTTGGTTCAAAAGATTCCATACCCAGAGTCAAATAGGGAGACCTAGAATTAATGTCTGAGTATGTACATGGAGGCTGAGATGGGGTGGGAGGTAGGCAGAAACACTCAAGGCACAGGAAATGAAATGAAGCTTTCTATAGTTACAACATTAGCTAATTGGCCACTTAGAAATAGAAACTGCTTCTTTGTCAGAGACAGCTGGAAGATGCATCATACTGTATTTGTAATATATTTAAAACTCTGCTCTAAGCACTGGTATGTTGGGCTGGACCAGTGAATTTCAGGGATGGTTGTGTTAAAGGAATCTGTAAACTCTGATGTTTATCTAAGGATTAGAGAATTTGCTGGTGTGGTTGGGAAAGTTTCTCAAGATATCCTGGAAGCTAATCTTTTTAGTACAATAGGAAAAAGGGCCCAAGGTAGCTAGTATTACAAGGCAAATCTTCTCATTCTTCAGGTTCCACAGGAGAGGCTCAGAGGACCACAAAGTTAGGATAAAAAAAATGTCCTAACTTTAGAGGAAACCTAAGTCCAATCCACTCATTTTACAGACAAAGGAACTGAAGCAAGTAACTTGTCTAGGGTCACATGGGTAATAAATGGCAGAAATGGGGGATTTTAACTTGGAACTTTGGGGCCCCCAATCCACTGGTTCTTTCCACTCTTCCTCTCTCTCACCTTTAAAGACTGGGTCTCTTTAGCTCACCCAGGCAGAATATGCAGAGCACTCCTCCACCCAGGCTCATTCTGATCAGCATGCAAGTTCTGACTTGCTCCATTTTCCAAACTGGGTCAGTTCCTTAGGTAACCTGGCTCCCCACTCCTAATACAGAGTTCCTAAGGGCTCTCCATATCAATGGAGAACTTGGTATGGACACTTGCTCAACTTTAGCTCACTCTAGCTCATCTCTCCTCAAGAGATCTCCCCAGCCTTAGCCTCCCTAGTAGCTGGAATTATAGGCATGTACCGCTATACCCCAAACATACTGAAAGTTCATTAAGTCTCCAAGTACATTTGAGTCCTGGCTGTCTTAAAATACAGTCTACAAAAGTCTTAGGGAGATATAGTGGAAGTATCCCCATCTTGACATAAGCAAAGAACAACACTGCCTTATCTAACAGTTTTTTGATTCAGGGAATCACAGATCTCAGAAGGGACCTTAATGGTCATTTAGACTTACCTGTCATTGATAAAATATCTTCTCCACAATATATCCACTTAGTGGTCATCTAACCTTTGATTAAAGACTTCCCATGAGGGGAAATCCATTACATCTTGAGGCAAACCATTCACAGTTTGAATAGCTCTCCTTATAGGAAATGGATAGAGTGCCAGGTCTGGAATCAGAAAGAGTCAACTTCCTGGGTTCAAATCTGGCCTCAGACACTTACTAGTTGTGTAACCTTGGGCTTTAACCCTATTTGCCTCAGCTTGCTCATCTGTAAAAAGAGACGGAGAAGGAAATGTCAAACCACTCCAGTATCTTTGTTAAGAAGACTCCAAATGGGGCCAAGAAGAGTTGAACATGATGGAAAAATGACAACAAAAAATTGTTGGGAAGCATATCCCTAAAGATGGTCCTCAGATGTACAAGTTCTTTGAGTAACTAAGAATATTTTGTTTTTGGTCCAGATTGGTGATTTCATTGCTGTAGGTAGCTTCTGGTGAGGATACTCTCTCTATCAGTGCAGATTAGCAACCATTTCTGAAACTTATAGGTTTAGAAAGTAACCTGGGACACTGAGAGGTAAAGTAATTTGTCCAGAGTAGCAAAGCCTGGATTAGAGATGAGACTTGAAGCCAGGTCTACCCAATGTTGAAGGTCACTTCCCTATCTACACTGTTCCACACTGCCTCACTGGAAATGAAGATATATGGCCCATTTGATGCTGATACAGACTCAAAGGAAGTACACTCCTGAATCACTTGGGGCCATTCCCAACAAAATATTTTGTTCATTAGATTTACTTTGATCTCCAGAAAGACTCAGGGTGGTATAAAAGTTTCTCATGGTGACCAAATTTTTAAAAAAATGTAATAATTATTTAAAATTCGATCTCTTTTTTTGGTAATAGTTGTAGTCTTTTAATTCACTTGTAGTGAATACAAGGCTTAAAGTACACCTCCCCTCCACCCACATGAGGCACTGAACCATTTCTCCAGAAGTGGCCCAGGGTTAGCTCAACACTCCAGGGTGCGGGATATACTGCAATCCACTCCCCTCCCTATTGACAGCCTCTTGCACTGAAGCCCCAAAGAATTAATGAGAACGGAAAGGGTACAAATCACTCCTCAGTGAGGGGGGGAGGGAGGGAGAGAAGGAGACAGAGAGAGGAGGCAGTTAGCGAAGGGGGGCGAGGGAGAGGGAGACATAGAGAAAGAGAGAGAAAGAAAGAAAGAGAGAGAGAGAGAGAGAGAAATATAGATTTCACATGGAGAAAATGCTTTTTCTCCTTAAATCCAAGCTGAAGCCAGCATTGTCCTATCATTGATCTCATTTTAACAGAGAGCCAAAATTTTCTCTTCCAGGAAACTGAAACAGTTTCTTCTTGGAAAGAGAAACTGTAAACCTATAATTGTCATAATTCAATAATTCAAATGGCTCTAGACACTCATCATTGTGGAGCCACCTCCTAACTGTGTAGGTCAAGGAGGCTGAGCCTCATCCAAATTCTGTTAATCATTTCATGAATTTTCACTGGCTGTTCCCTGTGCCTGGAAAACTCTCCCTTCTCACCTCTGTCTCCTTGACTTCCCAGCTTCCTTGGAGACTCAGTCCAAATCCTACCTTATCCCAGACATCTTCCCTCTTTTCCCTTAATGCTAGTGCCTTCCTTCTGAGGTTTCTTCCAAGTTTTCTTTTATTTACCTTGTTTGTACAGTTAGGTGTTATCTCCCTCATTAAACTGTGAATTCCTTGAGAGAAGGGACAGTTTTCACTTTTCTTTGTAGCCATCAGCACTTAGAACAATGCCTGACACATAACAGTCATTTAATAAATACTTGCTGACATCTTATATTTGGATCCTTGTCACTGTCTCTCTGTAAGTACTCTACAGAAGATCCAGTCAAAAAAGAAATGTAGGCCTTCCCCTGGTGTAGAGGATAGAAGTCTGGCCTTGGGAACAGGAGGACATCTGTTTGTGTGGCTACTGTCCAGTTAATTAACTTTTCAGAGTTCTGGGATATCTCTCAAAGACTAGTACATAAGTTGCTGATAAGTTGTGGATCAGCACAGAATAAGAGAGTTGCCATCTTAGGAATCTCCCACACTAACGTTGTTCAGTTGCTTCCAACTCTTTGGGACCCCATTTGGGGGTTTTCTTTTCTTTTTCTTTCTTTTTGCTTTTTGGAGGAGGGAAGGCAAGGCAATTGGGGTTAAACGACTTGCCCAAGGTCACACAGCTAGTAAGTGTTAAGTGTCTGAGGTCAGATTTTAACTCAGGCCCTCCTGACTCTAGGGCTGGCACTCCACTGTACCACCTAGCTCCCCTCCCACATTGACAATAGGTTCATAATTCACATAGCTCCTCTTTTCACAGAAATAAGTAGAATTAATCTCCTCTCTACAGAAGAACAAAGACATTTACCCAGGAGCCTGGCAGGAAAAAAAATAAACTTTCATTTTAGAAAGGATTCCTGGTACTCACTAGCTCAAAGAAATCACTACTTTCCTTTCTTGCTGTGTGAGGGGTGAGAGGCAAAGAGGCACAGTGCACTGAGAGGTGCAGCCTGAGTCAAGAAAACTCTCAGGATTCAAGTCCTGCCTTTAACAGGAATGTATGACCCTGGCCAAGTCACTTAACCTCCTAGGCCAGCCTGTAGGACTCTAAAAGGCATTAACAGAAGCTTACTTGTATTAGTAGGGAGTGGTTCCTTCTAGGGAGTTCTATATGCCAATGGAATCACAGGTTTGGACTAAGAATCTCCAAACCCCTAAATGCTTAGGTTATGACAGAAAGCTTCTGACAAGAATTAATACATTTAGTTTCTCAGGAAAATGGCCATCTATTTCGTAGTGCACCAGAAACACAAGAATAAATAATTGGCTATAGCCCAAGAATATGAGTTATGAAAAACTGCTTGGTTCCCAGAATTGCGCTGACATTCAAGTGCTCTTGCAGAACTAAATGGAATGCCAGGGAAATCACAGAGCCCTGACAACAAAATGCACTTGCAGGTTCCTTGTTTAATCTGCTGTAACACGCACATGTGTAATCTCATGCAAGAGCAAGAATGTTTTGCCTTTTTCTATTTATGTCTCTAGCCTTTAGCACAGAGGTTTCAATGTAGTAATCACACAATAAATGCTTCATTCATTCATTCATTCATTCATTCATTCATTCGATTTTGCGCCCTCTTTTTATCACAAACTCCCCATCAGGGCCACTCCACTAGAAATCCTTGGGCCTGTGTGATTCTAGCATTCACTAAACTATTTCCATTTTGGCCATTCCATCATATTGCTGCAAGAAATCAAGGGAATTATGTATATATGTATTATGTATATATAATATAGATATTTATAGCTAGAGAGAAACATATCTAAATTTTACTGTGGCCTTGGGGAGCATTGGGGGGAAGGGAAAAAAAGGAAAAAAGTGCAGAGCAGAAAACAAAAGAAAACTCACATGGAAGCACAGAAAGGACAGACAATTCTCAATACGAGTATTATTTATCATAAAGGCTTTCCTGAAATGAAAATTTATTGTTACATATTTTGAATCCTCTCTTACGATCTGCTATACACATGACATATTTTTCTTTCCAACTTTTTATTTAAGTTCCAATATTTAAAGTTTATGATATGTTTTGGTATCTTTTCTCTTTTCTGTATTTCTGTTCTGGTGTTTGAGTCTAATTAAAAATATATATATGCACGCACACACACACACACACACATACACACACATACACACAATCAAGGGAATCAGTGAATGGGGGAATGTGTTAGTCTTCAGGCTAAAATAAGCTACTCAGGCCTATTAGGTTCTGGAAATTTTTATGCCTCATACAGTGTCCTGAAAATGGAAACATGTTAAGGCATCCATTTTCTTATTAAGAAAGCCTGAGAGCTCCCAACATTTATTCTCTGGATTTTTGATAAATCCACTGGAGAAAGGAGGGATAGCTCCCCCAGGAACAACCTTGCCATAGCAAAGAACTGGAAGGAAAGTTGGCCCTTACTGAGAGGGGAATGGTTGAATAAGTTGTGGTAGTAAAATTGAAATGGATAATGCACAAGTATATCATATCATGAAGAGGATAGAAGGGACAACCTCACAAAGCAGTTCGCCATTTTTGGTTGTGTTCCAGCGGAAGCTGGCTGACCACTTATTAGGGAATTAGGTGGAAGGAACTGCTGCATCGGCTTTGGTGTTGGACTAATTGTAAGGTTTCTGGCAACTTGTAAACTGTACACCTCTGTGAAAGTTGTAATAAGCATTTAGCTAATGGGAATGCATGTGTGGAACATTCCATGTCATAAACAGTGCCCTAGGCAAAGCAGATGCTTAATATAGGAATGTTAAATTAAATTAAATAATAAGGAACTGGTTCAGAAAACACCTTGAAATATGCACAATGAATTTGATAATGCTCAAGAAACTGAATACAGCATAATCTAATTGGCATGTTGGCCTCAGAGAGGAGAGGTGTCCCACCCTTTTTTCACTGGAGAAGCACGTAGCAGGTGGGGGGCAGTGGGGTGGGAAGCTGCTGTGGATAGAGAATGTTGCTTACTGCTATTGTTTGTCCTTCCTTCTAGAAGAGGACCATGGCATCAGAAAGGTGATACCATGACATGCAAGTGAATTGGATTTAAGTGAGGTAGGGTTGTGTAAAGTCACCAGCCTCACTTTCTCCTCAGGAGACATCTGGGTCTAGTGAATATGCTAGTAACAACCACTCTCTACTAAAAGTTTGTCCCTACGGTTTCAGAAAAACCTGCAAAGATTTGTATGAGTGAAGCAAGCAGAACGAGGAAAACGATTTATACAATGACAATAATATCGTAAAGACAAAAAACTTAAAAAGATTCGGGAATGCTAATCAGCATAATGACCAACCATGAATCCAAAAACCTAAGGATGAAACATGCTACCCACCTCCTGATTGAGAGGTGAAAGAATCAGAGTGTGGACTGAGAAATGTAAGATGCAATAGAATATAATATGTAGCACGATACAGTATAGCAATACCATCCATCCATCCATCCATCCATCCATCCATCCATCCATCCGTTTCCTTTTGGACCCAGCAAATGTGAATTCTTTTTGCTTAACTATACATGTTTGTAAAAGTGGCTTTGTTCTCCCTTTTTTCTTAATTCTTAATTGGTGCAGGGTGAAAAGGTGAGGTGCTGAAGGGGGAGAAGGTGGATTTTTGCTGATTCAAAAAATTTAATTAACAAAAAGTCTGTCCCTCACTGCTCATACTGCCATAAAAGTGAGCCTGGATTATCTGGTAGTTGCCACCAAAATGGAAAGGCTTTGAGTACGAACCAATGATGGGTCATTTGTCTACTGCCCAAGGTCTGCCTCTGCCAAGTTCAGTGAATCTCACACCAGGTTGGCCATAGGGAGATGGATTTTTTAGCCCTGGAAATTCCCAACAGCCATCTATGAAGCCATGGAAGAGCTGTGTGTGTGACTGGTGTGGAGGGGAATACTAGGGATGAGCTGAAATTAAAAAAAACTTTCAAGTGCTGAGGTACAGTAACCATATATATGGCTCTACACAAGAGCAAAAGCTAGACTATTATTACCTAATATTTAGTAAGTACATATCCATCAACACCCTGCACTGTAATAGGCCCTGAGTGGGCAGCTAGAGCTCCAGGTTTGGAGTCAGGAAGACCTGAGTTCAAATCCAGCCTCAGACACTTACTAGTTGTGTGATCTTGGACAAGTCCTTTAATCCTGTTTGCCTCAGTTTCCTCACTTGTAAAATGAGCTGGAGAAGGAAACGGAAAACCACTCCAGTACCTTATTTGAGTCACAAAGTATTGCACATGACTAATCGACTCCTGGAGGATCTCTTCCTACTTGAGTTTGGTCCCAGTAGACTAGATGACTTCTTCTGACTCTATAGCTCTAAGCCTGTTGACCATTGCCTTTACTCAAAAACAAACCCTTTCTACAATGCTTTATCATTTGCAAAATGCACCTAGGGATGAGACCTGGGCCTGTGATTTCACTGGCACAGGGAAGTAACTGCTGGGTGGGGAAAACCCTTCTGCCAATGCAGCTCAGGGGCTTCTCTGCAATGCATAGTCTTGGAGAGCTACCTAGGGAGATCACAGAGAGGACAAATGACTTCCCTAAGGTCACACAGTCAATGAGGATTTATGAAGCACTTACTATGTGCCCATTCACTGAAGTCATGGGGATGCAAAGAGAGGTCAGTTTTTGTCAGAGACGAGACTCAAATTCAGACCTTCTGGGCTTTGAAACTAGCTCTCTTTGTTCTCTCTCACACCCCCTTCTCGTACCTCATTTAATCCTGGTAGAAATCTTGGGTCAGAGTGAATGGTGTGGTAAAATTCAAGCCAAGGTGAGGGTGGCTTTTACTGTTTATTTGAATTTTATTTTCTCAATTGACATTTATTTTTTTCTCCCTTTCACCTCCTTCCCCAATTGAAAAAAAAAAGAAAATCCTGTCTGAAGATACTAATAGAAGAAAGATCAAATAAGCCGGCCTTCTCTCTAGAGATCATTCCCTCGCTCCCTATCCAGTATTCACAAAGAAGTCCCAGGTCTCACAGATCATACCATTTTAGGGGGGCCTCTGGGGAGCCAGAGACATCTCCCTCCAGACTGAGAGGGGAGTAGGATGGGATGGGGTCAGGGGAATCATAGATGGCACAAATGGGAATGTTTGTATATTTCTACATACCATACATTTTGAAAAGACCATGGCAGCGACCTTCTGACCTGGGGAGCACAGTGTTGGCCAGGCCAGGGAGGCAGAGGGCTGACCTGGGCAGCTTCATGAGGAAAGCTGTGTGGCTGAGAGCCAGGCTGTAAATGGAAAAGGCCCTGTTTGTTGAGGATAATGCTTGCTCTGTGTGACGACTGAACTCCCTGAGCCAGGCCGATACTCTGAGAAAATGAGGCTGCTGAAAGATGGTTACCGTGGCAACAGATTTTTTTCCTTTTTAAGCACCAAAGAAGAAGAATCAGCTATACCAGTTTAGTCTCTTTTGGGGACTTTTGCTTGGAGAGTTGTGTGTGCAAGTGTATGTGGGTATAGGTATACACAAATGTGTATACACACATCTATACATATAAATGTGGGACTATATGTATGTGTACAGGTATACAAGTGTATGTGGGGCTACATGTATGTATACAACTATGTGCATACAAATGTATATATATGTGCATGTATACAAGTGTGCGTACATACATCTATACATATAAGTGTGGATCTATGTGTGTATGGGTATACAAGTGTATATATGTATGCATGCAAGTGTGTGTACACATGTTCACAAGTGTGCGTACATATGTGTATACCCAAAGGGGTAAAACGTGTGTGTGCATGTGTGTGTGTGTGTGTGTGTCCTAGGGGCTGTAGCAGCAGCTGTTTCATGAATAGGGCCACCCTTTGTATTTGATGGTAGCGCTGGCTTTATTTTGAATTCATTTTCCTCCCCCTGCTGCTAACATGTTGAGAGTGACTTGACAAGGCGCCAGGAGCACAGGACCAGTGTAAGCTAACACAGCAGAATCAAAGGATAAAGAGCAGGAAAGGATCTGAGAGCTCATCTAATTCAACTCCCTCATCTTACAGATGAGGGAACTGAGGCACAGAGGTCAAGTGACTTACGCAAGGTTGCACAGATGGCAAGTGGTGGAGCTGAGATTGAAACTCAGTTCTCTGATGCAGGGATCAAGTGCTCCTGTACTTAGATCTTGCTATTCACCCAGTTTGGTGGGGATGCCAGGGGAAGAACACTGGATCTGGATTCACAGGGGTAGTGTTCAAATCTTAATAAGCACTTATTGACTGGCTGATTGATGGTAGAGCAGACAGACTGCTGACGTTTGAATCACAGGACCTGAGTTCAAATCCTAGCCACACCATTTAATATCTATGTAACCCAGGGCAAATAACATCCTCTTAGGGACCTCAGAGGGACCAGATAACCACTAAAGCCCTTTCTTGCTCTGGATCTATAAGCCCATGAGCCTATAATTCTGTTGCTTTTTTGGTGGTTTCATCTGTTAGTTTATCAGCCCAGGACTGAGGAAAGGAAGCTTGGGATGCTGATGAGTGGGATCTGCAGTCCTCCATTGTTCACGGATCTGTGCAGCATTCCAAGACCAATCCCTAGCATGTCATACATTTTAATATCATATGCTCGTCTTCCATGTACAACTGACTAGTGGAGACTACTGACTGCAGGGGAATGAGAGATCAGCACTATCCCACCCTACTCTCCAACCCCTCCATGGGACACAGTTCAAGTACAAAGCCTTGTCCTTTTTCCCCTGTTTATTAGAAGTTGTATTTCACTAACTCCCCCAAGGTTTTCCCACACCTCAGAGCCCACGCAGCCCTTTCCCTGAGTCCATTTCCAGTCTAACTAGGATATGCTGTGATGGGAAGGTCCCAAGGCTATGGGAGTTGGGTGACTGCTAGAAACTGAAAGCTGTGAAAATCCAGCAAAATCATATTCAGAGTTGAAGCAGATGACTGTTTCAGTGCTACGGGCAACGTTCCCAGGCTGAGCAATGGGGACAAAAAGGAAATCTGTATATCAGGTGACTGCAAGTGAGGGCTGAAGGTCAGAATCTTTCTGGTGCTGGGACAGGAGGTAGAGTGTGGGTGGGGGGATCTGCAGGATTTTTATGCATGACTAATTAAAATTCAGCGTGATCATTTTGAAACTAGCAATCTAGCAACTACAGCCATGGTCTTTTGTTGTTGTTGTCGTTTAAAAATGTGTCTGATTCTTAGTGATCCCATTTGGAGTTTTCTTGGCAAAGATAGAGGAATGATTTGCCATTTCCTTCTCCAGCTCATTTAACAGATGAGAAAACTGAGACAAACAGGGTGAAGTGACTTGTCCAGAGTCACACAGCTAGTAAGTGTCTGAGGCAGGATTTCAATTCAGGTCCTCCTGACTCCAGGCTTAGCACTCTGTTCACTGTGCCACCTAGCCGCCCCAGCCACAACCTTAGGTTCACAGATTTATGGCCAAAAGGGAGCTCAGAGATGCAGTGGTCCAGCCTCCTCTACTTTTTAAAAATAAGGAAAAAACCCAAATGGTGTTCCTTGGTATTACTTGGCTGTACAGGGTCTAAAAGGTCCAGAAAAGGGGAGTGATTCACACAACTGTCAATGTGTGTGTGTTTGTAAGCAGCCAGAATTTGAACTTAGAGCTCCAGGACTCTAATTCCATTGCTTTCTCTACCACACTGCTATCTAGAATTTTTTCAGCTTTCAACTGAAACTTTCAATGCAACCTAAACATTAGAGGATGCATTTCCCAAACCTCTCTCAGCTCCAGTTGCATCAGGGGCAGCTTCTAGCCATTCAGCTCAACTCAATCAACTTTCTCAAATTATCTTATCATTTACACCCCACTGTTCCCCAGTTCTATGTGGGAGAGGGGCAAGAGCACTGGATTTGGAGGTTGAGGATGTATCCAGGGTACAGCCTTAGGTATTAAGGGGATAACAAAAAGACATGTAAGGGCAGGGATGAGCTGGAATCAACTCCAAGCAAAGGTTATGTTTTCAGTGTAAATTTCATTTATGCCTCAGAAATTGGCAAATACTACAAATTAGGGCTCAATTTATTGTTCTGTTGATTGTCTAGATTTAAGAAACTGATGGAGAAAAAGTTGATAGTACAGATTAAACTTGAAGTGGGTCCTCTGTAGATTTCTTTCCCCCAGAAAGCTGGTTGTTAAATATTACTCAGTATGTAGCTGCATGAGTTAATGCTACCCATTCTTAAGGAATGCACACTATTGTTAGTAGTCAAGTTATACAAAGGTTCCTGTCTACATACTGAACACTGTACAAACACACTTATAAATACTAAATACTGCTAGTATTGTAAGTACCAGGCACTGTGTTATGTACAAGGGATATAAAGATTAAGATGAAACAGCCCCTGCCCTCAAGAAGCTTTATACACACACATGTATAGATATATATAAATACACATACATATATAAACATATGTGTATACACACATACATTCTATGTGCATATACATTCCATGTACATATGTGTATATATTGTGTACACACATATATAAATTATATGTATCTATACATTCTGATATATAATATATATCAGAATGTATCTATACATTCTTATATATAATATATATATATACACACACACATATGCAATATAAATTTTAAAAAAGCATACAGAAAACACAAGAAAGAAAATTGGATTTCTAGTTAGTCGAGACCTGGGTTTAAATTTTTTCTCTGACAGCTACTGCCCTTGTCCCTCAAAGCTGTAAACATTCTGTGTATACTCGGAGGCTTGTGGGATCACAGATTTCAAGCTGGAAGGGACCTCAGAAATCATCAAATTTAATCCCCTCAGAAAAATTTAATCCCCTGAGGAAATCAAGGCCTAGAGAGGTGAGGTGACTTACTAGGGGACAGAAGCTAGCAAGCGTCTAGATTTGAACTCATGCACAGGCTGTTGGCCCCCATTAGAATGTAAGTTCCCTGAGGGCAGGGACTATTTCATTTTTTCTTCTTTGTACTCCCAGCATGATGCTTGGCACACAGGAGGCACTCAACAATTTCCTCATCTATTTAGCCCCCCCCTACTGTAAAATGCAAACTCTTGTATCTGACTTCTAAAGTCCATTCAATCTGGCTCCAGCCTACCTTTCTAGGCTTGCTTGCTGCTCATTATTCTCCTGTGTTCCAACCAGAGTGGCCTTGTTGTTCCTTGTACTCACTATCCCATCTCCTGCCTGCAGACCTTTGCACAGGCCACCATCCACGCCTGAAATAGACTCCTTCCCTTGCAGCCACCTCACAGAATTCTTAGCTTCCTTCCGAGCTCAACTCAAGCATCATCTTCTACCACAAGCCTGCCCTGATTCCTCCAGCTGCTCATGTCCCTTTTCCCCTCCAAAATCATACGTAGTTCGCATTAATTTTCTATGTATATGTTGTTTCCTTCCCTAAAAGGGGGTAAAGTTTTGAGGGCAGGGATTGCTTTTCTGTCCTTGTATTCTAAATGTCCAGCATATAGGAGGCACTGAATAATTGCTGGTTAAATTAAATTGAGGAGAAAGATCAAACTGAACTTTTACAAATAATTCATTTAGAAGGAGTCTGATAATTATGTCTGACAGGCAGACAACAATTTACCACAGGTTAATGCCCTGGGTGTGACCGTGAGCAAGTCACTTAACCCTGTTTGCCTCAGTTTACTCACTTGTAAAATGAGCCAGAGAAGGAAATGCCAAACCACTCCAGTATCTTTGCCAAGATACGAGTTCATGGAGAGTTGGACATGACTGAAATGACTGAACAAAACAAAAAACGGTGCCTAAGTGGGGGGATTCCATGTATATACCCTTCTCCTTCTTTTCTACTTTGGATTACTCCTGAATATCCCAGGTAGAGAAATTTTAAGGCAGGAACTGCTGAAAAGAACTCTGTTTCTGATGGCTGTTGCCCCGTCTTTATCACAGATGTAGGTCAGGAATGGTATGGTCCAATACAGTTCTGGTCCCAGATTCTTTTTTTTTTTTTTGCTTTTTTGGAGGGGGGAAGGCAGGGCGATTGGGGTTAAGTGACTTGTCCAAGGTCACATGGCCAGTAAGTGTTAAGTGTCTGAGGTCGGATTTGAACTCAGGTCCTCCTGACTCCAGGGCCGGTGCTCTATTCATTGTGCCACCTAACTGCCCGTTAGTCCCACATTTTTCAGTTCTGCCCATGTTTCAGCAGTGGTGGCTGGTAGGGCCTCTGACCCAGAGAGACAACTCAAAGCCATGGCTACAGAAGGTCATGTTCTCCAGCTCAGTGGCTTCCAACTGATGCCCCAGGATCCAAGAGCAAGGCAGTGTGGTGTTATGGAAAGAGTAGAAACAGAAGACCTGGTCTCAAATCCCAGATCCACTTGTTTCCTGTGTAAATTTGGTCTGTTTGCTTCTCAGGGACTCAGTTTCCTCAGCTGGAAAAATGTTCAAGATGAGACAGATAACCTTCCAGATCTACATGGAATAAATTTCCATAACCAGCTTCTATTCATTGCCCTTGAGACTTTTCATAGTCCCTGGCAAATGGTATGCTTACTTGATGCCTCAATTCCTTTCTATTTAAACTAGGGATAAGTACCATTTGCCCAGAAACAGATGCACTATGAGGATTACTGTGGGTTACGAGAGAATTTTTCTTGCAAATGATCTTATATACACAAATGTATATTTTTGCATGATACGCATACACGCACATAGCACATCCATCCTCACAAGATTAGCTGCCAGCCCCCAGAATAGATATGGGTAAGAGGGTAACTTGAATTCATAATGACTGCTTTAATTACATGCAAACTTTAAAAAGAATAGCTTTGTTTGGCTAGCTTGGTCTCTAGCGAGGCATCCTGATTCTGGCAATGTCTACTCCAGAAGGACTGGGCCTCTTTAAGGCTTTTAAATCATGTTGGGCATCTGGATAAAGAAACCCCACATCATTCGTCACTTTCTTCCTGAATGCACGTGCTGCCCCATAGAAGAGGCTAGCTGAAGACCTGCCAGTTGGCCGAGGATGAACCAAAACTCCAAATGGAGAAGTGAAGGAGTACCCTTGCACTATTGATGGATGGTGAAAAAAAAGGTTCATTGAAATCGGGCTAACAGAGGAAGGCAGAAGAAAAGAAGGCTTTGGAATATTAAAAAGTGAAGTCTGCCACAAAGGCTCTTGAGACAGAAGCAGACATTATGTGCTAGGGAAGCCAGAAAAAAGTATGGGGCAAAGAGGAAAGTGGGGGCATTGGATGTGTGTAGCTAAATACTTCTTAGTTACCACCAAGTTTTTTATCTCATCAGATAAGGGCTGAGATAGTTCCAACGAACTGTTTGGGGACCCTGCTGACTAATGTATTTTGAAAGTCAGTGAAATCAGGGGTGGAAGAGAGATACTGATCTTGTATTTATTTAGGACCTTAGAGGTGAAAGAACCCTAGAGGACTAGGCAAACTCTGCTGTTTGCACTGAGTAAATCTGATCCATCTTATCCTAACTCTACCCACTGGTCAATGAAATGGAGCACTGAACTACTTACTGGTTCCACAGCAATCCCAAATTACAGCCAAAGGCAGAAATGTGTCACTGAATAATGGTCTCTGAAACCATCATTGGCTGTAATTTTATTAGCAGCCTAGACATCATTTGCTCTATAACACTGGGAGAAGGTAACATTAGAAAACAACACACACAACTACTTTGAGAATGTAAATGAAAAATCACATTAAAGACCATTAGAACTCAGATCCATGTAATGACCAATCTTGACTTCTGAGACCTGAAGACGAAACACAGCTCTTTCTTCTCAGGAGAAAGGTGGTGGACTAGAGGTAAAGAATAAGATATACACTGCCAGATACGATCATCATATCATTTTGTTTTGCTTGTCTGTACTTTGTTAGAAGAGTTCTTGTTGGAGGTTGATGGTACTGGGAAGTGATTATGGTGTAAAGGGAAAAAAATCCCAAATTTCCAATATAAATTAAAAAAAATAATGCAGCACCCTCTGCCAACCTCTTCTGGATGCCCCAGGCCAGGGCAATGCAAGATTTTGCTACTACTGTTATGGTTGTTAATGACACTGTTATGCATTTTACATATAATTATACATAATATAGATATACACATGTGTTTGAATATGTATATATGTACACAACATACATATGTGCGTATATATACATCCATACATATACATACATCTTAAAATAAGGTAGTAGTACTTGATTCTTACATCAATGTTATGAAGAAGACACTTCTCTGTTATATAGGCACTTCCCTATTATTAATATGATAATAATAACAATAATGTGTGTTTTCAGGTATAGAAATTCCCTTTACAAATGTAGATCAATTTTTTTGCAGCTTTATAATTTTAGAGAGTTGTCTTGGGCTCAGAAAGGTTAAGAGACTTGCCCAGGGTCACACAGACAGGACATGTCACAGGAATTACACCCAGGTCTTTCTGACTCGCAGGTCAGGTCTTTATCTGCCACACCACATTCTCTCTCACAGGTCCAAGTCAACAATAACAACAGCAGAAACAATCCTCCAGTGCTCTGGTCAAAATAAAGTACTAGTATAATGGAGAGACCACTGGAGTGGGAGTCAGGAAGACCTGAGTTCAAATCTCACTTCAGATACTACCTGTGTGACCCTGGGCAAGTCACAACCTCTCTGTGCTGCAGTTTTTCCTCATCTGTAAAATTACAGGGTTGGACTCAATAGCCTCCAAGGTTCCTTTCAGCTTGAAATCTACAGTCCTAAAAAGTCAGCTATTATTATTAGAAGCGATTATTAGAAATAATATTATTATTGTTAGAAACCACCTACTTATGTGATGTTATAAGGTTTGCATTTGATCCTTACATTAGCTTTATGAAGGAGACACTTCCTTATTTAGGTAATATCCTTATCACCATTTTACGTGAGGCAGCTGAAACTTAGCAAGGTTATATGCCTTCCTTGTGGTTACGTGGACTGTTGGGAGGCAATATTTGACCCCAGGTTTTTCCTAACTCCCAATTTCGGCATTCTGACCATTATACAATGTTGCCTTGAACCTAAAACTACAGACTTCGTCTTTCACTAGAATGATACTGTCAAAAAATTTTTAAAAAGGAAGGTTAAACTTGTCACATTTTTTCCCCTGCCCCTCACCACTAAAATACATGACACTGTGTCTTCATTAAAGTTATCAAAGAGAGGACCATCCCAGCTAGCTCTGTATCAGGTTTTATAAACTAAAATCAACACTGGGAGACGGGGAGAGGTGTGCCCAGGACTGAGCATGGCACACAGTAGGCACTGAATGATTGCTGCCTTGTCTTCCTCATGATGAATAGATAATATGGACACTTGGGGCAAAAACTGTATACTTGGCCACTAAGTCTGCATAGCAAAGCACTTAAAAAAATAGAATGTGTGTGTGTGTGTGTGTGTGTGTGTGTGTGTGTGTGTGTGTGTGTGTGTGTGTGTGTGTAATCTGTCCCGTATTTACTCATGAACATGTTTTTTCCCCAACAGAATATAAGTTCCTTGATGGCAGAAACTATCTTACTTTTATATTTTTTCCCTGGCTCTTAGCAGTCTCCAACACAAAGTAGGTACTTCACAAATACTTGCTGATTAACTGATTTAGGATTTTAGGTTGTACAATGGGAATACATTTGACCAGACAGCCTTGTTGACCTGTGGGAGGTGGATTTGGGTACACTAGATAACAGAGGAAGGGGGAGCTTGTGTCTTCTTTCAGTAGTGTTCAAAAACCAACCAACCAACCTATACATTATCTTTTAGCCTCAGTTTCCTCATCTGTAAAAAAAATGGAGATAATAATAGCACTTACTTACAGGGTTTCTGTGAAGAGGAAATGTGATTATGTATGGAAAGGCTTTTGCAAACCTTAAAGAGTTGTTATTATTAGTCATTGGCATAAGCATGAGTAGCAATGTCAGGGAATGGATAGAGTGCTTTCCTGTCAGGGAGAATTGTTGTTGTCCAGTGACTTCAGTCATGTTCAACTCTTCCTGACCCCATTTTGGGGTTTTCTTGGAAAAGACACTAGAGTGGTTTTCCATTTCCTTCTCCAGCTCATGTTACAGATGAGGAAACCAAGGCAAACATGGGTAACTGACTCACCCAGGGTCACATAGCTAGTATGTGTCTGAGGCTAGATTTGAACTTCTGAAGTCCCTGACTTCAGGCCTGGCACTCTATCCACTGTGCCACCTAGATTCAAACCTTGTTATTGATACTTACTAGCTGTGTGACCATGAACAAGTCACTAAGCCTCAGGAAGTTCTCTAAGACTTAATTCTTAAGTTGCAGATCAGTTAGAAAGACTTCCTTTCACAATTCCCTTTCTATGAAGTTTTCCTTGATCCCTGCAGCATGCACTGATCCCTTCCCTTTTCTGAAATATCCTAAGACTTATCTGTACCATTCATTTCAGTATTTGACATTTTCTGTCTTATGTGGCAATTTAAAGGTTGTATGTGGTTTTGTCATAGTACTGACCTAAGATTGTAAATTCCCTGAGGGCTGGGGCTATACTTCATGTCCCTGTACCCAATAGGTGCTCAGTAAAAACCTATAGAACCACTAAATGTTGGAGTTGGAAGGCACTTATGAGAAGTTATGGTTCAAATTCTTGCCTCCCCCTACATATTTTACAAATGAAAAAATGGCGCTGAAGCCAAGAGAGGTGAGATAAATTGTCCAATGCCACATAGCTAGTTAGTGGTAGTGTTGGGATTCAAAATTAAGTTTCCTAGTTCCTAACCCACTGCTCTTTCTATTGTACTATCCATTCATTTATTAAATACTTACAATGTACCAGAAACAATGCAGTCCTTGCCCTCAAGAAGTTTATTGTCTACTGAGAAGGATGAAATAGCTACACAGGCAGATTTTTAAAAAATATATGGATATCTACATCCACATATATGATATCCCAAAGTCTTAAGGCAGTTTAACAAGACTTTTGGAAGAGAGAGAGAGAGAGAACAAACCAGTATTAAAGGTATGGAGACATTGAACAAAACAAAGGCTAAGAATAGGGCCCTGGATTTAGCAGTTAAGAGATCAATGGTAACCTAGAGAGTGTAGTTTCGATTGAGTGGTGGGTTTGGAAGCTAGATTGCAAGGGGCTGATCGGTGAGTGTCCTGATAGATAAGTAGTCAAAAGACATGCAAAGGCAAGTTTTCAAAAGAAGAAATGCAAAGGAGCAATCATCATATAAAAATGCTCTGGATCTCTAATTAAAGCAAGGTGTTAAAGATCTGATTGGTAGAGATGACAAGGAGTGAAAATAATGACAGGTGGAGGGACTGTGGGGAGAGGCACATTAATGTACTAATGGTAGAGCTGTGAGTTGGGACAACTATTTTGGAATACATTTTTGCAATTACAATAAAAACGTTATTATATAGTATAGCACCTTTGGATCAGTGAACCACTTCTGGGATTATGCCCCAAAGAGGTCAGAGATGGAGGGAAAAGTACCACATATTGAGTAACAGCTGAGGAAACTATGGTATAGGAATATGATGGAATATTATTGTGCTATATGAAATGACAAATATGAAGAATTCTGAGAAACTTGAAAGGACTTGCATGAACTGATGCAGAATGAAGTAAGCAGAATCAAGAGAACAATTTACACAATGATCACACTTTTAAAAAAATAACTTACAGACTCCCACTAATGTAAAAGAAAACACTCAGAGACATCAACATTCTGACCAGTGCAATGACTAATCTTTAGCTGAGTTTAATACATCAGTGAAACTTAACTCCCTCATCTTGGCAGGGAAGTCGTGGGTTATACAGATGAAGAATGAGGCATATATGGTCTGATATGGCAAAAATGCTGTTTTGTTTTGATGATTTATTTCTTTGTTAAAAAAAGAGAGGGTTCTATGGTGGAGGTGATGGTAGAGTCATTGAGAAGGAACATGTTAAAAAGGGCATCAATGAAACTTTCTTTTTTAAATGTGTGGGAGGTAGGTTTGGAGGCAATGACTGTACATGGTCACTTCTAGGTTTAGATGATGGCTTGAGGGGATGGCAGGAGAAAGTAAAGAGTTTTAAGGCTTAGAGAGACCTGGGCATTTTGCTGGCATAAAAGGAGTCAATGAATTAAGAGACATTGGAGATGAGGAAAGAGAGGGAATGATGGGAAGGCCATACTTCTGGAGGAGAGAGGGAATTCAACTCAAAGGTTCTGTGCTTTTCATCAATTTAAATATCTTTGGACAAAAGAAATCAAAATTTAAACAATGGTAGTATGCAAATGTTTATAAATTACAGGGGAAAAAAGTTATTTATATCTTGAAAGAAGATTGGTGGAATGTGTAAAATTAGGGAGGCAATTTCCTCCCCATTTAAAGGAAAATTACAGTTCTCTGACAAGACACTGAAAATACTATATTCACTAAACTAGTGATTTTTTCCCTTTTGTTCTCTTTGCTGAAAAGAGAAATATGTTTCTTTCAGAACCTGAGAGACCAGTGTACGTTAAAGCCGAAGGCAATCCTGAGCTACCAATTCCATCCCCTTCCATTTCATTCAATGAAGCTCAACCCAACAAGCATTTATTAAATACCTACTAAGTGCCAGACTCTGTGTTTGGTTCTTGAGATAGAAAAATAAAAAC
>CM053584.1:331738324-331764860 GCA_028627135.1 Pseudochirops cupreus | reverse complement strand
AACAACTAGGAAAACAGGTCTCTTTTAGCTTGGACACAATTTTGAATACAGTGATTCTTATATGACCACAAAGAAATGTGTTTATTTAGTAAGAACCAGGAAAAGGCAGCTCACAGGAGTTGGAGGGACTGCTGGCTTTGGAGTCAGGAAGACCTACATTCAAATTCTACCAGTGATACAGACTAGCTAGGAGACTCTGGGCAATTCACAGAATATCTAAGGGCCATAGGCAACTTTCTAGGACTTTGTTTTTGAATCACTCTACCAAATCATCCTACCAAATATCTCTCAAGTTGCACACAATTTTTATAAAAGGATTTAATATAACAGAAAAAAGTAGCATTCTGGTGAGAAAGCCAAAGTCATTTAGACCTTTGATCTATAACCCTTTTTGGATTGGAATCAGCAATTTTGTCAGGTAGGGAACATCCAGTGTGGAAACTCTCCTACTGTTGATCCACAATTTGTCTGCAACTTATAGTTTTAGACTTGGGATACACTCTATATAGCTCAACTCCCCTTAATTTTGCAGAATAGGAAATTGGTTATGTGACTTATCCATTGTCTCACAGCTAGTGTGTGTTAGAGGCAGGTCATGAACCCTCATCATTTTTGGCTCCATCTATTATGCCATGCTAATCTCCCCACTGTCTGTAGTGGCAACCACACTGGCATATTCAGGATGGCTGCTAGCACAGGTTCTTAGATCTGCTTTACTAGGAAAGAGCTATTTAAGGGGTCAACAATCTTTTTAAATTACCTTCACTAGTTCAGGGGAAAAGTCAGCACCCTGAACTTCAGAGAAAATACAAGCAGAGAAATAAAGACCAACAGACAGGCTCTGACTGCCTGAATCAACTATACACTTTACAAACATCCCTGGATTGAGAGGGCCTTTACATCTGAGCAGGCGGGGTGCTCTGAACATACAGCCACCAGGGAATCATACACACACACACACACACACACACACACACACTTCTGAAAAGGCATCAAAACCCTTGTGATTCAGTACTAATTAGAAATTAGAAATTAGCAAAAGATGTGAAAGCCTTCCTACAAGTAGCAAGCCTCAACTAAGCAAGCTTCCCTAAATGGGCTCCATGTGAGACCCATTAACGAACAAGGAAGATCTTATATCCCATTAACATTACACTGCCCCCCCCCAACTCCCACTCTCCATCCCCCAGCTCTATACATATATATGAAAAAAGGGAGAACCAGTTTAAGTTTCATTTTATTAGAAACAAAAATTTCATTTGGGGGGGGTTAAAGTCAAAAATAGAAAATTACACTTTCTTAAGACAATCTGAATTCCTCACATGTCTCAATACTGAGACTTGGGGGGGAGGGGATGAGGCAAGCATAAAGTACCCACATCCAGAGTTAATAATCAGTTAAGGAATTTCCACAAATAACTCTGAAATCTTACATCGGCAGTACCCCAGCCTTATATGGACTTATTTTTGGTTGTTGGTAGGGATTTTTGGCCCTAAAGCCAATTCAATTGGATGAAACTATATCCGAGTTCTTCTGGGTCTGTCTCTGATCGTAAGCTAGCCTATTTAAAGTAGCAAAGACAAATGGTGGCTGGCTGAAATTTCTAAGTTGATGATACATAGTGTGAAGGAGGATTTTTATTTTTAAAGTTAGAAAAGGATCATAGGTCTGGAGCTCGAGGTGACCTTTAGAGGTCATCCATTTTACAGATCAAGAATCTGAGGCCCATTGTGGAACTGAATCTTGTAAACTAAAAGTAAAAAAACAAATTAAGACAAAAAAAATTAAAAAAAAAAAGAAAATTAAAAAAATGAAAAACAAAAAAACAAACAAAAAGAGGGAATCTGAGGCCCAAAGAGGTTAATACAGGTGTCACATAGAGGACAAAGCTGGGATCTAGACTCAAACCCTATGGGACTAAGGTCAGCACTCTGTTCACTCTGCCATCCATCCATCAATCCATGAACATTAAGGACTTGGGGACACAAGGACAAATGTTCCTAACCCAAAGGACCTTACAGGCTGGTCAGGCTGCCTCTTTTTAAGGGAGCTTAGAAGTATAATGTGACCAAAAAGGATTTGGGCTTCATGATGCCATGGAATCTCAGTGATGATAAAGTGGACTTCATGATTCCACGCTTGAGACCTGGAACTATCCCGCCAATTTCTTCCCAAGATTTATAAAAGGCCTTTCCTTCAGAGACTGGCTTTTTTCCCCCCCCTCTGGGTCAGTGAAACCTCCTGCTTGATTTCAGATGAAAACTAATTTCTCCCCAAGGAGTCCCTTTCTCCAGGTCTCTGGGGATGGGAGGAATTAGGGACCACTTCTGAAAAAGCAGAAGCCAGAAATTCAGAGGACAGACATCTTCAAGGTTTTGTCCAGGTCAGGGAAAAGACTCTTCAAGAGGGAAGAAAACCACCAAAGTGTGGCTCCTCCAGACTCAGACGGCAATAAAACCAAACCCAGCAGCTCCACACCTCAAATGACGACTACTTAACATGCATTTCATGATCCGGAAGCCAAAGGGTTTTTGTGTGAAATCCAATCAATGTTTCCCAATTTCTGCACTCATCTCATGGCTTTTTCATGGATTATTAAGAAAGCACACAGTAATTTCTAACAATTTTCACTCTCCAGAAAAGAACAACAACAAAAAAACAACACCAGGGCTTGAAAAGACACCCCAACATACAGATTCTTTTCCCTTTCACTGATGATACAGACACACTCAGAGGGTCTGGATCTTAAACACTGCAACTTCGGATGTTTCTCCAACCCTCTGGCAAATGAAGAGAGCTTAACATTGTGTGAGAACAGGCTGGCTTGGGGGATTTCCAATCTTTCCTTGTTCCAGCGGGCCAGAAATACCATGAGAGCAGCTGTTTTCCTGGTGTTCTGGTTTCTGTTGGCATTCGTAACCAAATGTGCATGGAAATAAAAACCAGCGGGATGGGGCGGGAGCTTTGGTGGAGGGGGGGCAGCAACACAAACAAAACCCCTATAGTTTTTTGTCCTTTGCTTAGGTTTGGAGCAGAGATTTGGGTCAGCTTGCCCATTCCTGTTATACACCAGCAACTTCCCATGACATCCTGTGAGAAATGGAAAAGGTCGGGAATACTCTCTCATAAAAACCAGAAGTAAGCTTTTCTACCTAGTGCTTCATTTATTTATTTTTGAAATGGCCATGAGACAAATGCCTCTGCAGACTTCAACTTTTATCTCAAGTATTTATTCCTTTGTTTTTCCCCCTCTAGCAAATATTTAAATGAGAAAGAAATGGATGAGGCACTCAAACCATTTCGAGATCTCTCTCTGTCTCTGTCTCTCTCTGTCTTTCCCTCTCCCTCCTTCCTCCTCTCTCCCTCTCTTTCTCTTTCCCTCTCTCCCAATGTTTGGAGGAAGCCCAATCAACAAAACCCACAAACAAAAAGTAGAAAGAGAAAGACTTGCACAGTGAGAACAAATGATTGAAAGAATATCGGAGCCCACTGAATGGACACTGGCCCAGATTGGATTCCTCACCCTGAGCCAGCTGTAGTTTTCCAGCTGGTTACTTTCCTGTAACCTGACCCCTGGCAGCAGGCCAGGGCGGGAGGCAGGGCTGGGAGGTGGGGGGCAGGAGAGGGATGGTATAATTCACTTACCTTTTCTTTCAGGGTGTTAGAGAGGTAGGTGAAAACAGTTCTCGGAATCCTCACCAGGGTGATTAGAAAGGACCCTTTTACAACCGTTCCTTGATGATAGTTAAAAAGAGTGACCAGGGATGAAAGGATGGGGCGCTGAGGAGGGTCACTTTTATTTCTATGAGGGGAAGGAAAAAAAAAAGAAAGCACTCAAAAAGGCAATGATCCAGCTACCCCAAAACATCTCTGTGTTTCAGATCAGCAAGAGGACTTAAAGTCTCAGTCTTAGGAAGTTGAGAAGTAAGAGCCGTCAGACACTTTGCTGTTCACTGAATTGAAGCAGTTATTTGGACTCACTGAATTTCTTACTAACAGCTCTTGTGGGTAGAGGCTGTGTAGGAGATTGGTTCCAGAGCCAGCTCTGGAGTCAGGCAGTGTGGTGCAATGGAAAGATCAGAAGACGTGGCTTTTCATCTCAGCTCCGAGGCTCACTATTTGTGTGACTCTGGGCAAGTCGCTTAGGCTCTCTACATCTGTTTCCTTAGCTATGAGTTGCAAATCAAAAGGGCTGGACTAGGCCAGGGGTTCTTAACCATTTTTTTTTTGTGGCGTGGAGGACCCCTTCTCACAACAATGTTTTTAGATGCATTAAAATTAAACAAACAGGATTCTAAAGGAAACTGACTGTGCTAAAATAGTCATCAGAACAAACAAACAAAATTCAGGGGTCCTAGGTTAAGAACCACTAGAGATGATCTCTGAGATCCCTTCTAATTGTAAATCTAAAATTCTATGATTCTAAGACCTGGATTCAATTCCTGCTGCTTACACATACGAGTTGTGTGACTCTGTGGAAAAAGAGGCAAGAGAAGGGAAGGGAAGGAAGTAAGCATTTACATAGCAGCTACAAAGTCCTAGATGCTTTACAAATATTATTTCATTTGATCCTCACAATATTCTTGCAAGGTGGGTGCTGTCATTATCCCCACTTGACAGCTGAGAAAGTCAGGCAGAGGTTAAATGACCTGTCCCAGGTGACACAGCTAGAAAGCATGTAAGGGCAAATTTGAACTCAGGTCTTCCTGACTTCAGGCCCACTACTAATCCACTGAGTTACCTAATTGATTCTGGGCAAATTAATTAAGCTTTCAGTGCTCCCTAGAAGACTTATGAGATGAATAAGGGTTGCCCTTCTTCAACGGTAGGAGTTCCCTAGTCCAATGAAATCACAGGCCAGGACAAAAACATAAAACAAAAAACCCAAAGCTCTTTTGGTTGTATTCAATAATGTCAATGGAGATAAGGACAGAAAAAGCCCGAAGAGTTGAGGTAAGCAAATCCCCCCCAGTTTCTTTCTTTCTTTCTTTTTTTGCTCCTAAACTCCTGTCACTGAACTTAACCTCATTCCTGCTTGAGAAGTTTATCGGGATACCTAATCAACCACCTCAGAGGACTGATTTTGCACGTGGGAATGAAACCAGAGCAAACACGGTTGTGTAGGATTTTGGCGATTGGATTTCAGCAGCCAAACGATAACCCTCTACAAATGAAATGCATTTTGGTTGGCCAACAGCAACCCACATAACCACGCTCTCAGATGCACGCCCTTCCAAACAGCCCTGGGACAGAAGACTCCTGAAAGTAAGAGGTTGGTTGTTTGGTTTTTTTTTTTCGGTGGTTATTGCTGTTTTCTCTTTAAAGGTCACTTTCATGTGAATCATTTACAGAAAGGGCCATGACACAGCTCCCAAGAATGTCCCTGGGCCAGCGTCACAGGCAGGAAGAAAAAAAAAAAGAGCAGAATGGGTATCAACCTTTGCCCTCCCTGAACCCCACGCCCCTCTATTCAGCCCCACCGCTCTGTTCCCACCGACACCACACCACTGAGAGTGATAGACATAGTTCACGGGAAAAGACAGAGCCCTTTGTGAACAGTTCTTTCACTCCTGCCAAGCAAAGCCCTATGGACTCACTACTGGGTCCTTCTACACTGCAATGTAAGCTGATGGCTGAGAAAGCCCTGAAAACGGGGCATTCTAACACAGCTTGTTCTGGGGGCGTGTGAGGAAAGGAGGCAGAAAGGTCCCAGGGTTTTAAGAAATGTGTCTTTATCACAAATATAAATCATCTAGTCAGACCAGGATTTTTTTTTTCTTCTTAGAGGACAAGACCTGTGATTTCATCTCTATAGGATGCTCTTTGGCATGAAAATTCCATCCAGTAGATCCCAGGCACAGACTGATACCTATTCTCAAACTCATCTGGCATCTTTCTACCTTTCCGGTCTTCCTATACATTACTCCCTTCTCCTCACTCTAAGATACAGCCATTCTGGACCCCATACATGACATTCCATCTCCTGTCTCCACACCTTTGCCCTGGCTGCCTACTCTGGCTAGAACATAATGCCTCGTCCCTGTTACCTCTGAGAATCCTTGGCTTCTGTCAAGACTCAGCTCAAGTGCCGCCACCTCCTGGAGGCCTTTCCTGGTCACACGCAGATGCTGGTGCCCTCCCTTCTAAGTCTATCTTCCACCTATTTTGTATGTATTTGCATACACATTTACATACATGTGTGCACATATATACATATACATACATATGCATATGTTATATATAAACTTTGGAGGCAGAAATAAAAACAGTCCCTACCACAAAGAACTTACATTCTAATGGAGGAGACAATATATTTGACTTCTTTCTTTCTTTCTCTCTCTCTTTCTTTTTCTTCCTTCCTTCCTTTCCTTCCTTCTGTCCTTTCTTTCTATAAGCATATATAATAGAATATACTACATGCTATACATATATGCATACATACCCAATATATGTAATCCCTGCCCTCAGTTTACATTCTAATGGAGGAGACCACACACACACAGACATATAGTCTATACAGACAACATATATTACACATATACATATGTATAATATATACAATGTATATTACATATAATAGATGCACAATTATATAATTATATAAGTATCACACATATGTTATCTCCTTCATTAGAACGTAATCTTTTTGAGAGCAAGGACCGTTTAACTGATGGGACCCCTTGTCCAAAGGTCCTACACATCCCTGTCCCATGGTTACCAAATTCCCATCACTACTCCCTCAATCCCAGTGAGGCAGGATCTTTGGCTGCCTCCGCACTCCCATCCGCTGCCCTGTCCCTACTTCCCATTCTATTGTTCCCATCCACCTCCACCCCATCCCTCCCAAGTCCTCTCATTACTTTAAAGTCAGCATTTTTCCCACTCTCCTCACTCCAGATGAAATCAGAGGTTTGGACACTTTCCCAGTCCCTCCCCACTTGGTCTCCTATCCCTCACTAAATCGCAGAAGAGAACATCTTGCAGGAATAAATTAATTTATTTTCCCTTTTATTTATGCCTGGTTTTTTTTCTTGGGGAGGGGAGGGATGTTTGGGAGAGGAGAAAAGAGTTTGCTCTCCCATTCAGACAACATACATGCAGCTGTTACATCATTATTCTAGTGCTCAATGTTAGTACAGTGCTTGGTACAGAGTAAGGTACTTAGTAAACAGTTATTGATCGACTGATTTTGTGTCCAGGGATCAAGGATAACATCTCTATTTCAGGCCTGGCATACAGTAGTGAGTGATAGGTACTCACATATCACTATATACATGAGACCTGGGGTCTGACCCATAGGGTGGGTCCACCATGATAAAATAATAATGATAATTTGTAATACAATATATAATAACATATAACAGGACTTTCTTTACTAGAGCACATCTATCAGTCTATAACATATAAATCTCCAACCCCTGCTTCCCTGTCACACAGCACATTCCATTTAACATTTTAGTTGTCATTGAAGACACTGTGGTGTAGTGAACCACCAGATTCAGATCCAGATTCCAATCCTAGAGCTGCTCCCTACTAGCCACTAGTGCCTCTTAGCCTCCTCTTTAGTACAATAAGGGGCATGACTTTAAGGTCCCTTCTAACACTATTTTTGTGTGTGATCATACAAGTTCCACACTTGTATGCTATGATCCAAAGGCAAAGCTGCCAGGAGTCAGTGGGGGAGAGGCAAAGCCCACCCCCAAATCCCTTTACAAGGCTGATTATGGACAGGGTGGTTTGGGAAATTCCATGGCTAAATTATAGGATGCTGGTTCAGGGCGACCTCATCAGAGTCCCTGCCAACCAGTTCCTCCCACCAAAGCTAGGGGAGAAGTACTTAGAACATTGAATTAAAATATTAACCACGCTTAGTGGACACAGAAGGGCAAAGTCTGATTTCTTTACAGCTGGCCAAAGAATTCTTCCTTGGCAAATGGATAATTCAGCCCTCTTTCCATCTGCTTAGTGATGGCTGAACTCAACTTACCATGAATGTCTGTCCCTGAGGCAGGATTTAGTATAGTGGAAGAGACACTGAATTTAGAGGTAGAAGACTGGGTTTAAATCCTGGTTCTCCTAAGGGTACTTAAGTGACTTTGGACAAATTACTTTTATTTCTCTCAGACTCTTTAACTCTTTATTCCTAGCAGGCTCTAGTCCCACTCTCCACCAGCAGTAGCAGAAACCCTCTGAATCTTCAGAGACACTGTCCTTCCCCCTAATCCCTTCAGCCCCTCCTCCTTCTCATTCTCAGCTCTGAGACTTGCTCTGGGGCATCTAGAGCTGCCCTGGATGTTGACTATTGGAGGCTAAGTGGAACCAAGACTCAATCCTCTATATCTAGCAGATCCAACTTCATTCCATTTAGCCATCCTGCTAGGATACCAGAGCCCAGCCACTGAAGTTCACTTTGCCATCTCCTCTTCCACAGGTATCCCAAACTCCTTCATGTCTTTTCCTTAGGGAATGATATTCAAGTTAATATTAAAAATACTACTAGGAAGAGCATGACAGCCTTTTGGCCTATGACTCTATTCAGCATGCTTGAGACTGTTGTTCATTTTCTCAATAATTAGGATTGAATACAGACTCCCCTGTCTGACATGCAAAACCCCTCACAATCTGGCTCCAGTCTATATTTTCCGTTATCTATATCTTCTTTCTTCTTATGCACATATACAGTATTCCATCTCCCAGTTTCATCTTTCTGACCAATCTCTCCTCATGCCCTGTCCCTGGAATACTCTCCCTTCTCAACCTCCATCTCTAGGTATCTCTAACTCCCTTAAAGGTAAAGCCCAAGCATTACCTCCTTCAAAGGAGCCTTTTGTAATCCCCATGGTGTTCTCTCCCCTCCCTAAATCACTGCCTGCTTATGTTGTACAGATCTTATATTTGCTCAAGTTGAGTTAATATGCATTTATGAAGTACCTATTATGTACCAGGCACCATGCTCAGATCGGGGGATACAAGGAAAGTCAAAAAAACAGTCTTTACTCTCATGGCCCTCTCAGTCTATGGAAGGGTCAACAGTCGAAAAACTATTCCCCAACAAACATTATACAGGATAAACTGGGGATAGTCAACAAAGGGAAGGAGCTAAGATCCAAGAGGCTGAGGAAAGGCTTCTGGTAGAAAGTGAGACTCGAAGGAAACCAGGGAAGCTAAGAGGCAGAGATGAGGACAGAGAAAGTCCCAGGTATCAGGGACAGGCAGTGACTGTGCTTAGAGCCCAGAGGCATTAAAACAAAGAATATGGCGGGTGGGACTGGAGATGGGAAGGTAGGAAGGGGCCAGGTTATGGGCTTGAAAACCAAAAGAGGATTTTATATTGGATCCTGGAGGCAGCAAGGAGCCAATGGAGTTGACAGAACAGGGGAGGGTTTTGTGTGTGTGTGTGTGTGTGTGTGTGTGTGTGTGTGTGTGTGTGTGTGTGAGATGGTCAGACTTTTACTTTAGGAAGATTAATTTCATAGCTGAGTGGAGGATGGGCTGGAATAGTGAGAGACCTGAGGCACGGAGAAGAACCAGAAGGCTATCACAACAGCCTATAAATGTGGGGTATATTCCTAGAAGAAGATAAGCTCCTTAAGGGCAGAGACTGTTTTACTTTTTATTCCTAGTATCAAACAGAGTTCATTATATAACAAGTAGTTTTAAAATGCTTGTTGATTGACTGATAGACCTCACAAACCCAGGGCCTTCACCTTTGCCCCTCCATCCCACCTATCAAAACCTATTCATGGTAAAGAATTTAATAAGTTTACTTCGCAGTGAAGTACAAATGTCTAAGGCTTAACTTAATTATAGGATTTCAAAGTTGAGGACTTCACTGGCTATCTAGCCTAACCAGCACTTAGCACAGTGTCCAGCACACAGCCAGCACTTAATAAATCTTGTTGACTGACAATTCCTATGACTAAAAGAATCTTTATTAGGAGAGGAGGGAATGCCTTTTACCTTTCTTTGAATGCCTGGTAGACAGTAAGAACTTAATAAATGCACATTGATTGACTATAGCATACTTGATTGGTAGTCATCTGGCCTGAGCTTGAAGACTGCCAGTAACCAACCCTCTACCTCCTGAAGCAAACCACTCCTCTTCTGGATAATTTTTGGGATATTTTTCCTTAAATCAATTTGCCTCTTTGTAACTTTCATCTGTTGTTCCTACTTATCTCCCGTGGGGTCAAAATCTAATCCCTTTTCCAGGAGACAGCCCTTCAAATATTTAAGACAATATCATATATGCCTCATTTCTCCTCTCATCCTGAACCCAAATTTCTTCTCCAGGCTAAATATCTTTAGTTCCTTCAGCTGATCCTTACATGGCATGTAAGCTATTCATCTTGCCAAGATCTCTATCTTATAAGTAAGTGCCCTTCCTAAAACATGGCTCCTGGAACTGGAGACAATTCTTTAAACATGGTCTGATAAGAACAGAGCACAGTAATGGTTATCATCTCCTTATTCCTGGAAACTCTTAACTCTCCACACAGCCTAAAACCACATAAGTTGTGGGGGTTGTTACATAATCCTGCTGACTCATATTTACTTTGCAATCCTCTGAAACTCCTAGATCTTTCTTAGGCAAACTGCTTATAGTTATGCCTCTTCCATCTTGAAAACTGGGAAGGTTTTGTTTTTAGCTCAAGTATATGCCTATGAAATTTTATCTTACTAATATACTATATTTAGCTATAGCTACTTTTTTGAATTCCAACTCTGTTGTTCAGTGTGTTAGCTATCCTTCCTTTCTTTATGTCATTGCAAAATTGACAAGGTTGCCCCCTACCCCTTTATCCAAATCACTGATAAAAAAAATGTTAAATAGCACAGGGCCAAGTATGAGTGCCTGGGACATTACACTGGTGTCCTCCTTCTAAGCTGACATCAAACTATTAATGATTCATCTTTGGGTCAAGCTATTAACTGGATATTAATCTAACTGGACCTTACCTATAACTAATCCATTTCTTTTCCCCAAAAATAGTATGAGAGATTTTATCAAATGCTTTGCCAAGATCTAGATGAACAATAACTATTGAATTCCCCCAATCCATTATTTTAGTAACCATGTGAAGAAGAGAAATAGAGTCTCACATAACCTATTCTTGATGAAGACAGGCTGATTCACTGTGATTATCACTTCCTTTTCCAAACATCCACTAATCATTTCTTTAAGACATCCTAAAATTTTACTAGAACCCAGTCTAGGTCAAAAGACCCAGCTATCAGATTCTTGTTTCCAGGACCTCATCTATAGGAAAGGGCATTAATACCAGGTGCAACCTTTCTTCTTTCCTAGTATTTGAAAGAAGATGGAGACAGACCTTCTAGCATTCACAGGACACTTGATGTCGGGAACCCTTGGCCGAAGGCACTAATCACTCTCTTGTTCTCAGTGAGGCAGTATCCCTAGAGGTCTTCCATCACCACTTACCATTCTATTCTCTCCATCCACCTCTGCCCCACTCTGCTCAAAACTCTAGCTCTGGCTGCCCCTTCCACTGTGCTCTCTGCAGTCTTTGTTCTATTGTTAACAAACTTCCCTTTGGACCTCTTCTTCTTGTGTTTCTTCCACATTTTGACATTCACAGAGACCTTCACTCTCCCAAAAGATCCTTTGCCTCCTTGGTCATACTCTCATGTTCCCCAATACACTAGTGCAGAGGAGAAGTAGACACATTCATTTTTCCCCAAAGCCCTCTGGATCCTCTTTTCCTTGTCATCAATCAGCAACCTCTCTTCCTTTGAGATTTACTCTATTTATATTTATCAGTCAAACCAGATCTTCCTGGAAATTATCTATTGGCCCTCTTTCTTTTTTTTCAAAGAGTTCATTCATTATCCAGGTTCATTATCTGTCTTCTCTTTCCCAAGCCCTGCCTTTTAACTTGGGGGCTTCAACATGTACATCGATGTTTATTCAAACACCTCGGTCTTCCATTTCATCCATCTCCTCAATTCAGATGGCCTATACCCTTGTTACTCTTCAGCCACACACAGTCATACTTCTTGATCTGTTGATGTTCCACTTCTATGACCCAAGCATTCTGAAATTCCTTTATCCAATGAGAACCACCTATCATTTCATTGCTCTCCATACATGCTTTTTACTCATTCTTTGTCCTCACTTTGACCTCTTCCCCCATCAGTAGATCATCCCCCCTCTAGCTTTACTTTCCCACTTCCTAATCTCGACTCTGTAGTTAACTAGTTCACCTTTATCATCCAATTTGTCTCCCTCTGCTCCAGCTCACATGATGCTTAATAATGTTGGGAGAAATCATATCTGACCAAGCAGAGGCCCGTCTCCTCATCAAGGTCAGCCCTTTTATTTGTACCCTTGACCCTCTCTTCTCCAGTCTCCTATAGAAGACCCTGGCAATTACCTCCACCACCATGCCCTTCAGCACTAATCTTCGGTCACTCCCAATCTCCTGATTTCCCTGCTGTCTATAAACATGCACAAATTTCCCCTACACGTCAACAACCTTCATTTGAACCTACCACCTGCTCAAACTACTGCTCTATATTTCTTTCCTTTCACAAACTCCTAGTGGGAGAAAAACTGTTTATACTCATAGCCTCCAGTAATCTCTTCACACTTTCTCCAAATCTTTTGCAATCTGGCCTTTGAACTCATTCGATTGAAACTGCCCTCTCTAAAGTTACCAGTGACCTATTAAGTGCCAAATCCAATGGCCTTTTCTTGAACACTCTATAGCCAGTGACGCTGTTGACTACCTTTTTTCTACCTAATCTCTCATCTCTGGGTTTTCCTGACACTGCTCTATGTTGTTTCTCTTACCTGTCTGACCACTACTTCTCAGTCTTCTCAGTCTTCCCTGCTAGATTATTATTTGCCCTTAACCGTGGGTACATCCCAAGGCTCTGTTCCAAGACTCTGCCCTCTTCTCTCCTTCTCTCAGTGATCTCATCAGTCTTCTTTGATTCAATGACTTTAACTGCAAAAATAACTTCCAGATCTATCTATTCAATGCTACCTCTCTTCTAAGCTCCCACGTCTCAGTATCAAGAGCCTAGCTGACCAATTTCTTCTTTCTCCAATCCGTCCTCCACATACAGCTGCCAAAGGAATATTCTCAAAAGCACAGTGCTGGGGGTATCATGCCCTGGGGCACAAAGCTCTAGTGACTCCTCCCTCTTGCCTCCAGTGTAGAACACAAAGTTCTGTGTTTAGGACTGAAAATCCTTTATATTCTGACTCCAGTCTATCTTTCCAGACCTACTACACATTGCTTTTCTTCATTTACTCTGCCATCCTGGCAAACTGGCTTTCTTGCTGTGCCTCACACCCAACATTATCTTTCATTTCTTTGCCTTTCTTTGTTCCCTTTGCCCAGAATGCACTTCTTCCTCACTTCTGCCTCAAAGGCCTTTTCCAACTCCCTCCACTGCTAGTGTCTCCCTCTCCCTCTCCTCACTTTGCATTTATTTATGCAATTACGTCTAATTTCCCATGACAGAAAAAAATCCTTCTTAAAGGCAGGGGCTGTTCCACTTTTTGTCTTTGTGTTTTCATCACTCATCTCAGTGCCTTAATAACTGCTTGTGGATTCTTTGCCTGAGTCCAAGGATTTGCTTGAGTCAAGCTCACGGGTCTGTGGTTTGAAGATTCCATTCTTTTTGCCGGATCAGTTTGTCCTTCTACATTCACCTACTTGTACCACTGACACATCAGATATTTTCATCTTCCATGCAAGAACAGTAGCAGATATTTTTGTCAGATGCTTTGCTAAGATGTAGGCAAACAGCAATGTTCTTGAAGACAGGGACTGGGTTTTGCCTTTCTTTGTATCCCTAGAGCTTGGTGTATAGAAGGTTCTTAATAAATGGTTACTGACTGTTTGATTGAATTTACAGCAGGGGTTCTTAGCCTGGGCTCCTTAAATTTGTTTTCAAAATTTTTTCCCAACTATTTCAATATAATTTATTTCCCTTCTAATCCCATGTATTATATTTCATACATTTTAAAACATTATGGGGGGGGGTGTATGCTTCACCAGACTGCAAAGGGGTCCGGGACACAAAAAATACTTAAGAATTCCTGATCTACAGTATCCTCCTGATCAACCAGTTTAGTAGCCCTGTCAAAAAGGGACATAAAATAGCCTGACGTGACCAGTTCTTCATGAAGGGCGGTTGGTATTCACATTTTAAAGTGAAACCAATTTGAAAGCCTATTTGTAACGGGAGGGAACTACAATTGCTTAATTTCTCCAAATGCCACTTGTCCTTAGTTCTCAAAGAGGGCCAGTGACAACTGTGATGTCTGAACTTGGATTTAAATGAAGCAGATCTGCACAAAATCGTCAGCCTCACTTTTTCTTCCAGAGTTCAAGTATAGTTGAAAGACAAAAATCAAGATGACTGGAGATGCAATAGTTGGGAGCTAGAGGGTCCTTTCAACTCTGTGATTCTGAGTAATTTCAGGGTAGCCCAACCCCCAGAATCTGCCACCTGTTTCACTTCCAAGCATTCTTCCTTCAAAGTAACACCAGAGGTAACTCCCCAACTCTTTTTAAAAAAATTTATTGTCTTGTGGTTAGGTTCTCCTAGAAAACCCCAAAGGATATAGTTCTTTTGCTTTTGGAGGGGGGAAAGCTGGGCAATTGGTGTTAAGTGACTTGCCCAAGGTCACACGGCTAGTAAGTCTTAAATGTCTGAGGCCAGATTTGAACTCAGGTCCTCCTGACTCCAGGGCCAATATTCTATTCAATGTGCCACCTAGCTGCCCCTCCCCAACTCTTTAAAACCATATGTAAGGGGTTTTTATATCACAATCATTTCTGGAAATACCACCCCAGCGTGGGGAGGGGAGAGTGGCAAAGCCCCTTGTCATAGGAACACCTTTGACAACAGTGACTCCATTCTGAATTGGTAACAAGCGTCTCAATGGGGAAGAAACAGAGCTGGTAAGAGCATACAGTGATGCTGTCAGTTACACTGCCTCCCCACACTGGAACACCAGAGGGAAGATTTGGCAGGTGAAGCTTAGGGATAAACCAGTACACTTTGATCTCCTGGTTGTAGGTACTTGCCTTAGGCAAAAGGACATCACTAGTGTGACTCTATTATTACTAGTTAGTGACTACTGACTAGTCACTGGACCTGTCTATTCACAAGACCAGCTGTATTGGGAAGGACATGGTAGCATGATCTCTCTCTCTCTATATCCTTCAGTTTCTATAACCATGTAATAAGGCTGTTACTTGGCACCTATCTACCTGCTCTGCCAGGGAGTCTGCTGGGGCTAATGAGATGCTTGCTAGTCTTTTCAGATCCTTAGGGTGACTGGGACTTTTATGATTTCAATTCCCCCAGAAATAAACTTACCTACTGTCAGTCTCCCTGGCCTCAATTCTCACTACCCATTCTTCTGTGAATACTTCCAACTGTTACTACTCAGCAGGGATGATATTTGTATATGTGCAGAGGTTAAGAATATGGCAGTACTCTTGGATGACTGGACTATAAGAGTAGGGTGGACTACATATCATTAGCTTTGGTCACTGTTTCACTAACTTTTGTTGAATTGTTTTTCTTTGTTATAAGGGAGGGTTCATTTGGGAAGTGAGAAGGACTGGTATTTCCACAAGTGATTGTGATACAAAACCAAAAGGGATTAAGAAAAATTCTTACGTACATTTTTAAAGAGTGGGGGAGTTACCTTTGGTGTTACCCTGAAGGAAGAATGTTCAGGAGCGAGATGGGTGGCAGACGATTGGACCACCCTGAAATTCCCCACAGTATCTCAGATTTAGAAGATCCCCAGGGGCCATCTGGACCAGGGGCCTCAAACTCACATAGAAACTGAAGCTACTAAAACATGCATAAAGGATCCCTGTAGACTGCATACTGACGTAAGTTTTTATAACGTAACGTTATCTATGTTTGATTGTATTTTTATTTTGTTAAATATTTCCTAATTACATTTTATCAGGTTTGTAGGCCACATGCTGCCTGCACACCCATGTTTGATCTAGACCAACCCTTACCTAAATTGACTTCCCCTTTAAAAGGTTCCCAACAAAAAAGTCACCTGCCTCTGCTTGAAAAGCATGGGTGATAAGGGATTCACTACCTCCCAAGGTAAAGGTTTTCATTTGAATTTGAAGGATTTTTTTTACTTATAACTAAATCTCCTGACACTTTCCGAAAAACAAAAACAAAAAAGGAAATAGTGGACAAATAATGGACCAAATTCCATTGACTTCATGACACGAAGGCACTGAGGGACTGCTCTGCCTTGGCAAATCCACCTGCGTCCTTTGATTCTCTCCCAGCCCTGATAAAACTCATGCACCTTCCCTTGGTCACTAAAACCACCTAACAGATCACACTGTGGGTCAATGAGGTCAGCTCTAGAGAACAGCAATACTGATCCAAGTCATTGGGTGAGGTGCCAAAATATTCTTTCAATCTGGATTGGTAGAATAGTTATAAAAACAAAGACCCTACTAATAAACTCTATGTGGTTGATTAGGCTAAACTAACTAGGCATACCAAAATGCCAAGTGGATGAAGAATGCCTATCGTTCACATGTAACTGATGGACAACTTGTAGAGCTTGCTTATCAGCAGGGGCAAACATTACAAATGGACAGTAAGTGGGGCCCAGAATTAAAGAGGTGGAGGAGAAAGGAAGTAGGGGCAGGGAAGAAAGAACGTGGATTTATTAAGCACCTAGGGGCAGGTCACTGTGCTAAGCACTTTACAAATGTTATGTTATCTGATCCTCACAACAAATATGGGAGGTGGGGGCTACTATTAGCCCCATTTTGTAGTTAAAGGAACAGAGGCAGACAGAGGCTACAAATATGGGAGGTGGGGGCTACTATTAGCCCCATTTTGTAGTTAAAGGAACAGAGGCAGACAGAGGCTAAGTGATTTGCCCAGAGTTGAATTATAAGTAAGTATATGAGGCTAACTTTGAATTCAAGTCTTCTTGACTCCAGGCTCAACATTCTATCACTGCATTACTTAGCATACTAGGGGAATGGATTGGGTTGCCTTTGAAAAATTACAAAGCTCCTTAAATGACTCCAAACTTCTCTCAAAAATAAAGATCCACTTTGTGAACACCAGTATCATACTAGTATTGTTTTATGCCTTTCAATAATGGAACATGATAGTCTGCAAAGAATTCAAAATACCCTCAGTTAGAGGATAATAGAGGTATGAGTAGGTAGGTACGAGTAGGTACGAGCCCCTAACAAATGAAGAGCTTTGAAGAAGAACTAGGATAAAGGATGTCGTCAAAGAAACAAATGATCAAAAAAGAAGACAGTTTGCCCCCAGGAAATGTGAGGAACAACCAATGCATAGCCCTGTTCTCTGCTGGCACCTTTGCCAGGTTGGGAGACATGAAAATATTAGTGAGGAAAGCCCTGGCATGTTTGTTGGGTTTCCTATGGTTGACTTACGGAAGGGCATGGATAAGAGTAATATGGAGATGATAATATCTGCAACCCAACAAGGTTGCAATGAGGAAATTATTCCATAAACTTTAGAGTGATATATAAATTCAAGTAGGTCTGGAGTGGACCTGAGTTTTATCCATGTGGTGTGGAAATTTACTCCAACGATACAGAATGGCAATGTCTTTACCTTATAAACTCAATCAAGTACCTGGGGGCACTGGGATGTTAAATGACTTGCCCAGAGTCAAATAGTTACAGGTAGGTATATATCAGAGGTAAGATTCAAACCCAGGTCTTCCTAGCCCAAGGCCAGTCCTCTATCCACTACTTGATACTGCCAATAGATTCTGAGTCATTATTAATAATAAAGAAATTACTTGGATAACGGGTATTTTGGAGGAGTCTTCTTCAACCAATATACTGTCAAAATTGTACTGATTGAGAGCTCCATAGTTCTACCATAGATAAGAGTAACAATAACAACAGTAATAAGGATGGAGATTGACATAGTGCTTTAAAGTTCTCATGGCACTTACAGGCATGAGGTCATTTGAGTCTCACAATAACCCTGTGAGGAAGGGTCTACGGGTAGGATTCTCCTCATTTTACAGATGGTTGAGAAGAATAAGATTCAGGGACTTGCCCATGGCCACATAGTTAGTGAATGTTACAGGCAGGATTTGAACCTAGGACTTCCCTGGGCAAGTTCCTCACTCTTCCCTCTATATTATGCTCCTTTTACATATGTAATGTTTACATAAGTATGCACGTTTCCCCCAAATGGAATAAAAGCTCTTTCAGGGCAAAGACTATTTCCTTTTCTGTCTGTTTCCCCAGCACTATTGACAGAGCTTGGCATAATAGACATTTACTAAATGCCTGTTGAATAAATGAATGAATATCTATTTTGGGGTTTGGAAAGCCCTGAGGAAGTTATCCGGTCTCTCCCTCTGGCTTTAAATCAGTCCAAAATTAAAATTAGCTCCCATTTCCCCCACCCAATGAATGGGTGTCTCTCCAGCTGTTAAAGAATTCCATAAGAGAAAATTGTACAACTTTTCTTGGTAATACACTAGCTATTTGAACTGTCAAGAAACTCTTCCCAAATTTAAGCTATGCCACGAGGGGCTTAGGTTAAAACACATTTCCTCATATTTGGTCCTTGGCAGAGCCAGGACAGCTGGCCGCCATTCTTCATTCAAAGACCAGTATGAAGTCACTCCTCAAGCTTCTCCTCCCTAGGCTGAATAATCCCAGTTCCTTTCATCTCTCCTGGAGATTTTATTTCCCAGGCCTTTCATCATCCATGTGGCTCTCAGTTGAACCCTTCCCAAGCTAAGGATTAAAAAACAAAAGCCAATGTGACTGGTTGACTTTAACATGGGACTTTATGTCCTGGTTTGTTTGGACTCTTGAAACTTGTATGATGTGAGTGACACTGATGAATATACTTTGACCGTATTAAATCCTTGGGATGGGTACAATCTGCCTCTCCACACACAGGCAGGGATAATTTCTAGTCCTGAAACCATGAGATAAGAATGGGCCTTGAAACATCAAACAGAAAAAGAAGAAGCAGGGCTGTGCCAAGGTCAAAGAGAAAAAACTCCTAAGAGTCTGAATTGTTTGACCAAAGGATGGCTATGGAAATGAATCATGATGTATGATTCTTACATCAAGGCCCCCCACGCTCAAAATGTTTTAATTGTCTTGAGATATAACCTTCAGCAGCTAGCAAAGTAGAGGCTTAATCAACTCCTGTTGTGGAATATAAAATTGAAAAATTGCTGCAGAACTGGTTTCTGGTGAGCCAAAATCATCGTTATTAATAATATCATGATGATGATTCCTTGTATATTTCAAGATAAGAAAGTAAGAAAGAAACCCAAGAGAGAAAATCAATATATCATTAGTCTGACTTGTCAGCTGCCCAGATGGAGCTTGAGAAGTATCAAAAAGCATACATGACATCTTCTTTAATCAATAAACAAGCATTTATTAAGTGTCTACTGTGTGCCAGGCACGGTTAAGCACTGACAATACAAATACAGAACTCGCTTTTTCCTCATGTTATTTTATTTTCACTGTGTAGCCGCCACTGTCCCCAGAATGTAAGCTTCTTGAGGGCAGGGGCTATTTCTCATTTTGTCTTTGTATCCTTAGTATCCAACACAGTGGTCTGGCACATAGCAAGTACTCTTTAAAAAATGTTTACCACAGCACCTTGCACAGAGTAGGCATTTCATAAATGTTTATTGGATTAGTGGACTAGATGACTCCAGGTTGGTTTCCAAGCTTTGACTTCATCCTCTGTAAAATGGGAACAGTGACACTAGAAGCATTACCTCACATGGTTGTCACGAGGCTCCAAAGCAAAGCGCTTTCAAAACTGTAAGGGACATTGTCATCTCCCATGCCTCTATTGAACTTGGTGCTATCCCACAATTCCAAAAGGTTTCTTCTGAGATTTTCATCATGAGATGAAAGTGTCAGGCAGTCTATAACTATTTATTAAGTACCCACTATGTGCCAGGTAAATTGAAAAATTTGCAAAGGCATCTACCTCAGGCTTCCTTTAAATTTCAAGGTCTAATGATTTTTAAGTAGTATTCAAATGATAAATGTTAGATGCCTTACTAGGAGAACAGAAGAGAAACTGTACCTACCGGTTGAAATAGCAGGTGACCACTGCCCCAGCTATGATCATTTGTTGGCAGGCCAGGACAAATTCACTAGTCCAGATAAGGCCAACTAAATGGTACCACCACATATATCGAATGCCAGAAAGAAGTTTATATTCCACTTGTCCCCCTGTTGTCACCTCTGCGGAACCTGCAGGGTCAAAGAAATGATGTTTCAACCAACCTTGTCCAATGTCAATCATCGCCAAAATGGCAATGTCTGCTTATTCTTCAGGGATTATTCTTTAGCAATCAGTTAAGACCTCAAGTAGAGGGTAAACTTCTTAAGAGTAGGCACTGTTTTTGTCTTTGAATCTCCACTGCTTTGCACAAGTGATCAGGATGGGAAATCCCAATGTGGGAATTCCTTTTATCAAGGAAGAATTAAAATTAAAAAAAATAATTTGAAAAAATTAAAAAGGAAATAAGTTAAATAGATAAAATAGGAAATAATTCCAAAAGGGAAAGCACTGGAATTAAGAAGGGCTGGGGAAGACTTCCTGTAGGAGGTAGGCTTTTCACTGGGAAGGAAGCCAAGGTGGTTGGCAGCTGCAGGGGAGGAGGAAGAGCATTCCTACATCTCAGCCAAGAAACACTTTGCCTTTCCTACTATATAACTGGTGGCTTCGACTAAGAAAAATGCTCTTTATCTGGGGTTTGTGAACTTGTTTTTTTTCCTAATATTGTGATAGCTGTGTTTTTTTTTTTTTAGTTAATAAGTTTCATTACAGTTATCTCCAGTATCTCTCTCCCAGAAACCCATCACATATATCAGTATTTTTTTGGGAAAAAAATCAGCAGTACTGATGGATCCATTGAAAAAGTCCATAACCATATGCAATGCGTAGCACCTGCAGACCTCCCATCTTCACACAGGGGTACTGTATCTCAATGTAACTGGCTTCCTAGTTAATCTCATATGTTTCATTCTATGGGTTTAAAAACCATTCTGAGAGGGGGCGGCTGGGTGGCACAGAGAAGAGAGTACCAGCCCTGGAGTCAGGCGGACCTGGGTTCCAGCCTCAGACACTAAACACAAAACTAGCCATGTGACCTTGGGCAAGTCACTTAATCCCAACTGCCCTACCTTCCCCCCTCCAAAAAAAAAATGCTAAAAAACTCACCATTCTGAGAAGGGGTCAATGGCACAAAATAAGTTAAGAACCCTTACTAAGGTAAGTTAAGGACTAAGGTATACATGTAGGGAAAGGTGAACAATTGGACAATCAGTCAACAACCATTTATTAAGAACCTACTATGATGTAGAGGCAAAAACCTAGTCCCTGCTCTCAAGGGGCTCACAGCCTAATACAGAACAACAGTTACAAGATACCATCTTATTTTCTGCATTGGCTATAACTCAGCCTTATAGAATTCAATTGTGTTCAGTTGTGTCCAACTCCTTCATGACCCCATTTGGGGTTTTCTTGGCAAAGATCCTGAAGTGATTTGCCATTTCCTTTTCCAGTTCATTTTTTTTTTTCTTTTTGGAGGGGGGAAGGCAGGGTAAGTGGGGTTAAAAGACTTGCCCAAGGTCATATGGCTAGTATGTTTTAGGTGTCTGAGGCTGCATTTGAACTCAGGTCCTCCCGACTCTAGGACCAGTACTCTATTCACTGCACCACCTAGCTACCCCTTTAGTTCATTTTTTACAGATGAGGAATTGAGGCAAACAGGGTTAAGTGACTTGCCTAGGGTCACACAGCTAGAATCTGAGGCTAGATTTGAACTCAGGGAGATGAGTCTTCCTGACGCTAGGCCTGGTACTCTATCTACTGCACTACCCTACATATAATTCAGCCCTTCCCCAAAGTTCCCAACATTAATTATTTAGGCAGGAAGCAGCGGAAGGAGATTATGTTGTACAACAAAATAACTTTCCTGGCTTTGGAGAGGCCGGAATCCCTTGTTTCCTGGGCTCTTGTGAACAGGTCTCACATGCTAGACAACGTTATAGCTGAACTGGCTGACAGAAAGCCTTCCATCTTTGATCAGCCTAGCTCTGCTTTACCTGCTGGCAACCTGGGTATTAATCCAGATGCTGATAAATGGGCAGGCCTTTGTAGGATGGCCACGTTTCAGAAAGGTGACCTTTGAACCCAGGCCTTTCTGACTCTAGCCCAACATCCCTCAGAGATTCTTCCTACATTTCTTTCTCTACAAACGTCCCTGAAACATATCACATTCAGTTTTTTTTTTTTTTTACTTTCCTAGGAATAAGCTTAAAACAACAAGAGGCCCAGAGTAGACTAGTTGCCACATAACAAAAATGCTGATTTCCCCAGACATGGAAGAAGTTCTGAATGAAAAAATGTGAAGATTTTATCTCTTCCATTTCTTCACTGCTTTTGCTTATGTGTTCATGTAGAATGACCCATGCTCAGGCATACCACGGGTCACTGTTTGGGGCAGCAAACTGGATTTCAGAAGTGAGAAGTGAAGGTCTCTTTGGGCCATAGGGCTCTTAGCATTTCAGAGAGAAACAGATCTGAGTAGTAGTAACAACAGCTGACATTTATCTGTGGCTTTAAGGTTTTCAAAGTGCTATGAGGCTTATATAATTGCAGACTTAGAGCTGGAAGGGGCTTTCAAGGCCCACTAGCCCAACCCTCACATTTTACAGATGAGGACATTGGGGCCCCGAGGGGCTAAGTGATTGCCCAAGGTTACAAAGGATCACAGGTTTAGAGCTGGGAGGGCAGTTGATCAGGAAGCATTCAAACCTAGTTGCATTAATAACCTCATTTCACAGTTGAGGAAACTGAAGTTCCCTAAGGCTAAGTGGTCAGCCAGTGGATACAGCTTGTAAGTTTCCAAGGCAGTCAGGATCTGAACCCTCACTTATCCTGACTCCAAGCCCAGCACTGCTTCCATCACATCACATGGAGGAACCAAATCCACTGTCTGGCCCCTTCTGCATGTGAACCTTGGCACAGGTCTGTTTCCCAGGCATCTGACTTTTCCTTCCTTTGGTACACTTCTATGGTGATCTGTGAGCGGATGCTTATAGACTCTGGCTGGCCTTTCTCTTCCCTCAGGGGTTGGGGTGTGTGTGTGTGTGTGTGTGTGTGTGTGTGTGTGTGTGTGTGTGTGTGTGTGCATGTGTGTGTGTATGTGTGTGTGTGTAGAACAGAATTACTCTTCAAACTGAATTTAAAAACTTTAAAATCAGGAGCCTTAGATTCACTGTGAAAGTCTAGAAACTAATATCTGGGACAGTTAAGAGCCGGCAGGTAGGCATATATTTGTGCCTGTATAACTTAATTGCCCTTGCATACACCAGTGTTTGTCACTGTCAAGAGACCTCTGCTGGTCAAGGTAGAAGGCCAGCTACTTTATCAAGGTCTGAAAAGGGGCCAGAATTCTGAAGATACACAGGATCCAATGGAGCCCCAGAAAGTGGGAGGGGGGGGGAGATTATAACAGAAAAACACTAGACCAAGGAACAGGAAACCTATGTTTCTACTAACTACATTAACGCCTGGGATAGGTCATTTAATCTCTCTGAGCTTCATTTCACAGAATGGGAATTCTGAATTCAATGATCTCTAAATTGCTCCCCAGCTCTAAGACTCTATGGTCAACAGAAAGAGAGAAACCAATTAATCAGTAAGAATTTATTCCAGAGTTAGTATGTGTCTAAGGCAGCTAGATGGCTTCGTGAAGTGGTTCTCAACCTTCCTAATGCTGCAACCCTTTTATACAGTTCCTCATGTTGTGGTGACCCCCAACCATAAAATTATTTTCGCTGCTACTTTGTAACTGTAATTTTGCTACTGTTATGAATCTGATATGCAGGATGTATTTTCATTGTTACAAATTGAACATAACCCACAGGTTGAGAACTGCTGGCTTAGTGGATGGAGTCCTGGGCCTAGAGTCAGGGAGACCCAAATTCAAATCCAGCCTCACATATTTATTGGTTAAATGGCCTTTTGGGTAAGTCACTTAACTTCTGTTTGCCTTGGAAGTGGCTAGATTAGCTCAGTGGATAAAGTGCTGGGTCTGGAGTCTAGAAAAGCTAAGTTCAAATTTGACCTCAGACACTCACTAGTTGTGTGACCCTGGGCAAATCAACCTGTTTGACCTTAATCTACTAGAAATGGTGAACCACTTCAGTGTCTTTGCCAAGAAAAACCCGTACAGGGTCAAAGAGATACAGACCCAACCGAACGAGAACATAGTACGGGTTGAGAGTGCTGAAGATACAAAGAAAAAATGGAAACAAAACTTGCCCTGAAGGAGTGTGTACAATCTAGCATGTACATTAATGGGTAAATACAAGCTACATACAGGGCAGATACAGTGTAACCTCAGGGGGGCAGGCACCGGTAGCAGGCAGGGACTGGGAAAGGCTGCCTTTAGAAGGTGGTGTTTGAGCTGGGCCTGGAAGTCAGGAGAGGCAGACAGGGTGCATTCCAGGGCTGTGGGACAGCCAGCACAGAGAATCAGGATGGGAGATGAGAGATGGAGGGCATCAGGAATGGTGAGAAAGATGAAAGAGGCAAAGGTCAGGCCAGGGTCTCTTCTGGGTAGCCAGGAGTAATAGGTGGGATCAGCTATCTCCAGACCGATTCACCCTATGAAGTGATCAGTTATGTGTTGCTAGTCTAGAAGGAAAGAGAAGACTTGGGGAAGAGGTGGAGAGAAGATGGGGCCTGACATAAAGGCTGTCTCCAGGTATGTGAAAGGTTGTTTTGAGGAAGAAAGATTTGCTTTGTTTTCCTTGGCTCCAGAGAACAGAACTAGAAGCAATGGTTAGATGCAACAAAGAAACAAATTTAGACTTGTTTAAGGAAAAATTTACTGACAATTAGGGCTATCCAAAAAGTCAAATGAGCTGCCTTGGGAAATGCTGGATTTCTCCTCCAGCAGTCTTCAAGCAAAAGTCTAGAAAGTGTCAGAGCCAAGATTGGAACCTGAGGCCCCTGAGTCGCACTTCCCTTTTACCATTTAATCTGGGACTTGATCATATACTGTCAATACCTGCTATGTTTCCCAAAGGTATACCTGGCCTTCCTAGGTTGCTTCTAAGCACCCAGATATCTGGAGGACAATAACAAGGCTAGAGATTGCGGCACGTAAGGATTAAAGGAGCTGAGGCCGTCTGGCTCAGAGAGGACAGGATTTATGAGGTGATATGACTTCTGTCTATATCTGAAGCACCTTTGTGTAGAGGCAAGGCTGGATGTCTGTCTGGGCCCAGATGGCAGAGCTAAGAGCAAGGGGGTGGGGGCTGAGAAAAGCACCAAGAAAGGCTTGGCATGAAGAACTTGCTCATATTATCTAAAATTGGGTGTTTGTTTCTTGAACAGATGGGTTCACTGGGCATGGGATGTCATCAACCCACCAAACCGGCCTTCACTGCAGGTCTTCAAGCAAAGACTGGATGACCTCTTGGCACACGAGTTAGAGATGGGATTACTTTTCAGGTATGGGTTGGACTTGACGGTCTTTGAAGTTCCTTCCAACTCTGCCATGTGATTTTTGTGAAGGCAGAGGCGATGCATCATCCTCTTCCCCATTGCATCTTCCAAAACCCTGAGCACGTGGTAGATACTCGTAAGAATCTCTCAACTTTTTGAAACAGCCCACAAGCAGTTATTATTGTTGACAGACACACAAAAATAGCAACGGGCTCTACTTCTGAGATTAAACCAAATGAATGGGGATACTGGCTAAACTGTGTTCAAATCTGCCAGACAGACCAAAGAGAACTTTGGAAAGACCCTAAATCCAGAATTTAATTATCAAATTATTAGCCAACGCTGACATAACTTCCAATAAAATGATAATAAGTCACCTTATGGCCACAACATTTATCCTGCATATAGCTTGCTTGTACATGCTTACTTGCATAATTACTAGCTGTGTGACCCTGGGCAAGTCACTTATCCCTGTTTGCCTCAGTTTCCTCATCTGTAAAATGAGTTGGAGAAAGAAATGGCAAACCACACCAGTATCTTTGCCAAGAAAACCCCAAATGGGACCACAGAGTCAGACACAACTGAACAACAACTTGCACATTGTCATTCCCATTGTATTGTGAACTCTAAGAGGGCAGAGACTGTCTTTTACGTTTCTTTGTATCCCAGTGCTTAGCACAATGCCTGGCATGTTGTTGCTTAGTTGCTTTTCAGTTGTGCCCGATTCTTTGTAACCCCATTTAGGTTCTTTTTTTTTTTTTTGCAAAGAGTAGTTTTTGCCATTTCCTTCTCTAGCTTATTTTATAGATGAGGAAACTGAGGCAAAGAGGGTTAAATGGCTTGCTCACGGTCACACAGCTAGTAAGTATCTGAGGCCAGACTTGAACTCAAGTCTTCCTGACTCCAGGCATTATGCCACCTAGCTGCACCCCCCCCCCCCCCCGGCATGTAGCAGATACTAAATAATGTTTACTGACTG
>CM053584.1:331683929-331738224 GCA_028627135.1 Pseudochirops cupreus | reverse complement strand
AAATGAGCAACTCACTCTCTCCTTGTGGCTCCTCTGTTTCTTTCCATATCTACAAAATGCTGATAAGGATAGGGTTGGACTTGATGGCCTCAGCATCCTGCTCCAACTCTTAACTGAGGATCCTGTGCCTTTTTTTCTTTATCTCTAGTCATTTCCTGATACTCAAAGGGGATAAAACCATCTCCTTTAACAGAGAATTAAGCAAAACTGATGTCATGACCAAGTGTGCCATCATCTGAAATATTCTCTTCCTGAAAGGAGAGGATTGTGGTTCATCATCTGTTCTCTGAGATCAACGCTGTTCATTTCTTTTAATCTGAGTCCAGCTGCTTTTCAGGCCAGTTTCCATTGACAGAATTCCTGCCATTGTGTAAACAGGTCCTGGGGCCTCCTTTCTAAGCACATAACTTTTCATATTCTGGGTGCCTTGTTATGGTTCTCCGAACTTTTCCTGCTCAGGGGGACAGACATGCTCATCCCTCTGAGTCACCACACCGAGGGAAAACGAACTCTCAGCAGCTGCCCAGTTCCTCACTCGGCAAGGTTGCCAGAGATTGGTGACGTGGGCAGCAGGAGGAAGGCAGGAGCCAAATGTGGCCCAGTTCATCCCGGTCCCTTTTAGTACAAGGACAGCATCTGCTGGATTGCTGAGGTTACTGCAATTTGCATTCTGCTTTTTTCATTTCAGGTAGTGAGTGCTATGGTGGCTGGCTGCACAGAGGTATCCATTGATTAATTAGTCAGGGAAGGAATCAGGCACACCTATGCTTTAACTCTCATGGAATTTTACCAGCTGTCTGGTGGGTTGATAACATCCCATTCTCAATGAACCATTGGTTCAAGAAACAAACACTCAACCAATGTTGATACCGATCATATTTCCCTTTTGGGGTTTTTATGCATATCAAATATTAACTCTTTCAATCAACTGACATGGTTCAAAAGTTGCAAATATTTACCTTCCATTTTAGTTACTTTTCCCGAGTTTCCAACAACCCAGACCAAGATGGGGAAGATGGTTAACAACCTCAACATTCCTTACTGAGGATGTTCAACTCAACATTTCCGTTTCTTGCAGGGGTTTCCCAGTACCCCAAACCCCTTGCCCACTTAACACCAAATGTGCAAGAAGCTGACATCCTCCTGCCTGTTGTTGCAGTGTCTTTTAAAGAATGTCTTGTTTATGTGATGACAGACACGTATTTCTTGAGCAACTTGTCCACTTATGAAGTGCTTCTGCCCGCTGGTCAGGCCTTTCCCTCTCACTTTTCCTCGGGTCTCTAAAAGCAGAGACTTGGGTACTTTGGCCAAAAGGCTTCTGAGAACAAAAGATGCCCTCACTGTGTGGCACAGGCCATCTTGCCAGTATCAAGTTGTTGCTGGGACTATCCCTTAAGCCTTTCCTGATTGGTAGAACTTGCTACAGCTTAGACTCTACTGGCCTGGTCTTGAAGACCCCAGAGTCAACTCCAAGCTACAAAGAGGCATCAGAGTAGAGATAAAAAGAATAATAACAACAATAAAGTATCCCAGAAGTTACCCCAATGTTACAATGTTTGGCACTGGAGGGAGGACTCTGAGAAGCTGCTATAGGCTCCTGTTTGCAAAAAAGTATTTTACTGATGCTCTTTTTAATTTTACTTTGCAGTCACTACCTAATGACCCATCCTACTCCAACTCATGCAACCCTGATTCCTTCCTTTATAGCAGGCTGATTTTCCTGCCTCAAGACTCCCCTCACTCTAACTTAGCTGTCCAAGTAATTTTGCTAAAATACAGAGCTGAAAAAAATCGGGCATCAAATGTAAGCTCCTCTTTTTGGCTTTTAAAACTCTTTATAACCGTCCCCTTCTTCCCTTTACAGTCTTCTTACACTGGACCCCTCTCCAAGTACACTGGCCTTTCTTTCTATTGCCTCTTACTCATGACACTTCACCTCCCAAGTCCTTTGCCTTAGTTATCTCTCATACCTGGAAGGTTTTCCCTATTCACCCCCTCCTGGCTTCCTTCAAATCCCTCCTTCTGCCAAAGACCCTTTCCAGTCTTGCTTCCCACCTCTCCTTTCTGATAGCCCCCCTTACCTCTGAGATTATATACTATAATATTTTGGATTAACATTTTTTTTGTATGTTGACTTCCCTGTTAGAAGGTGAGCTACCTGAAGGCAGGGATTATGATTTTGCCTTTTTTTGTATCTGCCCAGCTTAGCACATAGTACTTTCTGGTACACAGTGAGCACCTGAATGTTTGTTGACTGACTAAACCATGTCTGAAAATGGATATCTCAAGCTGTACTTAGAGACTACCAAGAGGCTGGAGATTTACCATTCATACTTTGTAGTCACATAACCCATCAGACCTGCCTAAAAATGCATGCCTCATGCCATACCCACAGTACACCACCTTTCTGTCAAGAGGCAAAAGGAAGGCCATTAGTCCTCTGTAGCTGCAATTCATTACTGAATTGATGACCAGTATTCTGAAGTCTTTCTGGGTTGTCTTCCTTTACATGGCTGTGGTCACCATGAAAATTATTCTCCTCATTGTACATCTAAGGCCTTTCCCCACTAACATGTTAGTACAAGTTTTCCAGACTAGTTAATTGTTACCATATAAGACAAGGAGAGAGAAAGAGATCCTCAGAGTCTGGAAGACCTGAGTTCAAGTCCTGCCTCTGATATGTGCTAACTGTGAGACCCAGGGCAAATCACCTAACTTCTCTTTGGGACTTTCAGTTATATGGCTGGTGGTGTTGTTCTCATCCACTTGATTCAGTCTTCATGACTCCATATTGTCCATGGAGTTTTCTTGGCAAAGATACTGGAGTGGTTTGCTATTTACTTCTCTAGTCGACTAAGGCAAATAGAGGTTAAGTGACTTGCCCAGGGTCACATAGCTAGTAAGCATCTGAGCCTGGATTTGAACTTAGGTCTTCCTGATTCCAGGCTACTGAGCCACCTTATATAGCTGGTACTGATTTGCACAAAGGGAATTTCCTCACTAGGAGTTCCCTGAACCAATAAAATCAAAGGTCCCAAAAGAAATTGCCCAGGAGAGCCTGGCCCTGAGGGGATAAAATGTGGGAGATGATGGAACAGAAACAGGAAAAGGAGATAAGCATGGCAGGTGGAGAGGATACGGTTGCTAAATAGAGGTGATGGCTAAAGAGAGACACAAGTGGAATGTCAATGGATTGTGTATGTTTTGGGCGGCCATGACAGCTTCCTAAGATTCAAATGAGATACAGTCAGTTAAGTGCTTAGCACAATGCCTGGCAAACGGTAGGCACTAAATAAATGCATGTTCCCCACTTCCTCTCTCTAAGCGTGAGATCGATAGCTTCCAGGGCTAGTGCTTTATGGGGGACATAGGGAATCCTCAGGGTTAGGAGATGAATCAACACATAGGTACAGACAGATTCGTTTATTCTGGCTAAGAGACCACCTATGACTCAAGAGCTACCCTCCCTGAGCCCTGGTTCAAGAGAAAGTCAGAGAAAGTCTATGTTAGATTATTCACCACGTTTATAGGATCATATATTTATGGTTGGAATGGACTTTTGAAGGTAGAGGCTAGAAATTCAGTAGCTTCTTTTACAGATGAGGAAACTAAAGCACAGAAGAGTTAAGTGACTTGCCAAGGATCACACAGCTAATAAGTTAAGTGTTGGGGGTAGGATTCAAACTCATGTCTTCCTGACTCCACATGTAGGGATCTATCAGCTCCATACCTAGGATCTTGGCCAATGGACCCTGCTTCTTGTTAGGGTTGGGGATTCTCATTTGATAGCATCATCAACAAACCCTCACTGGGTCTAACCATATCCTAATGACATAGATACTTACACAAAAATTATTGTCTCCTTGACAGGCACAGGCTCAGTAAATCACAGAAAATGTGGTAGCGTTGTCTCTAGCCAATTAGCCTATTATGATGGGAAGATGTCACGGTTATAAGGCACTGAGCACTTTGTGAGTCATGAAGAGAATTCATGAATGAATGAAGAGAATTACAAGGCATGGTCCCAGTAGTCAACAAGTCCATGCTCTAGTCGGGGAGATTGGAAATTCACACAAAAAGGTAAAACTAGAACATGAGGCACCACATCTGCAGTCTTGGCTCAGTTTTGGGCACCAACATTTTAGCAAGAATGTTGATAAGCTCCTCCAATGGAGGAAAATCAGGAGGGGTCTCAAGATTGTGTCATCTGAGGATCAGTGGAAGTGAATATGTTTAGCTTGGCATCAAGAGTCAATGAATATTTATTAAGTGATTATTGTGGGCTAGGCACTGTACTAAGCCTAGGAGACAGGAATACCAATAAAGATGGTCCCTGCCCTTTGGCAGTTTATAATCAAAGAGGGGAAGACAAAACACAAAAGGAAGCTGAAAAGTGTGGGGAGAGGTACTCAACCCCAGGCATAGGGAAGTCAGCCAGAGAAGTCCCAAAGTGGTGCAGCCAGGCTGAGAATGAGATTTTTGAGATTAGCTCTCTCCTTAAATGGAGGTTTGAAGTTCATGGCACCACACTCCAATCAGAGAGACAGACGGTAGTGATGAGGAGACTTGGGGGAGACAGAGGAGTTCTTTTCAATTATCTGAAAAGCTAACCTATGGAAGAAAGGCTAGATTTGATTTACTTGGCCCCAGAGGTGTGAGCTATTCTTATAGGTGGGCAATACAGAGAGGCAGATTTGGGTTTGATATAAGGAATTATATAAATTAGCACGATCCACAGGAGAATGAGCTCACTCTGGAGGTGATGAGGAGCCAGAGGTCTCCAGGTAAAAGTTAGATGACCACTGGTCCTTGATGCTGTAGAAGGGATTTGGGTGTGAGTTGGACTAGATGGTTTCTGCAGTTCCTTTTGACTCTGGGATGCTGTGATTCCATGAAATCGTGGCTCAGCACTCACTCACTATGTGTGTGGCCATGGCTAAGTCACTTAATCTCTTTGGGTGCCCAAAATGAATGGGTTGGCATAGATGACCTCTATAACGTCCCTTCCAGTTCCCAATCTATGATCCAATGATGTCATTGACTGACACCCAGAACTGATAAAGAACTGATCCAGTGCCACTGAGACTGTCTAGCACAGACTGAGGGACTCTCAGAGCGGTAACTGTATCCTGAAGTTTAAGGACTTCCTGGAATTTTATTTTGATATGAAAGGAAGGCTTGTGTTTTCTCAGGGACATCTCTGGGTTATTACGTTTTAGCAGCTTCAGAAAGCATTCCTTGAGCCCTTAACACATCTTTTCCTCTATTCTGACTTGTCTCATTTCAGACTCATTATATCTTAACCCCCGCTCCTGTATTCTATGGTCCGGTCAAACTGGTTTGCTCTCTGTTCATCCCATATGAAACTCCATCTCCCATCACCATGCCTTTGCACTGGCTGTCCCCCATGCCTGAAATGCACTCAGTCCTCATTTCTACCTCTTAGAATCCTTTTCTTCAAGACTCAGCTCAAACACTACCTCCTAAATGAGGCCTCTTCTGATCCTCTCAATTGCTAATGCTTCCCTCCCACCAAGTACTTGAATTTATTGACCTCTTTTTGAGGTAAGAGCATTTATTCTGTATATATTTAAAATATCATCTAGTGGACAGAGTGCTAGCCTGGGTGGCGCAATGGATAGAACGCTGGACCTGGAGTCAGGAAGACCTGAGTTCAAATCCTGCCACAGATACTTACTAGCTATGTGACCCTGGGTAAATCACTTAAGTTCTACCTCAGTTTCTACTTCTATTAAATAGGGATAATAATAGCACCTACCCCCTAAAGGTTATTGTGACAATAAAAAGAGTTTATATTTGAAAAGTTCTTTGCAAACCTTATACCAGAGAAGTACTGTTACTATTGTTTACTATGATTAGCACCACCAGGAAGATCTGAATTCAAATCTTACATCTGACTCATCATATCCTGGGCAAGTCACTTTACCTCTTAGCACTCTGGGTAACTATAAGAATGTAAATTGCAGAGAAGGTGCCAGTTTGCACTGGAAGAGGGACTTCCTTCTCCCTGAAGTTCCTTATGCCAATGAAATCACATATCCAATGTCTGTCTCTCTCAACTCCTTCAAAAATAGGGATTGGTTCTTTTTTTGTATTGGGATGCCTAGAACCTAGAACAGTGCCTGATACATAACAGGCACTTTATGAATATCTTTGGATTGACTGAATTTGCAGATCCTGTGAAAAGAAATATTTATAGACAGGGAGTAAAAGTCTATCTGATGTTCCAAGACACAAAACTCAAAGAAGCTCCAGTGAGAGGAGAAAGACCAAGACCCAGAACTGGAGATCCTGGCAACAAGAGGAGATGCACCATAGATGGTCACTGTCAAGGGGGCATTGTCAAAGACAGGGGATGGGTAAAGGAAGGCTCATCCCTCACTGGGATGTCTCAGCTTGTCCCCACTCACTCCCAATGGCAAGTAGCCAATCTTTTAGTTTTACTACCTGGACTGAAGAACCTATTTATCTTTCTCTCCCCAGGCCAACCTTATTTTCTTTCTGTTAGAACCAACTTCAGTCAACAGGGCCACTACAACAGGGGATAAGCACCTCAGTCTTCTTGATGAAATGGACTTGCTTAAAACACCCAGGAGGGTCATTAGCCCGGTTGGTGCCACATCTCTATTGTTTTATCACCCGGAGATTGACTTGAAAAGCCAGGTTCCCTCAGTTTAAGGCAGAACATGGAAGACTTCAGTCACTTCTCTGCCTCAGTTTCCGCATCTGTAAAATGATGGGGTTGGACTCCATGACCTCTAAGGTCCCGTCCAGTTCTAAATAGATAATTCCATAACTTTATCCTGGGTCCTTGTCAAACCAAACAGATGAATATATAAAATAAACATAAACGTAAAATAAAAATAAACCATAAATACAGCTTCACTTGGCAAGACGACTGAGGATGTTTTCTGCCTGCTATTTAGAACAGATTTACTAAAAAGATTTAGCCTTTTGGGATTCATGTATTTGAGCTTCTATGTTCATTCAGCTTTCAATTTCTGCCACCTAGTTTTTGTTTTGGGGGCAACGGAGGGGGCAAGATGTCAGATAGGTGTTTTCATGGTGGAGGGAACTCCTGTAATGTTAATGGGATATCAGATCTTCCTCCCCCATTAATAGGTCTCACATGGAGCCCATTAAGGGAAGCTTGCTTAGGGGACGTTTGTTTGTAGGAAGACTTTCACACCTTTAGTTAATTTCTAATTAGGCAGTGGGTCAAGAGGGTTGTGATGCCCTCTGACCCTGAAGAAGTGTATATATACTCTGAGGTGAGAGTGTTCTTATGATTTGATCAGATGAAACTCTGGGTAGCTATTAAGGAACCCTACGGCTTTGAAAAACCCAGATGTTGGTGCTTCTCTCTCCAGTCACTATGTATGTATTGCCTTGGTCAGACAGCTGGATATGCCTGTTGGTCTGTGCTAATTTCTCAGACAGTTAGAAGCCCTGTTAGCCTTTATTTCTCTCCTTGCATTTTCTCTGAAGTTCAGGGTGCTGACTCTTCCCCCAAACTAGTGAATGTAATTAAAAAAGATTGTTGACCCCTTAAATAGCTATCTTTACTAGTGAAGCAGATCTAAGAACCTGTGCTAGCAGCCATCCTGGGTATGCCAGTGTGGTTGCTACTACAATTCTCAGTGAGAAAAATCTCTCTATTAATGCAGGTTGGCAACTTATCTCAATTTACAGTCTTAGAGAGTTGCCTGAGCCACAGAGAGATTAAATGACTTTCCCAAATGCCCGAGTTCAAAACCTGCCTCAGATATTTACTAGCTGAGTCATCTGAGGTTAGTTACTTATCGCATTCTAAGTTTTGTCACCTGTAAAATGAGGACAATAATAGCATCTAGGGTTGTTGTGAGGATCAGATAAGATAATGTATATAAAGTGATTTTTAAACCTAAATGTATTATATAGGTGTTTATAATAATAATAATTATTTTTATTCTGGTTTCTCTCTCACCCTCTAATTTCCTATCAGCTGGTTTACCAGTTTGAGTCAAGGCTCAATTTAAAGACACCTGATAGTATTATTTCTAAGTAGATCATCTTTTTAAATATTATATTAATTTCTAAAATTCTTTGAAAATTGTCACGAAGTGGTAATTCTTTAAATATGTACATATATAGTACATATATATGTATATATTTCTATTATATTGATTGCTATGACAGGTGTTTCAGGTCAATGGCTACTGTGTTGCCAGTTTTGTGGACAGACACACACCGTATGTATATATGTGTGCATGTATGTATATACATTTACACATGCTTTGGGGGGGGGGGGGACAGGTAAGGCAATCAGGATTAAGCAACTTATCCGGGATCACACAACTAGTAAGTGCCAAGTGTCTGAGGTCGGATTTGAACTCAGGTCCTCCTGACTCCAGGGCTGGTACTCTTATCAACTGTACCACCTAGCTGCCCCCGTGCTTTTTTTTTTTTAAAGATTTTTTTTATTACTTGGGGGCGGCTAGGTGGTGCAGTGAATAGAGCACTGGCCCTGGAGTCAGGAGGACCTGAGTTCAAATCCAGCCTCAGACACTTGACACAAAAACTAGCTGGGTGACTTTGGGCAAGTCACTTAACCCCCATTGCCCTCCAAAAAGAAAAAAAAAAAGAAAATTTGTTATTACTTCCCACAAAATCAAATAATAAGATAATACAACACCCAATAAACAAAGCCATAATTGTACAAGATGTAGAAAGCATGTTCCTATGTTTCTTCCGCGGCAAAGTTCTGACACTCCCCTATTCTATGTTCTTCAACTCCTCCCTGCTATGGGGTCACCTCCTCTTAGAGAATGAGCCCTCACCTTGCAATAAATACCACCTCCAGGTGAAGGTGTACTTTTTTCTAGTTGAGAATTAGAGGTGACAGAAAATACCTGGCCACTTACCTGCAGTTCCCAAACTCAGCAGGACAGCAACCCACAGCACCCAGAAGAAAATGAGAATTAAAAATGTCCAAAGTGGCTGGAGGAGCAGGAAAGGGGAACTTCTGATAGTTTTACTCGTTACTTGGAAAAGGTCTACTGTCAACTGGATCCTCTCTCTGAGAACAAAAATCAGTATGAGCAGAACCACCTGTTAAGGAAAAAGCTATTAGCAAGTTCTCTTTAAAATTCCTGGAGAACTGTACAATTTTTTTAGGTTTTAAGAAACTTAAAAGCTACTGAATTCTCAGAAAACAGCTCACCCCTTTTTTTGACATTCAAAGCCCTTCATGATGGCCCCTTCCTCCCTTTCCAATCTTCTTCCACCTTCCTCCCTACCACATGCTTTTTGATTCTCTGACAGGAGCCTCCTTGACATTCCATGAACAAGACACTCCACATTTCTTGGCTTTGGATATTTTTTCTGACTGTCCTCCATACCTGGAATGCTGTTCCTCCTCAGCTCCATCTACTGGCTCCCCTGGCTTCCTTAAAGTCCCAATTAAAATTACATTTTCTACAGGAAGCAGTTCCCACACTCCCTGAATTCTAGTGCCTTCTCTTTATTAATTACTTCCTATTTTTCCCCACATACAGGTTGTTTCTACATATGTTTATTTGTTCTCTCCACTGTTAAATTGGGAGCTCCTTGAGGGCAGGGAATCTTCTGCTCTTTTGTATTCCTAGCACTTAGCACAGAGACTGGAACACCATAGGCACTTATTGTTTACTGAATAAGTTCTGCTTACTCTCTTCACATTAACTGGTAAATTCTGTGCCCAGTGGAAAGGGAGAAGGGCAGCAAGATAAAACCACAGAATGAATTATTATGAACTTTCTTAGGCAGGGCATTCATCTTTTATTTCTATCACATTTCTTCCACAGTACTAACTATAAATGGTCATCGTGCATATGGTGCTCAATAAAGGCTAGTGGACTGAGGAAAGGGAAAGGGGAGATAAGATGCAAAGGAATGAGAAACTAAAAAGGAATGGTGCAATAACGTACTATTACATTCATCTTTTATTTGGATGTAAGTTGTAAATGAAGCAAAATGGAATGATCTTTATGGAATAAAGTGAGTTTCTCGCTCTGGACTGAAGGGGTGTGGGTGTCCTCCTAAGCAAGAGGCTACAGTGCAAAGAACACTGGATATAGAATCAAAGGTCTGTCTGCATTCTAGTTTTGCCAGTTAGTAGATGTCTGACTTTCGGAAAGTCATCTAACCTATCTGTGCCTCAGTTTCCTCATCTGGCACACAGTAGGCATTTAATAAATGCTGACTGACTGATTTATTAAATGAAATTTGGACTAGATGACATGCTAAGTTCCCTTCCAGAGCCAAATCCATGAGCCTGTAATGTATATATTTTGTAATCCATCTTGTGGGAGGCAGAAAGAACATCAGCTATAAAGTCAGCAGGTCTGGGACCAAATGCAGCCTCTACCACTTACTTAGCTGGTCTTGAACAAGTCACAACATCTCTCGATCTTCCACAAGCAACATCTCTAGAATGGGATAATAATACTTGTACCATCTTTTCCCCATAATTATCATGAGGGTTAAAGAGAGAATGTATATAACACTCCATTGGACAGTGCCTGGAGGATCAGCCCTGGGCTGTGTATGTCGTGGGAGATGTGACTTCTGACCGGCTGAGAGAACATAGAGGGAGATGCTATATACCTGCTGCAAGGAACTTGGGGTTATTCAAAAGTCTCTCAACAACCTCACTGCAGGTCCTCCCTCCACATCTGTTTCTGCAGTTAACTCAAATACATCCCGAATGCATCATTCTCAGTGTTCTCTCAGCCAATCAGGAGTCATGGGTCCTTCAACAGATACAACAGCTCTGAGAATGACCAAAGAGAGTGTTACATGCATGGAGAGCACTTTCTAATTGTGAACAGCTATAGAACTGTCTATTTTGCTATTTTTGTTTTATTTTTATATAGTATATGCTTATACTTTTATACAAAAGTCTTAGGGCAATTTTAAGCTACTAATGTTTAAAGGAATGTTATGCTATTGACCATAATTAGGTAGCATACAGCAGGTTATTTTCCTGGTAGACATAGGAAATGTGTATAATTGATCCATATTATCTCATCTGTCTTCCCTTGAGACCAACAGTAATGACTGGCAAGCAAGGTAAGAGTCTATGGTCATGGAATGCGGCAGGCAAAACTAACCCCCATGGAAAGACGGCCCCTGCCCACCTTGGCCCCATGAGCCTTGTGTTCTACTCTTCAGGCAAGCTGAGGTAGGGTAACCTCTGTGGAGAGTTTTAGAGAACAATGTGACATCTGTCTTTTAAAGTCATTCTATATTCACAAATTCACCATGTTACCCCACTCTTGCTGGTAACCATTTTATATCTACTTCAAAGAGACAGCATGATGTACTGGATGGAATGTTACAATTGGGGAGTGCTACAAATGATCTGGATTCAAATCCTGCCTCTGACACATACTGGCTGTGTCACCACCTGTGATTCACTATCTCTGAGTCTCAGCTTCCTTATCTGTAAAGTGAGGATTATAATACCCACTGTCATCTATTCCTAAAGGACTACTGTGAGACTCTAATGACATAATGTATATAAAGTACTTTGGAAAATACAGTGCGTCAATTAAGACGGACATAAATGCTTTACTCAAAAGTAAGCTGGAAGAAATCTTCTTGGATTCCCCCAGCTATAAATGTTCTGTCCCTCTTCTAAACTCCTGACACCATGTTTGTCTGTTTTTAAACAATTATGGAGGTGACTGAATGGTGCATGAGTAGAGCACTGGCCCTGGAGTCAGGAGGACCTGAGTTCAAATCCAGCCTCAGACACTTGACACACTAACTAGCTGTGCGACTTTGGGCAAGTCACTTAACCCCAACTGCCCTCCAAAAAGCAAAAAAAACCAAAACAAAACAATTATGTAAGTTCCTTAGGAATAGGGATTATTTCATTCTTTGTCTTTGCATCTGTGGCAGTAAGAACATAGTGGGTGCTTAATGGATGCCTGTGGATTGATTGAATGTGTAATATATATTTTTTGTAACATCTCTGCTGGATCTTTGGCCAGGTTTTGCTTGCTAATCCTGGGTGTCCCCTAAGGCTCTGTCTTGAGCCCTCTAAGCTTTTCCTTTTTTTTTTTCACTTGGTGATCTCATTGGCTCCTAGGGATTCAATTATCACCTCTATGCTGAAAGTTCTCAAATCCACATATGCAGCCCTAACCTCTCTCTTGACCCCCAGTCTCACATCTCCAATTTTCTATTGAACATCTCAAACTGGATGCCCTACAGACATCTTAAACTCAACATATTCAAAAGTTAACTCATTATACCTTTTTCCAAACTTCTTTTTCCATCAATAGATGGTGCTGCTATTTTACCAGTCCCCAGGCTCACAATGTAGGTGTCATCTTCAGCTCCTCACTCTATTTCCCTATACCCAAGTGTGGGTCATCTTTTCTTTGTAACATCTGTTGTAAATGCCACACCATCATGCCCCGCCCACTCCTCTGACACTGCTACCACCTCATACCTTATCACTCATGATCTTAGACAAATGTGGGGGGATCTGGAAAAAGGAAGGGCAGCAGTGGTCCCCCAGAAGGTGTTGGGGTATGAATTTGGTTTTCTTTTGACATCTTCTGATTTCCCTTCTCTCTTTGCTTTTTCTATTTCCCCTTCCCCAAAGCATTCTGGCTTCTGGGCTGGGAAACAATTTTGGTGTGGGTGGATGGTGTGGTAGGGGAGGGATAGAGACTTTGGCTTGGGAAGGGATGAGGATGGAGTAAGTAGGGAGAGGGGAACAGACATCATTTCCCTTCTCCTTCTTCTCACTAAGTGGAGAAAAGAGCTAGTTGTGTGTATATGAGAGGAAAAAGAGCATGAATCAAATGTGGATTTTCCTCCCTCCTCTCCATCCCCTATCTTGTCCCATGCCACTAAAACCACTGCTCCCTGGCACTGGGTCTGTAGCTTTGTTGTGGAGAGGAGAAGGGATTCTAGAAGCCTCCTGGCTGGGGAGGCATGTAATCACCATGCATGATCACCATGAACAATTACTGAACACTATGGTGCCAGCTCCACTCATCACCAGCTGCGTGACCTTAAGTCAGTCATCTATCCTTGGAGATCTGCTTTCCTTATTTGTAAATAAGTCTAATGACATTTGCTCTACCTGCCTCACAAGATTGTGAGAAAAATGAATGGAGGAGTGGAACAAACACTGGACTTAAGAGTACCAGGAAGACCCGAGTTCTAATTCTGTCTCAGATGTTTAGTAGCTGTGTGACCCTGGGCATGACATTTAACCCATCTGGACCTCAGGTGTCTCATCTATAAAAAGAGGTTGTTGTAAAGATTAAATGAGATTTAAAAAGATTAAATAATACGCTGTAAAATGTCTTAAGAATCTTTAAGAGCTACACCAGGTATTGTAAAAGTCTTGGTGGAGTTTTAGGTTTTGACACCTCAAAAACTTTCAGCAGTGCCCACACAAGTGCTGGTCATTGCTACTGCCAGTATTATTAACGATGACAAATCTTAAAATGCTAATTAACCCTGAGTTATTGTTGCCAGGTGTTTTGGGAGATGGAAAGAAGCTTAGGACATGTTCTCTTCTTTCAAGGATCATTCCATCTAGTTGGGGTGAGAGGGGGGACCTATCTATATTACATCCTCATCTGATTTCATTGTCCTTTGTATCCATTTTAGACACCTGCACAGTTTCTCAATCCCTCTGATACATGTTTACTTTTCCATTTGAATGTAATCTCTTTAATACTGGGAACTGTCTCACTTTTCTCCCTGTGTCCCCAATGCTTAGCGCAGAGCCCAATACATGGTATTTAATAAATGCCTTTTTATTCATTCACCCTAATTTATATTATATTTATCTGTGTAGAGATCTTACTGTTCCTGCCAGACTGTAATCTCCTTGAGGCGAGGCATCATTCCTTACCTATCTTTTCTTTTCCCTAATGCCTAGCGAAGTATATCACATATACTCAATAAATGCTGTAAATAAAAAGAAAAACCACAGCACAGAGAGGCAGATGCAAAGAGTGAAACAAAAAACGCCATGATGGGATTCTCCCGCGGCAACCATTGTACCTTCCCTAGGCATGCAGAGAAGAGACTCCCCCTCTTGAATGTCGCATACTTCCCTTTCACCTAAGCTTACACAATTTTCTGCACCAAGAATGGATTTCATGCCCTTGGAATTGGGCGGTTCTTAGAAATTTGTATGCAAAGAAGTCTTGTAAACGCAGTGGTTCTCAACCTTCCTAATGCCGCGACCCTTTAATACTTGTATGTGGGTGTATCTGCATGTGGGCGAACCCGCCTGGAGTCGGATAGAGGAGCGGTGTCTCATTCCTAAGACCATCAGAAATAAGTGTTTTCTGATGGTCTTAGGGGACCCCTGTGAAAAGGTCATTCAACCCCCAAAGGGGTCATGAACCACAGGTTGAGAACTGCTGGACTAAAGGAAGGCCAGGGATATGTCCCAAGAAGCAGGTGCCTGGCTTTTGAGAAATCCATTTTTTCCTTTTCTATGACTTCCTTTGTGGGAGAATAACCCCTTTCTCTGTGGCCCCCAAAGGTAAGCATCCCATATATCAAAAGACAGAGGGATTATGGATCAGCTGAAATCAATTTCTGGCCTCATGAAGGGTCCCAGGGAACCATGCTGCAGTCAGTCCTAACACCCACCAGTCACTAACACTTTTTAGGATTTGAGAAGTGGGGGTGAGGTAGGGTAGAACAAAGCTTCTTTCTGCTGTCTTGGCACTTGGCACTCATCTGTTTCTAACTAGAGGTCACAGGGAAGGAGAAAGCAGGTTCTCTGAAAACTAAACCCACTCAGCAGACAAAGGGGTCTGTGTGTCCCACAGCATCATGAGATGTTACGCCAGCCAGAGAGCGGCACATTCATTGGCTGGGGGAAGGTGCCAGTCTTCCCAAACAGGAAACATTCCCCACATTATTGGGAGGCTGTAACCTCACCCCCCCTCGGCTACCACCTTGTGTCTGCTTAAACAGGAATGAAAGCAGCAGAGTGCTAAATTAACATCAATCAGTGCCCTGGGAGGGAGCAGGAGGGATTTCAGAAAGAGAGAAGTTTGCTCTTCTTCTTGAAAGATTTTCCTTTATCCCTGAGTAGGAATCAGAGAAGCAAAGAGGGATCCTCTTTCCCCTGCATGTTCTGAGGTGAAAGGCTCACTATGGCCTTTTTGTTTTTGTTTTTCTAAAAAGGCAATTCTGGAGATTTGGCTGGTGCTTCTGCACATGCCCAGGCCCTGACTGAAGCCCTCAGTCCCCCATCTCAATGCCTTTGCTCTGGCTGTCTCTCATGTCTGGAATGTTCTGGCCTCTCAGCTTTTAGTTTCCCTGGCTTCTTTCAAGATTCAACTCAAATTCCACTTTCTGAAAGAGCTTTTTCCTGATCCCAGCAATGCTAATGCATTCTTCTTTCAAAATACTTTCATCTACGGTGCATATATATCTTGAATGTATGTAGTAATTAATTTACATGTTGTCTCTCCCACCAAAATGTACAATCCTCAAGGGTGGGGACTGGGTGGTTTGTTTTTTTTTTTGGGGGGGGGGAAGGGGACTTTTTTTGCATACCCACGGCTTAGCAAAGTGTCCAGTACCTATGTGTTTAGTCATTTTCAGTCCTGTCCAACTCTTCATGACCCCATTTGGGGTTTCCTTGGCAAAGATACTGGAATGGTTTGCCATTTCCTTTTCCCAGATAATTTTACAGATAAGGAAACTGAGGCAAACAGGGGTAAGTGACTTGCCCAGGGTCATACAGCTATTAAGTGTCTGAGGTCACATTTGAACTCAGGAAGATGAATCTTCCTAACTCTAGGCCCAGCACTCTATCCACTGCTCCACCCAGCCACCCTTGCCCTGTATACAGAAAGCACTTAAGTATTTGCTGACAGACTGAATCACTTGCTTGCCCTGCCGTAGTAGGGGCACAGCTTACCGTGATCACTGTGGAGACAATAGCAAATCCCAGTAAACATTTCATGTTTTCCCTTTCTGTGTCCAGTTCGATGCTGAGGTCATTGATATAGTCATAATACAGCCACCATAACACACCTGAGACAACTGGAAAACAAAACATCATCTGGCCTCAATCAATCCTCACTCTAAAAAATATGGATCCCACAGCAAAGCTGTGACCTGCTGAGTCCAAGTCTGTCTCCTGTTCACCCTCTGAAGTGCAGGGGTCCCAAACCACAGAAGGCTTTGCAGGGAATAAGACGCACTTTCTCACAGGGGGATGAATCATGAGTGTGACTTGCAAAGCACCAGCTTTTAAGGCTTTCTGCTCCACCTTGAAACTGCAGAGAATCTCTGGGTGGTCTCCAAGGGTAGTCCAGAGTCACAAGAGAGCCCAGCCCCCTGGGAAGGGGAAGCATCCCGTTCAGGAACTCAAGGGCCAAGTGTAGAAGCAGCCCTATCTTTGATGTCCTGTGCAAGGCAGAGACCCACTTTCTCATTTACAAGCTGAGGGCATAGTTATCACCCCTTAATTAAGGAATAATCACAGGATTTAGACTTGGACCAGACTTCAGAGATTAAGTAGTACTAATCTATACAGAACAGGAATCCCCTCCCTAATGTCTACAACAAGCAGTCAACCAACTCCCACTTGAATCACCTCCCATACATTCTGTAGGCATCTAGTACTTGGATGGCTATTTATAGACTGCCCCACCCTCCCTCCCCCATCAGAATGTGAGGTCCTTAAGGTCAAGGGCCCAGCTTTTGCTTTTTTTTTTTCCATATCACCAAATGCTCAGCACAGTGTCTAGCACATAGTAAGCTTTTAATAGATGATTGCTAAGTGTCTGTAATAATCTACTGGATGGGCATCTCACTACCTCCTAAGAAAGATCATCCTAATTCAGAATGGGGTCAGCTGTTCTTTTAAAAGTAATCTGTATTGCTGCTTTTTGCTTTCCCACCACAATCACTTCTAGAGACCCTAACTATTAGAAACTTTATACTAAGTATTATACATACCTTATCATATTACTTATTATACTTATATATATCCCATATATATATACACTTATTATATACTATATTATATATATATATATACACATATAAACATACACACACACACACACACACACACACACACACACACACACACACACCCACACACCCCTTCACCTTTATACCAAGGTGAAATCTTCTTGGATGCTTCTGTCTTTTGCTCCTGGTTCTGTCATCTGGGGACAAGTCTGACCCTTCTGCCACCTGCCAGACTTTCAAAGACTTGAAGGCAGCTCTTAGCTTCCCCATAAGTCTCCTCTAGACTAGTTCCTTCAGTATGACAGTTTTAGTTACGTCACCATTCTCAGAGCTTTTCTCTGGATCTGTTCGTTTGTGAACAGTCTTCCTAAAATGTGGTCCCCAGAACTGAACAACACACCGCTCCACAGAGCCGTGGTCTAAGAAGGGCAGAGGTCGGAAGGATTATCATTTCCTTTGTCCTGGACGCTATTCCCCTATTACTGCACCTTGTGGAAACTGAGGTCCCTAAAGGTTAATTCATTAGCTCAAGTTCCCACAGGTATAAATTTTAGGTATTAAATAACATCTTAGTCACTTGCACATATAAAATGCCATGGAAATCTCTGTTTTTGTAACCTCAGTAACCAATGCAGTGACCGGTATGTCGTAGGTGCTTAATAAATGCTGGTGTTATTGAAATGACCCCAGAATGTATAGAAGAAAGGTCAGAGTTGAGGAACAACATCATATACCATCCTGATCCACTTAAGAATATACACTGATGTGGAGGGGAATGGAAATAAGCATTTATATAGCACCTACAACATGCCAGGCACTCTGATAAGCACTTCACAAATATTATCTCATTTAATCCTCACAACATGCCTATGAAACACATGCTGTTCTGTTATAATGACCATTTTACAGTCGAGGAAACTGAGGCAGAGACTAACGTGATTTGCCCATGGCCACACAGCGAGTAAGTGCCTGGGGTCATATTAGAACTCAGGTCTTCCTGACTCCAGACCTCAACTGAGCCACCTAGCCGCCTCATATGGAGTACATGGAAGAATCAAGTTCAAATCCCATTCCCAGCCCTTATTAGCTGTTTGACCACAGGAAATGAATGTCCATTCAGGCTCAGTTTATTCAGACATAAAATGGGGAGAATAATACCTATGGGATCTACCTCTCTGGGGTGCTATGAGATAACATTTCCTAAGCACCTTGGGAGCCTTAAAATATTATAAAAATATGAGTTATTTTGTTTTTGGCTTTTTGGAGGAGGGAGTGCAGGGCAATTGGGGTTAAGTGACTTGCCCAAGGTCACACAGCTAGTAAGTGTTAAGTGTCTGAGGCCAGATTTGAACTCAGGTCCTCCTGACTACAGGGCCAGTGCTCTCTCTATTCACTGCACCACCTAGCCGCCACTGTGTTTATTATTCTTAATGGACTGAATTTCAGCTATGAGAAATGCCAATCCAGACGTAATTCTTTAATCAATTCTCCACAAGTATCAGTTAATTTTCAGGACTATTTGAAGGAAGATTAAATATGTGATTTCACCTTGTGGAGGAGGTTTGGTAGATTGGATAGAGAGCCAGCCTTTGAGTTGCACAGAACTGGGTTCAAGTCTCACTTATGACACATAGTGGTTGTGTGACCCTGGGCTAGTCAGTTTCTCAATGCCCCAGGGTGGGTCCTAAGACTCCAAGTCAAGGATGTATTTGTTGGGAGAGGATATCTTCATGTTGCTAGTTCCCTGAATCGATGAAATCACAGCTCTTGATGAAAATGAAAATACAAACCATGTAGAGATACTTACACAGGAGACCCAAAACAAGCAAGGAAATGAAAATATGAAGCAGGAGGGTGGTGATGAATCGGAAGGTGAACATCATGGTCAGGGACAAGGCTGCAAAAACAAGGGAGGAAATCACAGAAGCCAACAACGAGGAGAATGGGGCTGATACGCACGATGGCCACCCTAGCTTCTGGAAGAAGCAAGACCAGGAGCTTCACGTGTCCTCTAAAATCTCTGTGGAAGTCTGAACATTGCTAAATGGAGATCATAAGAACAGCCCACCGCTGTTAAGAGAGATGGATGGATCAATCAATCAGATAGTTAATAAACACCTACTATGTTCCAGGCACTGTGCTGAGTGCTTAGCTGCCTGAAGTCTGACTTACTCAGGACAATGAGTCATTAATTACTTGGAAACGTCAGGATTTTGCTGGATTGTAAAATTAGATCTAAGATTTGCTGGACCCTAGAGAGCAGGGTCTATGCCATAGTATAGTACCTCGAACACAGCATTCTTAAGACTACACAGAAACACGGAGCTTCAAATTCCAAACTGATTTTGCCTCAATCCTAAAATGATTGCTCTGCAACCCGACATTTCGGAATTCTTTTTGCCTCATATGAGAATGGAGGGCTCACGGGGGCTGGGGTTGGGGAGTCAATGACCTTTTAGCTCCAATTTGTTGCAAGTTTGCCAATTTTAACACGAAGGGCAAAATGCAAACTCCTGAAAGGCAGGCATTATTTCCTTTTTGTCTTTGTACTTCATTGCCACATCTTGTTACCTGACACATTGTGGACCTTAATAAATGCTTACTGAAATGAGTTGAAGATCTCTCCCCCAGTGTTTCCTACGGTTGAGGTCCTCTCTAGTCTGGGCTTTCTGGTCTTATTTCTAGTACTACTCTTTCCCCCTATTGCCCACTCAATCTGGACAGCTCCCCACCTGCAAACATACATACACAGTGCTCTCCTTGCTCAGTCTTCCCTTAGACCTGGAATGCCCGTCTGCTTCTTCTTTGGAACCCAAACCAATGCCAAGAGCACATTTTCCAAGGAGTCTCCTTTAATCTCCTCCTCCCTATGTTGCCAGCAAGATCCCCCTTCAGCTTCATAGAGTACTGGGTTTAGCAACTCTCTCTTTAAAATAGTATTTTATTTTTTCTAATTACATGTAAAGATAATTTTTAACATTCATTTTAAACTTATTATTTCTATGTAATATAAAATATAATTTAATAATAATATTAATATTAAATTATTTTTCCCCAGTTACATGTAAAAACAATTTTTAAGATTTGTTTTTAAAATTTTGAGTTCCAAATTCTCTCCCTTCCTCCCCCCCACCCTCTTTCATTGAGAAGGCAAACAAGTTGATAAGTTATACATAGTATTCATTTTTCAAATAAAATTGTGAGTTGCAAATTTTCTCCCTTCCCCCTCCCTAAGATGGTAAGCAATTTGATATGGGTTATATATGTGCAACTGTATAAAACATATTTCTGAATTAGTCATGTTGTAAAAGAAGAAACAGAACAAAAGGAAAAAACACACAAAACATGAAGGAAGTGAAAGTAGCATGCTTGCATCTGCATTCAGACTACATCAGTTCTTTCTCTGGAAGTGGACAGCACAAGTTCTTTGGAATTGTCTTGGATCATTACATTGCTGAGAACATCTAAGTCAATCATGGTTGATAAAGCACAGTGTTACTATTACTAGGTGCAATGTTCACCTAGTTCTGCTCATTTCACTTTCTTTAGCAACTCTCTAATGCACTCTTCACGTGATGTTGTGAATTAAAGCTATGTGCATGGGTGACTTTTCTCCATACTTGACTATATGCCTCTTGAAGGTAGGAGAGACTTAGTCTCAGGGATAAGACTTGGAGTCAGGAGTTTGAACCCTGCCTATGACACTTTCTGACAGTGTGACCCTGGGTCAGTTACTTAACCCTCTTTGAGGCAGACTTTCCTCATCTGTAAAATGAGCATTAGAATAGTGCTGACCTCACAGGATTGTTGAAAGGCTCTAAAGAGGTGGGATCATCCCCCTAGAGCTAGAAGGGGCCTCAGAGGCTTCCTCCAACCTCTCATTCGACAGATGAAGAAACTGAGGCTTTGGGAGATGATGGGATTTGCCCAGGGTCTTATAGGCAATAAGCCTCAGAGGGAAAGAGCCAAGGTATCTAGTGCTCATTTCACTGGACCATATTTTGCAAACCTAAGATGCTGCATAAATGTCATCTACCATCATTGTCACGTCTGATGTCAATTCTGGACCTCCCTCAGTGCCTACCACAGTGCTGGGAACACAGGAGGTATTTAGTAAATGTTTGCTAATCTCCTCTTTAGCTAAACAGGTGAAGGACTCTGGATTGTTATGACTTAAGACTTTAGGATTTTTGACATTTTTCAAATATTTCCAGGAAAAACTCAGGCCCAAGCGCTGACAGCTAATTGAAATAAGGCAAAGAACCTTCAGTGGGACACAAAGAATGCAGGCATGAAGCTAAATTCCACTTAGCTAAGCAAAGAGGCGAACATGTACACAGCACATGTACCAGCCCAGTTCTAGGCCCACAGAAATTCACTACCCCCTTGTCGAAAGTAGTCAAAAAAGAAAATTACCTACTGCGAGGATACACAGGCCGAGCACTGTGTCTCTCCCTGACATGATTCCGCTTAGAATTCGATGGAGGGCGTCCACATCATTGATCAGCACGGATGCAAACACAGAGTAGCATTCAGGGGTCTGAGGGACGCAGCGGTTGAACAAAGGGAATGATTTGCTAAAAATTAAAAACAGGATGGATAGCAGTGCTGTTGTAAGTCCTTCCAGCTGGTATGCAAACATATACAAGAGCCATAGTAATGACTAATAACGAACATTTATGTGATCGGCACTGTGTGTTCAGTACTTTACAAACATCTCATTTGATTCTTACAACTCTGAGGAAAGTGCTATTATTATCTCTGTTTCAGAATTGAGGAAACTGAGGCAAATAGATTTTAAATGACTTGCCCAGGTTCATAGTCTCTGAGGCTGTATCTGAATTCTGGTAATTTTGACTCCAGGCCCAGCATTCCATCCACTTTGGCAACACTAGCTGCCCCTGCTCCTTACCCCCTCCCCCATCCCAATTTCCAACTTCACATTCCCCAGACACCAGAGATGTGAACGAAAGACATCAAGGTGACCTTGTTCAACTTCACTGAGCATCTTATGCTCCAAATGTGATGGAGATCAGGTGAGCCGATACAAACGATTAACTGAGACTGAAGGAAAGGGTGTCTTTCAATAACAATAATTTTTTTTTTCTTTTCTGGAACAAACCTGCCTGTGATTCCATTTGTGTAGTCAGCTCCCTAAGGGGAAACACCCTTAATGACCTGTTCTGTTGCCTTAGAGTTGCTGGGCACGCTGAGAGGTGAACCGACTTTTCAGGACTGTCTTTTGACTTTCTTTGTGTCCCTAGGACTTAGCACAGTGTCTGATGCATTGCTCTTGTGTAGCCGTCCAGTTTTTCCTGACTCTTCGTGACCTCGTGGACCACAGCATGCTGGTACTGTGTGTGGGGTTTTCTTGGCAAAGATACTGGAGTGGTTTGCCATTTTCATTTTTAGTGGATTAAGGCAAACAGAGGTTAAGTGACTTGCCCAGGGTCTCACAAATAGTAAGTATCTGAAGTCAGATTTAAACTAAGATCTTCCTGACTCCAAGCCCAGAGCCCTATACACTGAGCCACCTGGCTGCTTCAGCACATAGGAGCAGTTTAATAAATGCTTATTGATGGACTGACTTGCCCAAGGTGTCACATTTGAGACTTGAACTCTTCCCAATATGCCCTAGATCTTTGTGTCCTTCCTAGGCAACAACTATTTATTACAAGCTTCCATCACTAGAACCAGGTTTGCTAGAGAACTTAATGATAGTGGCAGGGGGTGAGGTGGTGCTGGTGCTGGAACACGACACAATTATGGCAATCACAGATCAGAGCACATTAATAAGACTGATGGCCTCATTTGATCTTCTGAAGAGGGAAAGAGAAGGGACTGGAGACCTTGCCATGAGACAGAGGTGAGGTGACCAAAAACACCTTGTCATAAAATTGAGTAGCGGTGTTTAGCCTGAGAAGTATCACGGAGGCCCAGGTGGTGGTCTCAAATACTCAAAGTTCTCTCATACATTCAACTTGGTGCTGGAGGGCAACACTAGAAGTCAGGAGCAATGGCTGCAGAGAAGCTGATTGAGGCTTTATTTAAAGAAGAACTTCCTAATGATCCGAGCCATTCTAGAGAGGAATGGGCTGCCTCCAGAAGGAGTGGGCTGTCTCTCCAAGCAGAGCCTGTATGGCCACAGGTCAGGGAAGTTACGGAGGAGATTCTCAGCCTCTTCCTACTCGAATTCTGAGCTGAGAATACATGCAAGTTCCCTCTGCCCTTCTAGCTGACATCTGCAGAGGGCAGTAACTACTCGACTTTCGGCACTGAATGTCTGCTGTTAGCACCTAGAAACAACAACAGTAAAGATATTTCTATTATGCCTTAAAGACCATACACCGTCTTATTGGAGCCTCACAATAATATTGTGAGGTGGCCACTCCAAGGTATTGCCATCTCCATTCCACAGATGAGAAAACAGGCAGTAAAGTTCAATAACTTGCTCATGGCTAGTGTCTAATTTAACAGAAGCAAGATTTGAACCTGGCTCTTCCTGGTTCCAAGTCCAGGACACTATTCATACTACCATGGGGCAAGCAGCAGGGAGGTAGTTACCATAGCCTCATTCCCTCACTGGAACTGGGAATGCAGTGGGAGGGGAGAGTATAATAGCCCACCTGGAACTATTAGTCTCCTTCAATATATGACTCTTTCATTTTGTTTTGTTTTTGCTTTTTGGAGGGGGGAAGGCAAGGCAATTGGGGTTAAGTGACTTGCCCAAGGTCACACTGCTAGTGTTAAGTGTCTGAGGCCGCATTTGAACTCAGGTCCTCCTGATTCCAGGGCTGGTGCTCTATTCACTGCGCCACCTAGCTGCCCCAATATATGACTCTTTCAATCACTTATTACTATCAAGCTTCCCAGCTCTAGACCCAGCCTCTACCCATCTCCAGAAATGTGCCAGATAGAGACAGAAAACAAAAGGGCTGCTCAGAGTGAAGTGACGGGGATCAGAGAGCTCTTTCCCCACATGACGTTACCGACCATCATTACTACTGACTCTTGTCCTCTGCTTTGATAAGCAAGTGGTCAGATCAACTGATACCTCCCTTGTCCTTTGGCTCCTGAATGTCAGCCTTCTGCCGCCCATTATCTCTGTGGTTTAGAGTTGATGGTTGCTAATGTAAATATCTTCTCCTGCTGCCAGCAATCTTGGCACCATCCCGCTATCATTCTGTAGCTTTCCTCCCTTTCAGTGCCAAATTCCTGAGGAGAGAAGTTTATGCTGGCTTCTTCTACTTCCTTCATACCCACTTCTTAACCCTTTTGTTTCTGAACCTACAATCCACTGAAAGTGCTTTCTTCAAAGTTACCAACAATCTCACTTTTTTCGTTAAATTTTACTTGTCTTTCATTTTTTATACCATGGTTTTCCCCTTGCAAACTGAACCCTTCCTTCAGACAAAGAAAAGCACCAAAGCAAAACAAACCGATATGGCGACAGTATGTAACAGTGTGTACTAAATTCTGCACCTCCAGCTATCTACAGCACCACCTGCCTACTACACGGAGGGAGATATGTTTTGTCATCAGTTTTTCAGGACTGAGACTGTCATTAAAATTCATTAGTGTTTAACTGCCTTTTGGTGGTGTGATCAATATACTAACCATGTACATTGTTCTCATGGTTAGTCTTTCTTTACTTTGCATCCAATAATACCAGTCTTTCCAGGTATTTCTTAATTCCTTATTTAATTTTTTTATGGAAAAATAATCCGATTACATGCATGCACCACAATATGCTAGCCACTTCTCAAGTGACGGCACCTATATTGTTTCCATTTTTTTTTTTGCCACCACCAATTGAGCTTTGAGTATCTTGTTTATTATACAGAGTCACTGACCTTCTTGGGGATATGCCCTATATTGGCCATGATCTCAGGGCTCATCCTCCTTGACCTCACCACTGCTTTTGATGTCATTAACTATTCTCTTCCTACTGGATGCTTTCTCCTCCTTTCTCCTCCTTTGTGTTTCAGGACACTGTTTTCTCCTAGTTCTCCTCCCTAGTTGACCATTCATTCCAAGTTACCTTTGCTCATTCCTTCTCCTCCACTAAACATGGGTATCTTCCAAAGCTCTCTCAGTGGCATGATTCTTTTCTTTTTTTATATGTTTTATTTGTGTACTGATTGATTGAGGTTTGTTACAATTACTTCATAGTAGGTTTTTTGCTTTTTGGAGGGGAGAAGGAAGGGCAATTGGGGTTAAATTGTCCAAGGTCACATGGCTAGTAAATGTTAAATGTCTAAGGCCACATTTGAACTCAGGTCCTCCCAACTCCAGGGCTGGTCATGATTCTTTTCTCTCTCTGAAATGTCTACCATGGTAATCTCATCAATCCCCTTGGATTACCAGCTCTAAGCAGATGATATCCAGATTATCGTCTTTCATTACTAACAGCCTGCTGGGTATCTCAAACCTGAATATCATCAGCATCTCAAACTCAACTCAGTATCTTTTCCCCACCCTTCTCCTCTTTGAAACTTCTCTGTTTCTGCTGAGGGCACCACCACCTTCCCAGATCATAACTTTAGAGCTATTTACTTGTCCTGCTCCCTTATATCTAATTAATCGGCAAGTTCTGCTTATTAAAAATTCCACACTTTCTAAACTACCACACTGGTTTAGGTCCTTATCATTCCATACCTGGACTACCACCACAGCCCCCTAATTTTGCCCTCCAGACTCATTCATCCTCAAACCATCTGTCACACAGCTGTCAAAGTGATACTCCTAAAACATAGGTCTGACCATGTTATTCCATTCCCTCCCTTTGACAAACTCCTCACGGTCAACCTTCCATTTTCTGTGTAGTGGCAGTCATCCCATTCTCCAACAAAGCACATGAACGTATTCTCTTGCATACTTTTGGCTAGCTACACGTGTGGCTCAGTACTTGGGCATTTTGGAGATGATAAACTCCCTGGCTGCTTCTAGCCATGAGGTGACCCACTGCTGAAAGAACTCGGTGTTCTGGTGCGATATAGTAAACCTTAAGTGCTCCCTTGGTCATTCTCTCTACTCATGACAGTAGCCAGGGATGGAGTGCTATGGCAGTTAAGAGTTTCTGGCTGGCATTCTTGATTTTGACTTTTTGGGTGAATTCTAGAGATCTCTGGAGTTACCATTAGAACAGCATGAAGACAGGAGGGGAATCTTAAGCAGCTGCAATAGTATTCTTGAAGGGGATAGCCATGGACAAGAAAGGAATATTTGAAGCCTTGTCATTTCACCTGCAGAGTTGTAAGGACAGTGCTGAGTCAAGGTGAAATGTGAAATACCTAATTGGTAGTACTGCAAATTGCTTTACATTTTGACTATAACAGGAGATTATAGCAGTAGTTATAAGTTAAGTTCCTGAATCTGTTTCATTCTGTTTCTTCATGCTTGCGGAATGTCCCAAATTTAGCATTCCTTTTGTGTGTGGGAATAAATTCTGTCTCATAATTGATTCATACTGCACACTCCTCACTTTAAGGAAACCTAGACATGAGCCTTCACCTAAGCTTTAAAAGATTTTTTTACCTAGGGTGTTGAGATGGGAGACTTAAGAAGTTTAAGAATCTTGGGAAGGGGATCCTAACTCCTTTAACTGGAGATGTGCTCCTCCTAGGACTGAACCCAGTCTAAACTGCCTGCTTAAATACAGAACACAGAGCAGAGTAAGTATCCCAAATCCTGTGGGTTCAGGAGTGATTCCTCAGTATTAGTTATACATCTGTAGCTTCCCAAAAGCTTTCTCTCTCATTCCCTGCTAATGCCCCAAAACTTGACTTTATGAAATCTTCCACGATTCTCCCAAATAGATAAATTGCCTTTGTTATTTCCCCAAAAGAACTGTAAACTCCCTGCTCTCAGGGACTGATTTATTTTTACCTTTGCATCCTCAATGCCCTGCACATAGGAAGTATTCAATAAGCCTCTGATGAACTAAATTAAGAGCCTGTAACATACACAGGTGTTTAATATATAATCAGTTAATGGACAAGACAGCAGTTTGGCAGAAATGGTGCCACAGCCAATCTCTCCCTATCTGCAAATGCTCAGAGTTTTGTTCTGTTCAGTGCAGCCACTCAGAAAAACCCAGGGCACCAACTACTCTGACTCACCTGACCTTGAGCCTGGACTGGTCTCATTTTCATGTTAAGCTCATTCACATCCCAAGGGGCACCAAGATATCTGTAAATCAGTCTAGGGAGCCATTGTCCATCCTTTCTGGTACTTACCCTCCTTTTCTCTCTTTCCTATCTCATTTTCAGTCATAACTTTGCTACTAACCCCCTAAACCACTGTCCTCTCTGTCCGACCTCTTTTCTCTCCCCTAGCTCCTTTTCCTTTCTTCTCTTTCTCCATGTTAGTCAACACCACAGGAAGACACTCAACATACTGTGGTCCGCAGATGTGGCCAATGTGCTGATTTCTTTTACTTGCCTTCATACATGTTATATGGGAGGATATCTATTTGGACAGGGTGGTGGGCAGAGAATGGAGCAGAGGGCGTGGGTATCCCCCCATAGAGGAATCAATGATTTTAAAAATTCACATAAGAAAAAACAGAAGTAGGACAACCAGCAAATTTGCCACTACTTCGATAACTTATGTATATTTATGTATATACACACACACATACATGTACATGTGTGTATTTATATATATATATATATATGTAGAAAGGACACCAAGCAAATCTGTCACTACTTTGATAACATATATATACATACATGTATATGTATACACACATACACACAAATATATGGCTATATATACGTAAAAAGAGGATAAGGATTGATCTTTAGTACAGGAAATTCTTGGATCCGGAAACTCCCTCTATCAACGAAGCTCAGCAACTTTGCTGCAACTTAGTCTTAGAGCATTATCTGAGGCCCGAGCACATATGTGTGCACGTGTGTATCAAGTGATTAAAAAAGACTAAAGAACTAAGAAATTAGGATGTTTAAGGGAGCCTCAACACCAATACTGAAGTGCCTTCCTTAAGGACAGGAGTTGGGGAAGAGAGGAAGACAGCAACACAGGGCTTGAATTCCTTAACAAAAGAGGAACACAGCACCCGCCAGCAAGGATGGGGTAGCCTGGCACACATCCTCCCATCTGCTGCCAAAATTCACAAGCTTATAAATATTTTTGTATCTGAACTTTTAGAGACCCTGTGATGTAACTTTTTTTTAAAAGCTGTGATGTGTGTTCATTCTCTTGGGCTTGTAAAAAATGGCATACATCTGTGTTTTATAGAAAAGTGGTCTACTTTTAAACATTGTACATATTGGATCATGCTGAAAATGTAACCGAATGACCAGTTGTATTTTGTAATCAGTTATTTAATGTAAACTCATTTTCAATGTATTCTTGGTTATTGTTCTTACCTGCCTGAAAAAAGTACATATCAGAGAGTTATGTTGTATGGATTATTTATCTGTAATTGGACAAGTTCCAAGAATAAAAAATGTAAAATAAGTTTCTCGACTTAAAAAGAGAAAAGAGGAATAACTGGGAGGCCAGTAGATAATTAACAACAACGTCGGCAGCTAGCATTTCTACAGTGCTGTAAGGTTTGCAAAGGGCTTTACAAATAGCGTCTCATTTGATCCTCACAACAATCTTGGGAAGTAGCTGCTATTACCAGACCCATTTTCCAGATGAGGAAACTGAGGTAGCCAAAGGTTAAGTGCCTAGCTCAGGGTCACACAGCTAAGAAGTACCCGAGGTTGGAGTTGAACTCAGGTTTTCCTGATTCCATGTCCAGTCCTTTATCTACTACCTGCTGCCTCTAGGATGTGACTTGGGTAATATATTCCACAGAGTTTGCCAAATGATGGCAGCAAAGGAAGAATCTAAAAGTCGCACTGGCAAATGAGGAGTGCTGTGACTCCTCCCCTCACCCTGCCAGGGTCAATGTTCTCTCTGTCGTTGGCCTCACCTTCCTTTCCCTATGTCCCCATCAGTATTGTTTAACTGTGAGCAGAGCATTAGTTTCCTGAAAAGGAATAGTCTTTCTTTTACAGCCTCTCCTGTAAGTGTCCAGGGACTAATGAGAAAGCTCACCAGGGAAAGGGAAGTTAGTGATCATGGCAGCGAGTCTGGGAAGAAAAAAACCCGAAATCTTGTTGCTGGATGAAGTTTGGGGGCAATGAGATGGATAAGGAGAGTGAGCAGAGACTGCTCTAGGAGATGAGCCATCCACCGGACGTGGCACTGGCCGTGAAAACTGAGGGTGTCTTCTTCCAACTACCCGGGAGGGGATTTTCTTCCCTAGAGCTTGCTACCCCTCCTATACAGATCTTTAACAATGTAACACTAGTGTGCGTATGTGCGTGTGCATGTATGGCAGGGGCAGCTTTGGTGGTTGTTTAATTAAATGATGTCTTCCATAGCTTTACTGAACATGGTTGTAAATGAGTGTCCTAAAGGACGGGGGATACCTCTGAGAAAGTGTTTCTTTGTATTTCACAGAACACACAAACCACAATACCATATCCTGGCTTGACTCACATCATTAGACTGAAAGTTCCTTAAGGACAGAGACTGTCTCTGGCCTTTTTGCATCCCTGAGCTGGACACACTGTTAAGTGCTTAATTGCTTAGTGACTGATTGGTGGTCAAGAGCACATTTTAAAGTCACTTATCATATACTTCCAGCTAAGTTCCCAAGGGCAGAACTGTTGAGAACCTGGGACTTTCTCCCTGTTCCTCAGAGCACAAGCCTAGTCTTTCATCTCACTGTTTGCAATCACCATGAGGGGCTCTCTGCCAGGCAGACCCTTGAAGCAGGTGCTCTCCCTTGCCAGTCTCTAGTGAGAGAGCAAAGAAGGGAGAATGAAGAGAAGAACAGAAGAGAGAGTCCCAGCCCAGCTGGACAGAGGAGCCTAAGACGTTTTCAATGCCACTTCTTTCGGGTAGAGAGGAGTGGGAGCGAGCACACAGAAACCTTCTTGGGGACTAGAGGTAACATACATTTCCCCCTCTAAAGCTCTTGAGTGCACTCATCTGTGGAGTATAATAAGCACCACATCACATACTATCTTTCTAATCTTCCCAATGGCATCATTTTAATATTCTCTCATGTACTGTCTTGTTCACTGCCAGTCCTATGTAACAGACTGTAAGCTTCTCACAGGCAGGCACTTGTGTGTGCCTAGCCAAGTGCTGAGGCTATAAATAGCAAGCACTCAGATATCTGCTGACTGATTAGTCACTAAAGAAGAAGATGTATTAAGGCAAGAGAGAAACTAGCTTGCTCATTTCCATACCAATTCGCTTTTCCTTTTCCAAAGTAATAAAAATTTTTACCAAATTCACTGTGTGATAATTTGTACAACTGTGACCTTGTCCTCTGTGAAGCCTCCTTGATTTTCCCATTATTAGAGCTTTGTCCTTCTTCAATTTCCCCTGTACTATATTTATAATTGTGTCCTTCGTTAGAATGTATGCTCCTTGAGGGTAGGAATGCTATCATCTGTGTCTTTGTATCTCCCTAGCTGAGTGTCTCCCACTTACCAGCTGGGAAATCCCCAGTTTGGGAACTTTGCATCCAATGATGACTGAAGACCATTTATGACTTACTAGATATATCAGACCCAAAGGTAGTGACACAGTACAGTTTAGGAACTACTTGGAGCAGAATCCTCTTATGGGGTTCCTTGCTACTTGGCACTGCTGCTCTCTGTACCCTAGATTTTCTGGGATACACTGAGAAGCTGGTAACAAAGTGAGGGAAAAGCAAGACCTGAAGGACCCAGATGTATACAGGGACCCAGTCCTGGTCACCATGTATGCCACAGGGGTCAAAATCTACAAACAAGGTCCTGAAGCCAGACTCAGAGTACCCTGATTGGCTCTTTTATGTGCACCTGGGCCCACCATGACTCTGGAAGAGTTGGAACCCAGAAGTACTGGTGGCTCCTGCAAAAACAGAACATCTGGAAGTAGAAGCTGGAAAGGAACTGAGAGAAAGTTAGGGGGGAGCAGCATCACTAGGAAAGTTATAGCCCCAAGGGAGGCACCACTGGCCCCTCCCCAAACATGCATCTCTAGCCCAAGATGAGACGGAGGGAGGGGAAGAGAGAAAAGACTTTTCTCCCAAGTACTGTTTCTGAAAAAGCAAGAACTGAAAGATGTTATCTTTTTACCTTCCCTTTCCTGGACCATAATTCCTTGAATTCTACCCACACAATTGCTTTCCTAGGTTCTTAGCAGCCCTTTATTTTTCCACACAAGAGTAGCTGGTGGTAGCCAACTTCTTTTGCCCCAACTCTTTGCAGCACAGATTGACGGTGGGACCAAAAGCCCTGGATGGATGAAGAAACAAAGATTCCCTGGGAGCAAAATGACCCCAAACAAAAAAGGTCTCAAGAGTTGCCAGACACCTAAAAATTAAGTGACTTGCCTAGAGTCACCCCAATGGTAAATGTGAGCAGTGAGATTTGAACCCACAACTCAAAGATAAGCGTTCTATCCACTACACTGAATTGCTTCTCATACGGGCTGCACTGAATTTAGCAGATATTTAACAAGTACCTGCTGCTTATGGAAAAAGGATAAACAGAAATCATAGTAACATACAATAGGAAACAATGGTGTACAAATGTGGTATCCATAAACTATGAACAATGAAAAATCTGGAACTCTTAGTTCTTTGACATAGTCTTAAAATGAGAAGTCCCACTCAGCACAGACACAGAATGATGGTGTAAGATGGGAAAAGATCGGCACCAGGCTCTTGGATTATCTGCCGAGCCATGTTTCTATGACTGAGCAAAGGGATTTTTGTGTCTTTGCAAACCTGGAGGGTGTCCTTGGTTCTCAGACAATGCTGGAAAGGGTGTATCAGGCAGCCCAGAGACCGATAAAGAGAAAACAATTGGCTTAGTCAGAGAGAGATATTTGGAAAATGCCCTTTGGTGCCGCAGCCAAACGTCTCAAGTTTAACTGTCTCCCAGTCTTGCCAGTGTTAGGCCAGGATAAGAATTTTACTTCTCAAAAAACCAAAAACACCTTAGCAGCACAACCCAAAATAAAACTCCCCACTCCACGTAGGTACAAAAGGGAACAGAATTGTGGAGATAATCTTGGTCCCTTTTAGCTCAGTCATTCAGTAGGCTGGGAACCAGATTTGCTCACCTTGGACTTCATCTAAAGAGTTAACATTAGGAGACCAAGTGTTTACAAGAGAGCAGTGATATCATGGGATAGCTGCAATGCATGATACGGAGCACTCTTTTTACAAGCATGGGATTAGATGGCCTAGTTCATTCTTCTGGCAAGATATCCTCCTGGACTTTAACTATTAGTTTTGTTTTGAATTTAAAATATCCAAGCCTAGTCAGCAGAAAAAAGCTACATGCACACACATTTACAGGTCACTGTGGATAGAATGCTGAAAGGCCCATGTCTGAGGCCCATATCACATACTTCCTAGGCTGGGGGACGCTGGGCAAGTCACTCTATCTCAATGAGCCCCAGCTTCCTCATCTGCAAACTGGAGATAGCAACTACCTCACAGGGTTGCTGTTGGGCTCAACTGAGATAACATATGTTAAGCACTTTTGCAAATATTAAAGTATATACATGTACATGTGTGTGTGTACATGTCTGTAAGTTTCCTATAACTTATAGAACAAATTCTCATCTGTACTGATCATGGAAGTTCTTGACTGGAATTCTCCCTGGTCAGTTGTTTCAGTCTTGTGTTACTCTTTGTGACCTCATTTGGGGTTTTCGTGGCAAAAGTACTATGGAATGGTTTGCCATTTCCTTCTCCAGCTCATTTTACAGATGAGGAAACTGAGGCAATCAGGGTGAAGTGACTTGCTCAGGTTTATGCAGCTAGTAAGTGTCTGAAGCCACTTGTGAACTCAGGTCCTCCTGACTCCAGTCCTGATGCTCTATCCACTGCCCCTTGGGATATCCCTAGACTGAAGAAGTCACAGGGCCATTCAAAGAAAAGAGAGTCCCAAACAGCAGAACTTCAGACAGACTTGGTTGAGGACACAGAGCAAACATATTTATCACTTGTCATTGATTTGTTTTGTTCTATTCTGTTAAATGCTAATAATGGTTTTGCATTAAGAGTTCATTCCTTATTTTTGTGTACTTATATTGTAGTTTTCAGGGATGTATTAAGTTTATAACAAAATAAATAAATGAAATTTAAAAAACCAAGGACATTGCCCCAAACCCTCCTGTGGTGTTCAGATTCCATGTTCAGCCAGAAGAACAAGTTTAGTTAGTCCTGGTTAAATTCCAACTTTAAAAACTCCATTCTCTGTCAGTTGCTTCACCAGCTTCAGTTACAAGCGGTACTGTTTTTATTTTTTTGTCTACAGCTGTTGTATAACTTTGCTGTGAGCTCTTAAGATGCTTGCTATTTTCTTCCCCAGCATGGCTATATTTCACCAATGTGTGTTTGACATCTCAGAGAAGTCTCAGATCCTTTAGAAGATGACATTCCTGAGAAATGGAGTGGCTTGTTCTCCTCGCCAACAGCTCTCCTTGTTGCTCAGATTTACTGAGGACAAATGGCACTGACTTCAGAAGAAACAGCATTAACAACAACTCCAGTCGCCTCTGACCTGCAATTCTATTACTGAATCCCTATGATGTGCTTGGTGGTTCCATTTCTTCTCTTTAAGATATCGCTATTTCTCAGGTATTTCAACAAATGGAATGTAGAGACATGTTTAGCTATTATGGGGGTGAGAGGGGACAGGATTCCTGCTTGGGGTGCATAGGATAATGACATCAGATGGGGAGAAGGCAGAACTCTTCAACTTTCTTCAACTATCTCCCGATATTCATTTGGGGAAATAGTAAGAGAAGACCTTGACAACTTCAAGTTATCAGAAAAATTACTTATATCCCCATGGACTCCAAAAGCTGGCAGACAGGATTACTGAACCACCGCAAGTGATCTTTGAAAGATTATGGAAATTGTTATTTGGGAAGGGGGCAATGCAAAGGGAAGAAAATATAACTAGATTTGTATGTACCACAAAAACAAAGAATATTAATAAAAATTTTTTAAAAAAGAAATGAATATTATGTAGAGTGGAAGAGGTGTCACAGGACCAAAAAGGGCAAGCAGCTCAATTTTCAAAAAGAAAAGAAAGTTCTGCATTCTATAGACCAGTGAGCTTGACTTTGATTCCAAACAAAATTTATAAAATGCCATTAAGGGGGGCAGCTAGGTGGCACAGAGAATAGAGCATAGGTCCTGGAGTCAAGAGGACCTGAGTTCAAATTTGGCCTCAGACACTTAACACTTACTAGCCATGTGACCTTGGGCAAGTCACTTAACCCCAATTGCCCTGCCTTCTCCCCTCCAAAAAGCAAAAAAAAAATATGCCATTAAAGGGATAAGTATTAAATTAATTATTTTATATATATATCTATATATATCTATATATATCTATATATCTATCTATCTATATATATATCTTAAAGAGATATAAAGTGAACACCTCGAAAAGGAAGCAGTTACAAAGAGCTAGCATGTCTTCATGGAGAATGTTACATTTTCTTTTTTGACGTGGTTACTTGATTAGTAGATTAAGTGGATGTTATTGATAACAGTTTAGCTAGATCATAGCGAAGCATTTGGAATTGAGAGGAAATATAATTTAGTAGATAGAAAGGTGGCCTGAAAACCAGGAAGATCCAGGTTCAGATCCTGCCTCAGATACATACAGATGATTATGTGACCCTGGGCAAATCATTTAACCTCCTGGTGCTCCAAGCAATTTCCTAAGAATCTAAGCCATAGAGAAGGTTCTGACCTGCATTGGTGCATTTCTTTTCTGGAATTAATCAATGAAAATCACAGACGCAGTGATAGATTCCTATAACTATTTGATGCTGACAAAAGCTATTCTTGTGGATAAGATGAGGAGATATACCACTCACAGGGCAAGCAAGCTGCCTGGGTGAAGCACCAAGGATCCCTGAGGGAGACACAAGAGGCAGCACATGAGAGAGAAATCAAACCACCACCAGCACCTTGACCACCATCTTCCCTCAGATTCTGCTGGAGACAGCCCAGGACCCTGAACCAAAGAGCCTTGGGAATAATAGTGTCCCTTAAACCACCAGACCTACTTCTAGTCCAGTTCCTCAACAGCCATCACTGAGGGGAGAAACTACTGTAAAGATGGGACCCACTTTCCGCATCACCAACAGCCTCCAAAAGGCATTTAAGTATAAGAATCCTGGGAATGCTGGCACCCTGCAGACTGCTGGTCCTACTTCTAGCTCAGCCCTCACAGACATCATTCAGGGAAGTCCTGTTGACAACGGGTCAGTCATCTTCACCAAATGCTAACCAATTGCCATTTACAGGGACAGGCAAGCCAGACTAGCTGAAGCAAAGCAGCAAGGCCCCCTGAAGGACAGACAGGAGGCTACTTAGGCCAGGCAAGCTGAATTACCATGGCCAGGACCCTGAGCCCAAGACATTCCAGAATAGCAATGCTTCCAGTCCAATGTTCACAGCTAGGATCCTGGGAAGCAACCCCTGTGGAGATGCAGTCTTCTGATTAACTCCTCCTTCAAGTGTTACAGCCACATCTACTAGGGATCCAAGAAAGAAAGTTCTTGTCCCCAAAGGCCATGGTACAGTCAAATGGTTCACCATCAGAAATGGACGTGATTCTTCAGGGTAAGTAACCCTGAGAAGAGGCATGACCATCTGTTTTGCCACCATACCCCAAAGACACGGATCTTTTCCATCGGACTTGTAGCTGAAGCCTCCCATACATGTTGTCTCCCCCATCAGAACGTGAGCTCCTTGAGAGATGGCACTGTCTTAATGTTCTTTCTGTATTCTTAGTGCTCTTATTGTCATTGTTTAGTAACTTTCAGTTGTATCTGATTCTTTGTGACTCCATTTAGGGTTTTCTTGGCAAAGATACTGACGTGGTTTGCCATTTCCTTCTCCAGCTCATTTTACTGATGAGAAAACTGAGGCAAGTGGGGTTAAGTGACTTGCCCAGAGTCACACAGCTAGTAAGTGTTGGAGGTCAGATTTGAACTCAGGAAAAGAAGTCTTCCTGATTTCAGGCCAGTGCTTTATCCAAAATGTGTCACCTAGCTGCATATCCCACCTCAAGTTGGTAAAGTTGTGTAATTAGCCTTACAAGGGATAGATTGGTTGGAGAACGTTACAGCACAATTTCACAACTTTCACAGTGGAAACTGTCTACAACATCAGGGAGAACTCTGCCTCCACCCATTGCATCAAATCATATTTGGTAGCCAAGTACAGTAGAAATAGGGTTGGACTTAGAATCCAAAGATCTGGGTTCAAATCCTTAATTAGCTGTCTCAGTGACTCTAAGTTGCTTACCCCCCTTAACTCCACCCTCCCCTAGCCTCAGTTTCCTTACCTGTAAAACGAAGGGGTATGACCTCTAAGGTAATTTCCAGTTTTAACTCTGTGATCCTATGATTTCCAAGGTCCCTCCCACCAGGGTTTCAACCCCTTCATGTCTCTTTATTCCATCTGATTCTTGTCTAAGACTTTCCATAAATCCTCCATAGAAATTCTAACCACTACATTACAGGTCTTCTCAGGAATCTTTTACTATTTCAGGAGTTCCAGGGAGGCACTAAGCCTTTCTAGCTGTTGTCCTGTGCTTTTGCTATGTGACTACCCCTTCCTTTTCTGGGTGTACAAGACCTGGCTGGTATCTTTGATGCTGCTTCTGGCCTGTAAAGGATGATGGGTTAAGTCCTACGGCTGACTTATTCTCACCATGCACTTTTCTTTGGCCTTCTGGGTCACCTCCAGTTGGAATTCTTCTGAGCCCATAGTGTTCCCTGACACCTGGCCATGGGAACTAGGAGCACTGGGAGAAAAGTATTGATGGAAAAACGGGCTTTTGGGGGGTAGGAAGAAGCATAGAATCCCTGAAGTACTGAGAAATTTCTCAAACACTGCTGCAGTCTGCTCTACTATTACTCAGTTTGGGGCCTAACTCACTGTCCATCACTGTGCATTTGGCCAAGATGAGTATAATGATGGATTAACTCACTGGGCTGTTTAGCCAGGTGACTTAGTGGACAGAGCACTGAACTTGGAGACAGGAAGATCGGAATTCAAATCCTACCTCACACACTTACTAGCAGTGTGACTCTGTGTAAGTCATCGAAACCTCTTGCTGACTCAGGTTCCTCAACTGTAAAATGAGGAGAATAAGGCCTACTTCCCAGAGGTGTGAGGATCAGAGAAGATGACAGATGTTAAAATCCCCTGTAAATGTGGACTAGTGATTTATCTGGTCCAGGGAACCCTCAGGTAACGTTCTGCCAACGCTGGACAGAACCTTTTCTGTAACTTTTAACTTTCCATAGGCTTCAATGTTAAGTAATTTGCCCACGGTCACAGTGACCCTGACTGGGTGTCAGAGGAACGACCTGAATCTAGCTTTTCTTGACTCTAAGGCCAGCTCTCTATTATTATTACTACTACTACTACTGCTGCTGCTGCTGCTGCTACTACTACTACTATTACTACTACTACAACTACAACTGCTGCTGCTACTACTACTACTACTACTGCTACTACTACTACTGTTACTACTACTGCTACTACTACAACTATTACTACTGCTACTACTACTACTAACTACTTTACTACTACTACTACAACTATTACTACTGCTACTGCTACTACTACTACTATTACTACTACTACTACTACAACTACTACTGCTACTACTACTACTATTACTACTACTACTAACTACTTTACTACTACTACTACTACAAGTACTACTACTGCTACTACTACTACTAACTACTTTACTACTACTACTACTACAACTACTACTGCTACTACTACTACTACAACTACAAGTACTACTACTGCTACTACTACTACTAACTACTTTACTACTACTACTACTGCTACTAACTGCTTTACTACTACTACTACTACTACTGCTACTACTACCACTGCTGCTACTATTACAACTACTACTACTACTTCTGCTACTACTACAACAACTACTACTACTGCTACTACTACAACTATTATTGATGCTGCTACTATTGATAATATTGATAATATTTATATAATGTTTGCCACGTGCTAGGCACTGTGCTAGTATCCTTACTTTTTTTTTTTTGGCTTTTTGGAGCAATCAGGGTTAAGTGACTTGCCCAAGGTCACACTCCTAGTAAGTATTAAGTGTCTGAGGCCAGATTTGAACTCAGGTCCTCCTGACTCCAGGGCTGGTACTCTATTCACTGTGCCACCTAGCCGCCCCCAAATATCTGTATTTTATCACACTATATTGTTCAGTTGTATCTGACTCTTCCTGACCGTATTTCAAGTTTTTTTGGTGTGAGTCTTCCTGACTCTAGGCCCAGAACTCTATCCACTGTGCCACCTAGCTGCCTATCACATTATACTCCAATATCTATATTTTAGAGCCTGACCACCAGCATCTATACCTCAAAGTCTGACCAGCATACACACTCTTTATCCATTTGGTTTTTTTTTCCAGCAAACATTGCTTCTTTAAAAAAAAAAGTTTTATTGACTCCTTTCATAATTATTTCCTGATAGAAATATCATCTTCACCCCTCCTACTGAACTCTCTCTTCTGTAACAAAAAGTCAACCTCTTTCAATTGGCTACGGATCTAAGGCCTAATTGAGGTGATAATATATTAATGATGTTATTGTGAAATAACATCGTTCAAGGTAACTATATAAAAGGGTGTGTCTATAAACAAAGCAGCCTTGAGTACACAGTAAATGTGGCATTTATTATATCTGATGTTCAGCAGGCACACTATCATAGGATAGGGGAAAGGGGGAGGGGGTTGGGTTCTCTTCTCCCCCAGTCACCTTCTCCCTCATATCACACCTTGTGCTATCCAACATCTTGTTGGCTCATGGTTTGGCTTAACTCCTACCAGCTACTTAGCTGGGTGACCCTAGCCATGAAACCCTGATTCACCCTGAGCTCAGTTTTCTTAACTGAAAAAACAGTGATTGCTCCTTGCATTATAGAGTGCCCATGGTTATTAGCATCTAACTTTCTCTCCTGAGGGCAGGGGAACATATCTCTCTGTACCTTTTCAAAGTATTTAGTACAGGGCCTGACTCAAGCAGGCACTCAATGAATATCACAGTGTAACAGTTCTCAGCGTGCAGTCCTCAGACCCATAGGAGTCCAGGGATCCTTTCAGTGATCCTCAAGGTAAAATCTATTTCCATAATACTAAGACATTATTTGCATATTAAAATACTATTTCTTTTTCCAATTACATATCTGGCTGAGGTCATATTTTCTTTACGGATTTCAATTAAAACAACAGACTGAATGCAGAAGCAAATAGGAGAACCTGGATCATCTTCTATTAAACTAGACATTAAAGAGAACTATAAAAATATGTAAAACAATGCCATTCTTCTCTTCACATTTTTTTCTTTTGGAAAATATGGTTACTTTCATAAAAATATACTATTTATGTTATCATGTAATAGGCTTGTAATGATTATTCTGAACAAATTAATAAATATTTAAATCTGAATCACTTTTAATTTCTAGTATGATAAATAGCACTAGATATAACCTACATAAACCAAAGTTCTTTGGGGTCCTCAGTCTTTATGAGTGTAAAGGGATCCTGAGATTTTAAAAAATATTGAGAATTGCTATTGAAGCACAATGGAAACAGACTAGGAATCTTGTCCAACCGCAGCCCTGGGTCTGCCTCTTTCTTGTGATATGACCTTGGGTAAGTCACTTCTTTATTCTTGATCTCATTTTATGCATTTGTAAAATGAAGAGATGGACTAGATCAGAGGGGCCAAACATCTGCCTCCAACATTGCCAAGTGGGGCTTGAACCAGATTAAAGGGAAATATTTAACAAAATAAATAAAAATATAATAGGACATAGATAATATTAACATGTGGTTTTCTAAGTCTGCAAGGAACATCATATATGGTTGATTGGTCTCCATTTCTATTTGGGTTTGACACCACTTGACACGAAACACAAATCCAGGCACAGTTTTTGCACCTTGTGCTGGCTTTGGAGTAAGAGGAACTCAAATAAGATTCTAACTTTGATACTTGCCTACTTCTCTGCCAATTTTGGATAAATCAATAAATCAGTCAATTTAATCTCTCTGAGTCTCAGGTTCATCTGTAAAATCGGGACTTGGACTTGATGGCATCTGAAGCCTCTTCCAGCTCTAAAGCTAGGAGCTCTTCTACTCAAATGGCCTATGACTGTCTAGGCAATGCCTTACCTTGGTGGAACAGGTAGTCTGGGACACAAGAAGGCAGCACTTGGACTTTGGGTGTAGTTGACAGAATTCAAGTTATAAACACACAGGGAGGAACCTAAAAGCACAAAATGAAGAGAGATGAGAATCTGACGAGTTTGGTGGGTTCTGAGGGTTTCCCTGTGTTTTTGCTATCTAGCCTCACTCCCTGCCCAAAAGAAAATTTCTATATCTCCAGGAGATGGTTATCCCTCCTTCCAGACAGTGTCAAATGCCTTGTTCTGAGACACTGATTATCCCTTTTACTGAACTGTGGGTAAAACAGAGTGAGTGAGTAAATGAGCCTGAGCTAGGAAGAGAGGCTGAGGCTGATTGCTGATCAATGTCCCTTATGCCTATGATTTTCTTAAAGAAGCTGGTTTTTTACATGCCCTAGTAGCAGTGGTAGGTATTAGGAGCACAACTGTCTTGTGCAGTAGGAAGAATGCTATATTTGGAGGAGGAAACATGATTAAACAGCTGTTTATTTGGGAGGAAAAAAAGATCTGAAGATTTTAGCGGGCTGCAAGTTTCATGAGAGTCAGTATAGTGCTGCTGCAGACAAAATAAGACTATTTCTCCATATTCTAAGTTCAGGGACTTCTCTCTCTTTCCTTCTTCTCTGAATTAGCATAATTCCCCCCACTGCCCTCCCTGGTAATAAATCATCTTGCACTGGCCCACCTGTTGAAAGGTGGTAGTGTTCCATGTGGGGAAGAAGTGTTTCCGAGCCTAGAGTGCATACATACACCAAGCAACTAATGTTTCAGATACACCTGGATGAAATTGGACAAGCTGTAGAGAAACCCATCACCTCTATTATCTGATGCAAGGAAATCACAGCAAAGAAGTAAAACACTGCAAGAAACTCAACTCACAACATCCCCCTAATGAAGACAACGGTATGTTATACCTCTTAAGTTTCAGATGGGTAAGGGAAGGGGGAGGAGGTGGTCTGCGCTACCTAATCCCTACCATTGTTCTTGGCAAAGAGCTGGACGTCTTCCAGAGTGTCTAATTGTTCTTCAGGACAGCTGGATACGCAGAGAGCAATGGAATTGATTTTGAGGTCTTTGGTTTCCAGATTACAAGAATTCATAAAGAATACATGCCTAGGGAGAGGAGAGAAGGGAATTACGTTTGAGGTAATTTCGCTTATTAATTTTTAATTGCAGTCTTTAAAATATTTGCGGGCAGCTAGGTGGCACAGTGGGTAGAGTGTTGGGCCTAGAGTCAGGGAGACCCGAGTTCAAATTCGGCCACAGACACTTGTTAGCTGTGTGACCCTGGGCAAATCACTTAACTCTGTTTGCCTCCATTTCCTCATCTATAAAATGAACTGGAGAAAGAAATGGCAAACCACTCCAGTATCTTGGCCAAGAAAACCCCAAATGGGGTCCTAAAGAGCTGGACACAACTGAAAATTATTTTTAAAAAGTATTTATACAATGGAAAGCACATCGGATTTAGAGTCAGAGGACCTGGGTTCAAATGCTGGTGATGTCACTTACAGCCTGTGTGACCTGTTTGCACATTTGTTTAAATAAAGGTATTGGGCTAGATGACTTTTAAGATTCCTTCTAACTCTAAATCTGAGTCTATGATGCCATGATATTGATACTGGGCAACAACCAAGAGAATTAATAAAGTTCAGATGGTCCTAGCACTAACATTTCTATTCCCTCAAACTTAATATCTTCTCAAAGATATTTGTACTTGTGTGACTGATCTGGATTTGTAAAATGAATGGGTTGGACTAGATAAGGCCACTAGGTAGTGTAGAGGATAGAGTGCCAGTCCTACCAGTCGCAGAGTCAGGAAAACCCAAGTTCAAATCCAGCCTCAGACATTCACTACCTGTGTGACCCTGGACAAGTCATTTAACCTCTGTCTGGCTACGGTTCCTGAACACTAAAATGGAAATAATAACAGCATTTACCTCCTAGGGTTGATGATCAAATGAGGTAATATTTATAAATCGCTTGGGATAGCCCCTGGCACGTAGTAGTCACTTCATAAAAGCTTGTTTCCTTCTTTCTTAGATTATCACTAAAATCCCTTTCAGCCTCCTGAGTCTGTGATCCAGAGCAGAAGCAGCCATTACATACAGCCTGGACACAGTTTGTGGTCAGTTGCCTAAAATACACTTATACATGGACTTGTTTTCTCCCTCATTAAAGTGTGATCTTGGGAGTAGGGATTGTTTCATTCTTTGTGCCTGGGTCTTCAACACCTAGCACACAGCAGGCATTTAATAAATGCTTGTTGAGAGATGAATAAATAAGAGAGGCGGCATGATAGAGTTGAAGACAGACCAACTTTCAAGTCCTGCCTATTACATTGACAATGATGTGACTGGGAGGAGGTTAGAGGGGAGAGGCAAAGTCACTTTTCCTCTAAACGCCCCTGGCAACTTTCTAAAACTATAAATTCAATTGAGTTGCTGCTCTGTGTCCGAAGAGGGAATTTCCACCCACTCTGGCAGTTCCCCACATGAATGAGATCATAGGTCCCAAACTAAAACAAAATATATTTTAAACCTCAGTGTGTTCAAGTAAACTTTCACATAATAACTTTCCATGGGGGTGGGGGTGGGTGGGTGGATAGGAAGGTAGGGGAAAGTGGATGGGGCAGAGAGGAACAACCACCTCATTCCTCTTGCATGAGGGCACACACGTGAGCAGACATGTACAAACACACATACTTTGTGCAGGGCAGCACCAATGTGGCCTTCTCCCCTCCTGCATTCAAAAAACTCTTGGAGCTACATTTGGAGCTTGGTTTGGGGAGACCAAACTTCATGTGACTGAGACTGGGTATTCTCCTCCACTGGGCAGAAACATTCTGTCTCCTTTCCTCTTCCTCTCTCCCACTTCAATGCTTCTCTGTGCTGCTGACTGGGATGGAGAAACCTCAAAACCACCAGCAGCCACATTCCTTTCCTTCCCCCTACCGATACACTCAGGTCTCCCAGAGTTAAACTCCCTGAGTTAAACCAACAACGGAACCATACACTTCTCTAGACCACAGTCCCCTTCTCGGGCACTACCTCTCCAAGCTGCTCGACTCTCTTCTACATCCTCTTAATGTCAAAGTTCTAGAAAAAGTTGATGCTAAACTATCCACTTGCTCATTCCTCCATCCCCTAAATTGGATTTCTGTCCCCAGTTTCCTGAATCTGTTCTTTCCCAGGTTACCAGTGGCTTCCTAATTCTCTAGTCCAAAAACCCCTTCATGAGTCCCCTTGACCAGTGACTGAGTTTGAGAGCTGGAGCTGTAATCTGGAAGCTGTGATTGTTTGTTATGGTTGCTGAGCTGTTTGTCAGTTGTGTCTTCAGGACCCCGTTTAGGGTTTTCTCGGCAAAGATACTGGAGTGGTTTGCCATTTTCTTCTCCAGCTCATTTCACAGATGAGGAACTGAGGCAAACAGTTACATGATTTGCCTAGGGTCACACAGCTTGTAAGTGTCTGAGGCTGGATTTGAAGTTAGGAAAAGTCTTCCTGATTTCAAGTCCAGTGCTTTATTCACTGTATCTACCACTAGCTGTCCCTTCCAACAGTTAGGAAGACCTGAGTTCAAATCCTGCCTCAGGCACTTAAGAACTTTGTGACCCAGGGCTTAATTTCTTTCATCCTTAGGGCTTGGACTTGATAGTTTTTAATGTCCTTTCTAGCTCAAAATCTATGCTAATATGATTGTTCTGTAATACCTAGCGCCATGGACTACTGACATGGCTTTCATGTACCCACGCCCTCTTCTTTTTGTTTTATTTCTCGGTATCTTCTTTCTCTTACCCTCTGTGGACAACCCCTGAAGTTCTTTCTTTAATTTCATTTTTAATCGATGGGATAAAACAAGCATTTCCATAACATAGTATAATTTTAAAAATGATTACACATGAAACTGCAAATCTGTTATGTACAACTTGCTATTCCTCTTAAAAATATAATAAAGTTATCATGTAAATTTTTTCTCCCTCTCCCCACCCCCGAGATGGCTACCATTAGATACACATGTGCGTGTATGCACATTATACATCCTCAGACTGTGTGTGTGTGTGTGTGTGTGTGTGTGTGTGTGTGTGTGTGTGTGTAAAATCATTCTACACCCACTTCTAATTATCAGTTCTTTCTCTGGAAAACTCACCTTCTTCTCTTCTCTGCCCTCCCCCTTTTAAAGATTTTCTTCTTTTCTATTTATATTATCTTTTGTGGCAATCGAATCTAGTCTCCTGGCTATTTATTTTATAAGAATCTTAAATCTCTACTCCCAAACTCTTCATTGAACTCTAAACTTGTTTTTCCAACTTGTTGTTGAATGTTACCGTCTCCACCTGGATGTCCCTCTGATATTTCAAACTCAGTCTCTCTAAAACAGAAGTCATCTTCCCTGCTTGAAGGACTGTCAAGCCAAGAGAGGTCAGATTTTATCTGTTTGGCCCTAAAGGGCAGATCAGGAAATTTTTTTTTTCTAAACAATGAGAACTAGCCCAAAGTGGAATGGATTGCCTTGGCATATATCCTTGGAATGGAGCGCACTCTTTGTCAAGTGAAGGTCTTCACGCAAACAGACAGAGGAGGGCCGCTTGTTGGGGTAGAACCATGATATCAGGGAGAGGATGATGTGACTTGCAGTTGAACTGGATTTGAGTGAGGGAGGACTGTGCAAAGTCACCAGCCTCACTTTCTCCTCCAGAGACATTCCTTGTTGGGGTATGTTGTAGGGGGATTCCTTTTGGGTCATAGGTTGGATTAAACAACAGCTGACATCTCTTCCAACTGTCATGTCCTTCTTCCTAATTTTTCCATTTCTGTTGATGGCACCACCAACCTTCCAGTCACAGAAGCCCCAAACCTCAGATTTCTCTTTGGCTCTTCCCCATGTTCTGAATCCTCTGGAAAGACTGATGGATTTTACCCTCCTATAACTGTTCTAGATTGGCTCTTCATTACTACTCAAAAAGACTGCAGCAAGGAATAGCTTTCTAATTGGTCCATCTGTAATCTCTCCCCTCTCCCCTCGGGCCTTCATATCATTTTCACAATAACCTTTTTGAATACCTTTAATAAAAGGATTTTGTTCTGTGAAGTCTGGATTCAGTCAAAGAGCCACCACATCTGAGGACCTAGCAGCAGTTCTCAACCTGTGGGTCGCAATCCCTTTGGGGGTTGAATGCCACTTTCACAGAGGTCACAGGGGTTGCCTAAGACCATCGGAAAACACATATTTCCGATGGTCTTAGGAACGAGACACCACTCCTCTATCCGTCTCCAGGCGGGTCCGCCCACATGCAGATACGCCCACATATGAGTATGAAAGGGTCATGGCATTAAGAAGATTGAGAACTGCTGACTTCGAGGGTCACGTGTGGCCTTGAGGCTGCAGGTTCCCCATCTCTGGTCTAGCCAAATGGGCTACTTTGGAAGGTGGTGGGCTTCTCTTCCTCAGAGCCTACCTGCAAACTTTATATTGCTATATAATTATCGTTCTTCTTATTATCCCACTTCTTGTAGCGTGTCTTGTAATGGGGGTTCCTTTCTGACATGGGTTGGGTATAAATAAGATGGCTGATCACTTCCAGCTCTGAAATTCCATGATTCTGTGTAATTTTTTTTTTCTCTTTTGGAGAGGGGAAGGTAGGGCAATCGGGGTTAAGTGACTTGCTCAAGGTCACATGGCTAGTTTTGTGTTAAGTGTCTGAGGTCGCATTTGAACTCAGGTCCTCCTGACTCCAGGGCTGGTGCTCCATTCACTGTACCACCTAGCCACCCCCTGTGTAAGAACAGGGTCTTCATCTAGTAGCTGCTGAACCAGTGTTTACTAAATTATCGGATTAAATAGACAGGCTGCTGACTTGGGGGTCACAGGACCTAGGTTCAAATCTTGTCTCTGATGATTACTACCTGGGTGACCTTGGGCAAAAAACTTAACCACCTTGGGCCTCAGTTTCATTATCTGTAAAAGGAGGGGGGTTAGATTAGATGCTGCCTGAGGTTCTAGCCAGTTCAGGATCGTAGATTATAGACTTACCCAGGGTCATGTCACTTTTATCTTTTCACATAGTAAGCTACTGCTTACTCCCTTTCATCTTTCTTCTATAATCCTATGAACTATGATGGCTTTGCAAAACACACGATGCTACAGAAATATTATGATCGTCATCATCTGAATCAGGGACAATGCTCTCATAGCTACCTAAGAAACTGAGGGGTGCAGGCACTTACTTTCTTTCAGTCATGTCCTGTCCAGAAAGAGGGGCCCCTTCCACAGGGGAGTTCTTCTTACCACAAACGTTCCCATAGCTGTCATAGCCAAACACCAGCCTGCCTGTGGCTCCAGCTATCACAGAATAGCCCATGATGAACACCTAGGAAGCCCAAAGAGAACACAAGGTGAAGTTCAGCCTTACCTTCACGAAACTCACCACCAGAAATTCTTAAAGATACTTGGACATGAAAAGGGAAAAATCTCACCGCTGGATCACCCATCTAGAACTGGAAGGAAATTTCAGAGGCCAACCAATCCCAACTCCCTCATGTTACATATAAGGAAACTAAGGCCCACAGATATTCAATGATTTATTCAAGGTAACATAGATAGGCAGGTCCTTTGTCTGCAGAGCTGGAGCTCTTTAAACAGTACCACTCACCATTATCCTAGATTTCTCTTTTTTAGCAAGTAGCATTAACAGGCCCAATTCAACTAGGAATCCTTCATTCTTCCCCATATTCCATATTTCAGCTTTGTGGTTCTCCTCTTATAACAGGCTACACTTTTTAATTTTTTTTTAAAAATCTGATAAGATGTTTGGATTTTTTTGCATTTTTTTTTCATCTTTAGGTATGAGGAAATTTTTTCCTCACCCAATTTTCCTCAAGACCTGATAATTTTTAAATTGGGCTTGGGAGGCAGGAGGACCTGACTTTGAATCCTACCTCAGGTTCCTTACCTATAAAATGGGTTCAATGGAGGGAGCATAGGGAAAATAATATTTCTGACATAGGTACATGGAGGATTGCTGTGAGGATCAATGAGAAAATCTATATGAAGTGTTCCGTGAACTTTAAAGCCTTATGTCGTCTTGTATTAGTTATCATTATTCTTTCCCAGGAAGATAACAGATAAATTTCTCTCCCAACTGTTCCTAGATTACTTCTATGAGAGTTGCCCTTCTACTGTCTAATTCTGTTTTCTCCATGTCTAGAATTCTCTCTCCTTTGGTCTGAATTTGGCGATAGTAAGGCTGGTTAATGCGGACACTTGATTTATGAAGAGAAGACCATGCAAAGAGAAGGGCCGTGCAAAGTCAGGACTTCCTCCCACCAGTGAGATGTAACAGATTCTATAATAAGCAGCATCCCTCTCTGCTGGCCTCATGATTTTCTGCCTGGCCTCTAGTTAGGCACACTGTGCTTGGCCCTTCCTAGAGGCAGCAGACCTGCCCTGTTCCCAGAGCTTTGACTTAGGAAAGTGAAGGTCTTTTCAGCTAAGACTTCTTTCCCAGAATAGACTTGGAACTAAGAGCTGATGATTAAAACGACCATTCCTGAGAGAAAGCAGCTCTGTGCAGCAATCTGTTTGCCTGCCTTTAAAGGTTAACATGCACCCTAGAACAATGTGGAAAGATGTACAATCAGCGGGGAAAATTAGTGACAAAACCTGAAGGAATGTTACATAAGTCTCTCCAGTGAGCCAGTATGTAAATGGTCAACATTGCTCCCTTCCTCACCCCCAAGAACCCCTAGGAGCCCTTGAAACCCTCACCTCAAGCCTTTCATTCTACCTAGAATATTTTATTTCCATATATTATGTTTAAGATGATAGATTTAGAGCAAGGAGAGACTTGTGAGGTGATCTAATATAAGCCCTTAATTTTACAGATGAGAAAAGTAAGAATTTGAGCCCAGATTCTCGGGATTCCAAATTCTATATTCTTTCCACTCTGCCATACTAATTGTTCACAACGGACTGGCATGATGAAAGCTTTAGAGCTGGAAGTCATCTAGTACAACATTCTCATTTTACAGATGAGGAAACTGAGGCCCAGAGAGGAGGCATGGTGGCTGGCCTTGGAGTCAGCTGAACACACTGACTGCATTCAAATCCTGCCACAGACACATTACAGTTGTTTGATCCTGGCCAAGTCACTTAACCTCTCTTGGCCTCAGTTTCCTCATCTGTAAAATGAAGATAATAATAGCACCCACCTCACAGGATTTTTGTGAGAATCAAATGTGATAACATATGTAAAACTCTTTGCAAATCTTAAAGCATTATCTAAAAGTTGGCTGTTATCATCATTGTTCTTGTCGACCTAAAGTCACACTGGTAGTGAGGAGTGCCTAGATTTGAACTGTACTGACTCCAAATCCAACCCTCTTCCCTCTGCATCACGCTGCTGTGTTGGAAACCAATTAGCAGAGTCAACAAACATTGTCTTTACCAGTGCTAACCGAGGACAAAAGTGACACCTGCCCACATTCAAAGCAGACTCAGGCTCTAAGCAATGGGGATCTCATTCCAGGTGCACAGGTCTTGGAAGCTGTTCCATTGCTTTCAGAATTAATCATTCACAAGGTAGCAAATGGCGTGCCCCAATCAGGTGAGGCTAGTCCCTCTTGTTTACAATGAATAAAAGGGTTCTTTTCAGTTACACAAGGTGGACTTTTGAGAAGAGAGAGAGGGACCCTTTGCAGTAATTCTTCAAACCCTTAATGCAAATATATGGGAGGGCAAGATAAGAGATAGAACCAAATTCACCTTAGCTAGAGAAAGGCCCCGGATGTCCTATACATATATACTGGAAAGGAGGTGAGAGGCAGTTGTGGATGGGGGATGGGGTGCAGAATCACTATCATTCACCTTAAAGTTGGGACTAGGGCGTAGTTAAGTGTTGGCTGCAGGCACAAAATATCAAAAGAGTGTGTGTCCAGGACAACACCCAAGAGAGTCACTTGGGCACTCTCCTGGGTTTTGTCTCTGTTTTAATTGCCAAGTGAGTAATCAAAATGTGTAAAAATTAGGATTGTGTATTGAGAGCAGGAAGGGACCTCAGAGACCATCTAGACCAACCCCCTTACTTTACAAATGAGGCCCTCAGAGTTAAAGCCTGAGGTCAGAGGTGGTAAGTGGTAAAAACTCTGATTCCAACTGGATACTGATGCTCTGACTACAAATCTAACGTGCTTTCCAATATGCCAGGTTGCCTTCCATAATTCCTTTCGCTGATTTCCATGATTCCTTTAAAAAAAAAAGGAAATCCCAAATCACCTTCTATGAGAACCACCTGTGCTCTCAGTCAGCAATCTCTGGTGGTAAGAGGATAAGCACACTTTCACAGAAAATAAAATGATGACTGGGTGACGTTATTGTCCTTTGGCAAACTCCAGGGGCAGCGTCCCTTAGAGTCTCGAATTAAGATCTGGCACAAGGCCAACAGGAGAAAATTTCACAGGAGTTCAGGCCACAGGCCACAGGAAATTTCCAACAAGACTCCTCAGGATTAGCCATACAATACCATATGATAAAATACACATTAATTATGCTCCTAATAGTGCCAGGCACTGAGCTAAACACTAGCAGTTATATTTTATAAGGTTAATTACAAAAATTATCACTGCAGAATATGTCTGAGCTTTGACAAACCTTAGAACTCAGACTTCTAGGCCCTTCCAGGCACTAGAACCAGAGTTTGAATTTAGATGCATCGTTTCATATAAATCTTGACTCTTCCTTCTCTCCGCCCTCCCTCCCCCTAAACCCTTCCTTCAGGTCAACACACTTACCAAACCGACCCAAAAGAGAAAGAACAGGATTAACCAAACTGGGTCTGTACATTTTCTATAAATCTGGGGTCTCCACTCTCTCTGTTTCGGGTTTTCCTCCGCAGAAACCTTTCAGAGAGAAATAAAAACATAAGGGGTGAGGGAGGGTGGGGGCGGGAATAAGAAGTAGGAGAGGCTAGAAGAGGATTAGTAACCACGTGGGTCTCAACTTTCCAACCGAACCCCAGGAACTGAAATTGAAAGCTTTAACTTTTCTAACTATACATTAATAGCAGAAATAAATACCAGGAGTAACTGTTGACCCAAGTGAAAGGTGGTTGTTCAGAGATCATTTTTGAAAGCAGCATTTGCTGTGCAAACCTTAAAATGCTATATAAATCCTAATCGTTATTAGTATAATTCTACCACCTGCCCGCTGCAGCCACACACACCTGTACGCAGCTTTAACTCCATGCTTACGGCCCCATGCCATCCTCAAGGGCAAGAGCTGGGTACCTTATTCCACTTTTACTACTCACAAAGACTGCCCCTGGAGTATGAAAGTAAGGGGGGAGGGGAGGTGGAGGGTGCAAATTAGGCCATGGTCCTACAGATGGCCAGAAAGTTTGCAGCAGCTGGGACGGCTACACCCCACAGTTCTCCCCGCTGGGGTCCCGGGGCGCGTTTCACTTCGCCGGCCCCCGCCCCCTTGCCCTTTCCCCCGGGACGCAGGTGTGGGACCCGATGCCCACCCACTCCCTTCAGGCTCCCCGCGGGAGGATCAGGGCGCTTACCAGGTACTCCCCTCGGAAGCACGGCATCCTGCCAACCGGCTGGCCGGCCGCCACTGGGGACTAGGAGCCGGGGCCACCCCCGCCGATGCCCACTACGGGGAGATGCATGAGCTGCAGGCAGCACTGCCCGCAGGTGGTCCCTGTGGCCTCAGAGGGTGGAGCTGGGCGGGCAGCGCCTCCACGTGGCCAGCGGGGGCCCGGAGGGGTGCGGACTGCAGAGCGTCCCCAAGGCCAGCAGCCCCACCTCTCGCACCTCTCCCCGCCTCTCCCGAGCCCCGCCTCAGCATCTCGGAGCCCCACCTCCCCTCCGGCCTCCAGGAGCCAGGTGACTTCCTAAGTCGCAGAAGGACCTGGACCGGGGCGTGAGTCAGATTGTTTCATTTGCCCTGCGAACTTCATACCTGGGGGGTTTAGAGAACCGGGAGACTCACTGCCCTCCCTGGACGCTGTGCCTGGGAGCAAATACGGAAACCCGTTTGTTATTCTGGGACTAATACCGCAGGATGGAGTGGGAAGGGTACTGAACGTGGAGCCAGAAGAAATCTGGGTTCAAATCTCCCTTCTTTACATACTTACCAGTTGTGTGACTATGGGGAAGCACCGTGTTGCAGGGGAATACCCAGTGATCTGTGAGACCCTGAACAAAGCACTCAATATACTGGACTATAGTTTCCTCTGTGGTAAAGCCTGGGGGTTGTATTAGATGACCTGATCCTAAATCATTTCACCACTCTGTGGCCCAGGCCACTCATTAAAGACTAAATTATCTGCTTGGGCTTAGCGGTTTTCCACATCAGGCAGGTGACTCCCCAACAAATAAACTCACTGGGAAAGGACTCGAATTTCTCCATCAATAAGTTTTTAAAGTAGGGCTGTGTGGTGCAGCAAATAGACCATTGACCCCTAGAATCAATTTATTAGATTCAAACCTCATGTCTGATACTTACTAGCGGTGTGATCCTGGACAAGTCCCTTATCCTCTTTGTGTGTAAAATAATAGCACCTACCTCGGAGGTAACTGTGACATCAAATGAGATAATAATGTATGTAAAACATTCTATAAATTCCAAGTATTATGACCCTTACGAGATTATAAATTCTCTGAAGGTAAGAAACGATGCCTTTTATGCCACCCATTTCCTAGGCCTGTGCATTGTATAACTGCAATTAATCAAGAGCTATGCAATGGATGACTATTCAATGTAATAATAGTAACAATAGCATTTAGATAGTATTTTCTATAAAAATATTCTCATTCGATCTTCACAACAACCGTAGCAAGTTGGTGCTATCATTCTTCTCATTTTACAGATGAGGAAACTGAGGCAGATGGCAGTTAAGTGACTTGCCCAGGGTCATACAGGGGATAAACATCCAAAAGTAGATTTGAAGTCAGGTTTGTGTGATTCTGAGTCCAGCACTCTGTCCGTTGTGTCACCTAGCTACCCCAAGCCTGCACTACCCATCTTAGTGCCTGCTATTTGCCAGGTCTTTGTTAGGCATTGGGTATATACAAAGAAAAGGTACAAACAGTTCCTTCCTGCCCTGCAGGGATTTGCATCTTACTTGGCGGATATAACATGTACACAGATAAATAAATATGAAACAGATACAAAATAATTTGGTGGGGGTTGGCGAAGATGGAGGCTGAACAACCAGTTGGAGGATCACGAAGGGATTCTTGGGAGAGGGGCATTTGAGCTGAACCTTGAAGGGAGTTAGGGATTCTAATAGACAGGGGAGAGGAGAGAGAATATTCTTTTTTTTTTTAAGTTTTCTTTTTTCTTTTCCAGAAGTTGAAAAACAAATCTTTATTTTCTAGAAATAAAAATAATTCTATTTAAGATAATAGCAGGATTTTGGGGGGTATGTGTGTGTGAGCATTTGTATCCTTAGACTCTTAGTACAGGGCTTGGCACATGGCAAGCACTTGATAAGTACTTATTGACTGATATAACTCCCTCTGAAAGAGGAAAGATGTTCAGATTTTAGCTGGGAGGGATAATATCTCAATTATGAAATTAGTACATTTTGCTTTCTCACTTGTTATGTTTCGATTCCACTAAGACCCTGAAGGAAAAGTAGAGCAGGCGTTGTTAGAATCCATCATTATCTCCTGAAAGTGGGGCTTAAGAGGGTAAGTGATCAGTAAGGAGAAGATGGGGTAGGATGTGATAGATGGGCCACCGTCTATGACCTTTGAAAAATCACGGAAAATGGAGAGGTGCTACCAGGAGGAGGTAGATGAGTGTCCTGACTTTTTTTTTCTTTTTCTTTTCTTTTTTTTTTTTAAGGGATAAATTCTTCAAAGTCAGAATTAGTAAGTTTGACTTCAGTTCCTGCCAAAATTCAAAATTTGTTCGTCACTTAAAAAAAGTATTTTTTAAAATTCAAAATAAAAACACTTATTAAAATAGGATTATAAGAAAAACCTCAATAAAGCACTTTCCCCTATAAAAGTTAAGGCACTCTCTTCCCCAAATACATGCATTGTCAGTAGGAAAGGGGGACATTTAAAGGGAATGCATGTAGCCAGGTAACCCATAGAGACCTCTGATTTTCCAGGGCTGCTGTTATCTTCTGGCGATGTTGTAGTATTACTCTTGCTGGGCCTGCTCTCTACTAAGGCTGTTGTTTCTGCTGGACATTTCCTTCTTTCCTTCCTTCCTTCCTTCTTTCTTTCCTTCCTTCCTTCTTTCCTTCTTCCTTCCTTCCTTCCCTTCTTTTCTTCTTTTGTTCCTTCCTCCCTTTCTTTTTCTTTCTCTTCCTTTTTTCCTTTCTCCCTTTCTCTTCTTTCCTTCTTTTCTTTTTCTTTCTTTCTCCCTTTCTTCCTTCTTTCTTTTTTTCTAGAAAACTGTTGATAAACAGAAATATATTATCTCTCTCTCCAATTCCCTATTCCATTAGAAAAAAAGAAAAACAAATTCCACGTAACAAATATGAGTAGACAAAGAAAATAAATTCTCTCATTGTCCATGTTCAAAATATATATCTTATTTTTCACCCTGAATCTCTCATTTCTGTCTTCTCAGTTAAAATAAAGTAAAATCGATGCTTTTCTTAGAATCCTAATTCAATAAATATTTTTATTTTTAACTTAAAAAAATAAATAACATGCTTCGTCATTGGTCCTCTGGAGTCATGGGTGGTTATTGTGTTGCTCAGGGTTCTTAAAGCTTTTGAAGTTGTTTTTATGGCTGAACAAGTGTATCAGCAATGCAGTATTCACAATGCCTACAGTAACTATAAATATGCTGATATAGTTATTAATCACAAAATGGAACAGGCTCTCTACATAAGAAATATAGATAGTGCATTCATTTAAATACCAGAAAACTGAGTCCCAAAACCAGAAAGTCAAAGCCAACCCAGTAGTGATGAAGTTGGCACATGTGGTCAAA
>CM053584.1:331663450-331683429 GCA_028627135.1 Pseudochirops cupreus | reverse complement strand
CTGGAGTGGCTTATACGGACTGATGCTAAGTGAGAAGAGCAAAACCAGGCAAAACCTGTACACAATCACAGACACACAATCACAGACACATCGTACATATGATGACCAACCTTGATAAACTGGACTATCCTCAACAACACACAGCTAAAGACAACTCTACAAGCCTCAGGATGGAAGGAGATATCTCAACTCAGAGAAAGATATAGAAAGACTATAGTTTAAATGGAGACTGAAGCAAAACACGCTATTGTTCTTTTTCATGTCTGGTTTTGCTTTTTTTTTCCTCAGTGATCACTCATTGGTTACAACCCTTCTATATGACCAAACTATTGTACGGTGTGAAAGTATTTGCAGATCCTATACATGATTGCACGCCACCATGGCGGGGGGAGGGGAGAAAATCTGAAACTCAAGGGATTGTGGAACTGAGTCTTGTAAATTAAAAGTAAATCAACAAGTCATAAAAAAAAAGAGTATTTAGGTAAAGAGAATGTACACATAGTTGCAAACAGATTTCTAAAATGGTGAGACCAAAATGATTCCACCAATAGCACATCCATGTACCTGTTTTCTTACAGGCACGGCGACGTTTATTTATTTGTTTCCTCCTTTTTTTTGGCCAACTTTACCCATCTGAGAAGCATGAGGCTTTAATTTATATTTCTTTGGCTATTAGTGATTTGGAAATTTTTTTTCATTATGCCATGGATGGCTAGTTTATTCCTTTAAGCACTGCCTACTCATTTCTTTGGCCCATTTACCAGCTGAGGAATGGCTCTTCTTATAAATCTGAATCACTTCATTATACCTTTATCAGAAAAACTTGCTGCAAAGCTGCTTTCCCAGCTGTTTCCACACTAATCTTAGCTGCATTAGATTGGTTACTGCAAAAACATTTTATGTAAAAAAATTGTCTGTTTCATCTTGTGTGATCCTCTTTATGCACTGTTAGATAGTGAACTCTTCCCCTATCCATAGGTCTGAAAGATTTCTTTCTTGTTCCCCTAACTTATGTGACATTTTAGACCTAGGTCACATATTCATTTGGCATTTATTTTGATATGAAGTGTTGGTCTAAATTTAATTTCCACCAGACTGTTGTCCAGTTTTCCCAACAGATTTTGTCAAATACTGGGTCCTTACCACAGTAGTTGGAGTCTTTGTATTTATCCAACACTAGACTTGTAGGTTGGTTTGGTTCAATGTGGAGTAGCTCTAATCCAGTGGTTCTCAACGTTCCTAATGCTGCGACCCTTTAATCCAGTTCCTCATGTTGTGGTGACCCCCCAACCATAAAATTATATTCGTTGCTACTTCCTAACTGTAATTTTGCTACTGTTATGAATCGTCATGTAGATATCTGATACGCAGGATGTATTTTCATTGTTACAAATTAAACATAACCCACGGGTTGAGAACCGCTGCTCTAATCTGCTCAACTGATTGATCTTTACTTTTCAATCAGTATCAGACTGTTTTTGATGATTACTTTAGATCTGATATCTAGGCCTCCATCTTTCTACTTTTTTTTCATTATTTCCCATGAGATGCTTGACCTTTTGTTCCTCCAGATGAATTTTTTCTGGTTCTACAAACTACTACTACAGAAATTTGATTGTTATGGCACTAAATAAATAAATCAATTAAGGCTGTTTTGACACTTTTATTTATTGGTTTGGTTTGCCCATGAGCAATTCATATTCCTCCAATTCCTTTGATCTATTTTTATTTCCATAAAGTAGTTTGGAGCCGTATTCGTATGATGCTTATGTGTCTTGTTCTATAGTTCTTGAATGGAATTTCCCTTTCTATCTCTTCCTGCTGAGTTTCATGGCTAATACACAGAAATGCTGATGATGGATTTTATGCCTGCAACTTCGTTGAAGTTATAAGTTTCTTCAAAAACAATTTTGTTGATTGTTTTAGGGTTTTCCAAGAACACCATCATATTATCTGCCTAATAGTTAATCTTGTTTTATGGACCTATGCTTATTCTCTCAATTTCTTTGTCTTATCTTATTGCTATAGCTAGAATTTCTAATATTACAGTACATAGAAGTGGTAACAAATGACTATCCTTGTTTCACCCCCAATCTTTCTGGAAAGGACTCTATTTTAACCTTGTTACATAAAATGCTGGCTCTTGGTTTTAAATATGTATCATTCACCATTAAATAAAGGTCCATTCATACTTATATTTCTCTCGTTTTAAAGGCAACTAGGTGGTGCAATTGACAGAGTTCTGGACCACAAATCAGGAAAACCAGAGTTCTAATCAGGCTTCAGATACTCACTAGCTGTGTGACTTTAGGCAAATCACTTAAACTTTGCTTCTATGTCCTTAGCTGTAAAATGAGAAAAATAACAGAATCTAAAACTTCCAGGGTTGTCATGAGGATAAAATGAAGTAATATTTAAAAAGTAGTCAGCAAAACTTGAAAGGCTGTAAAAATGTTAGTTACTATTATAAATGAGTGTTGCATTTTATCAAAAGTGCTTTTCTGTGTATAGTGACATAATCATATTATTTTTTCTGGTATAGTTATTAATATATTCAATTAGATATTTTTCCTAATATCAAACCAACCCTACATTTGTAGTATAAATCCAAACTGGTCATAGTAAAGATTTTTATAAAAATTATATAATCTTTTTGATATATTGGTTTAGCCTCTTCGCTAATATTTTATTTAAAATTGCAGTTTTTTTCCCTCTATTTTGACACTCCCTGGTTCAGCTTTCCAGATCATATATGCATCATCACAGGAATTTAGTAGGATCCTTTCTCCTATCTTTGTAAAGAGTTTATATGTTGAAATTAATTGTTCTTTGAAAGTCTGACAGAATTCATTTGTGAATCCATCTAATCCTGGGTTTGTCTGGTTTTTTTTGCTTTGGGAGTTCATTTATGATTTATTTGATTTCTTTTTTTGAGACTGGGTTATTTAAATTCTCTATTTCTTGTTCTGTAAGATTGGGAATTTTATATATTTTTGTAAATATTCATCCATTTCTTTTAAGATGTTGGTTTTGTTGGCACATAGTTAAGCAAACTGGTTTCTAATCACCTATACTGCTTCTCCATTTGATGTGAATTCTTTTTTCATTTTTGAAACTAGTAATTTGGTATTTCCCTTCTTTTTAGTCAAAGTAACAGTTTACATATTTTATTCTTCCATGAAATAAAATCTGTTCTTTCTGGGACTGACCACAAGGTCCCCTCTCCCAAAACAGAGCAACAGAGCTATATGGGCCTTTACATCTGGTGGTCAAGTCTTGAGTCTCAGTTCCTCCAACTGGAATGAAGTGATCATCTCTGACACCCTGGCTTTTGCCTGGGGACTGAGTTTCACATCCCTCTCCTGGGGATCATGATGGCAGCAGCCATACTGAGGCCATGCTCTTTTCTCCAGTCTGAGCCCCTGTAGGGGTTGACTCACATGGTGGTCAGAGTCAAGTCTTGTGGTAGTCAGGGGAGCTGGGCTAGAAGTGCTTTCTCCTAGTTTGCCATCTTCTCCTGTCCCTTCTGCAGAAACTGATCTGTTCCTTTTGAAGCACCTCTCACTCATGGCAGCCTTTACCATGTTAACATGGACTGATTTCTTGGTCTATCAAAGAGAGCTTTAACAAAGAGCAAACCCCCAAGGTGAAGATCTTCACTTGGGGTTCATGAATACTTCATTCTGTCCACCAGACAAAAGGAGCGGGTACACTCAAGTGGAACATGATAATGGGGGGAGGGAGGAAGGGAGAGTTATTTCGGTTCTTTTAAAAGGCTTATTTTTTCTCAAAAGGGCAAAAATATTTGTCTTTGATTTTTATTTTTAACTGAAGCAATCTGGCTTATGTACAGCAGGGAAAGAATTTTAACCTTCATCACCCCCAAAGGAAAAGATAGCTATGAATTATTGTTGGCAAAAAGATAACAGATTTATTTATAGATATGTTTTGGAATGTGTTTTCCATGAATACACCAAAAAGGAATTGTGTGCTGCCTCATTATGACAATAATTTTTTAAACTAACATACATATAGTTTTAAGATTTACAAAGCATCTTCTTCTTTCAAACCTGTAAGTTTGGTAGTACAAGTATTATTATCTCCATATTTCAGATGTGTAAATTGGAGATTACATGTTCTGCCCATGGTCACGTAATTTGTAAATGTCAGAGCAAGGCTCTTTCTAATATATCATGGTTTCATATTTTCCCTAATCCACTATACATTGCCAGGTTATGTTGTAAAGAGATAGCAGATAGCCAATATAACACTCAATGGAGAAACACCATAAGCATTTCAACTAAAATCAGATCCAAAGCAAAATATGCCTTTTCTTACTGGTTTTATTTGATATATTATTAGAAATTCTAGCAATAAAACAGTATTAAAAGGGGGTTAATGCTGGGATTGAAAAAGTCAAAATATCATTATTTACATGTGACAAGGGATTGTATCTAAAAAATCCAACCATCTCAACCAAACTGTTACCAGAGGCAATGAATGAGTGGAAAATGATTGTAATGTAGAAAACAAAATGATTATTTTTAAAGCTCTTCCTAAGTAGTTATCATCAAAACTATTGCAGGCTGGGCAAAAAAATAGAGAAGCAGATAAATGGAATAAAACAGACCAGAAATCTAATCCAATGTCTATAAAACATAACTGTTTAAGAAACCTTTAGAAAAAAAAATTGTCTTAAACTGGGGAAAGGATTATTTAACAGAAACAGAGAAAAAAAAAAAGGAATGAAATATTTCTCTCTATTATGGAAGAGAGATTTTTCCAACTCAACAAATGAAAGAAATTACTGAAGACAAAACAAATATGCTTGTCTACATCAATTTTTTAAATTGCGCAGCAACAATAACAAAAAAAAAACAAAAGAAAAATAACTGAGAAAAAATTTTAGCAAAAATTTATTCCATTTAGTAATCTTTTTGTAATGTTTTAGAGTCTGGAAGTATAAGACCCTCTTCATTCCTCAGCTGTTTTTCTCTTGGACAATTAATATTCTTGTTTCCTTTCTCTTCCATATAAATTTCATTTGGATTTTGTATTATTCTATATACAAGCCCCTTAATATACTGAATTCATAAATAAGAGGAACTTCCAGATGATACTAATACAGCTCAGCACCTTCTCAGCAATTTATAGTCTTAAAGAGTTGCCTAGAAAACACTGTGAAAAGAAATGACTTTCTCAGGGTCCAACAGCCAGTATTATGCTAGAAGGCAGACTTGAACCCAGATGTTCCTGACTTTGAGGCCAGTTTCTTATTTGCTATGTTTACCTGCCTTTCAGAGGGTAAATTGGACAAAAACTAACCCCTAAAGTATAAAAGGAACTATTAGTAAGTCACATAGGTAAATCCTAACCTACAGTGGATAAATGGCCTAGAAATATAAACAGCCAGTTTTAAAAAAAGAAGTACAGATTATTATTTACTTGAAAATATATTAAAGTTTACTAACAATCAAAGAAATGCAAATTAAACCAATCTGAAGGTAATCCCATAACCATTAAATTAATAAAAGTAGTTAAAAGCAACAAAATTCAGTGCTGGTGCAACGTGGAGATATGAACACTCATTCATTCCTCATGGAACTGCAAACTTATACAGCACTTCAGGGAAACAATCTGCTACAATATATAGTCAACAATAAAGGGATAATCACACCTCTATGAGCTGAGAATTCTGTTGTTGGGAATATACCCTGGCAATGCTACCAAAGATAAAAAAGGGGGCGTGTGTGTGTGTGTGTGTGTGTGTGTAAGGGGCCTAACTGTGTAACTCCAGGGAAAGCATTAAAGCAGGGGTGGGGAACCTGTGGCCTTAAGGATGTCCTTAAGGCCACAGGTTCCCCAACTCTGGGTTAAAGTGAAAAAATCAGACCCAGAGTGATGGATGCCATGCTAATGATACCCAGACAAAGAAGAGGGAAAGAGAATAAATATACCAAGAACCTCAATGGGCACTTGGAGGGAGGGGCTGGAAAGGTGTGAAGACCACTTATTTTGGATGAGGCTTGCTGTTTCATTGGTCTAAGGAAGCAGGTCACCCTCCCTGCCACTGGGAGTCTTAGAGAACTGTCCAGGGTCCTGAGCAGCGCAGAGATGTGCCCGAGGGTCCCACAGCCAGGGAAGTGGAAGATGCCACTACCCCATGCTGCCTTTCATAATAACTGATCACTATAACACGATGGCACTAACATAATGGAATGATTTAGGAACAGAAATTCATTTAAATGTAGTTGCTAAGTAAATTCTGCGGGTTGTACTGATGTTCAATATTCAGTTTTGAGGAGGCAGCTCTGGAGTCAGAAAATCCAGGTTCATACTCAGAGTCTGTTGCTGTGCCTTGTATGACCTTGGGCAAGACACTCATAACTTCCACCTCTCGTAAGCCTTTAAGCTGTAAAAAGGTGTTACGTTCCCTGACTTCTGAGGTCTAAATCTATTTAAAAGTGGTGACACAGTATACATTGCACACATAAATGAATATGCACAAATGAATTTCAGGGCAAATAAAAATATAACTTCAAATATAATAGAAGAATTTGTTAGAAAGCAACCCCAAACTGCAATAAGTCAACCAAGAATTTCAACGGAGAGCTCGTTAAATTCACACGCACATTTCAGTGATGCTAGAGTCAACGTATACCCCAAGCTCAGGGGATACATAAATGAAACAGTTGAATAATTTCTAGACATTAGGTAGAAAACTTTTTTCGCTTCAAGTTTCTTCTATTTACATTAATGAACTATTTACAAGACTTAAAAGAACTCTCATGAACTTCATTCTGGAGTCATATTTTTGTTAAATCCCTTTTTTAAGGTTAAACGAGATTAAAATTTAATTTCAATAATAATCATAATTACGTCTATGTTGGCATGCAATAAACTGCATTTAAGCCCCATGGGAATTCATACAAAGCTCAGAAAAGTGGCTAACTTACCAAGGATTCAGAGTCTCTCTCAGCTCTCTTCTCTTCAAACAAACGTATTTTAACAGCACTCATCTTATCGGTATCAGCAAGGACATAATGCCTTGGATTATAGTCTTTGGACAAGCTACCAAGAAGCCTCAGAATTTCTGTGGTGTGCCCACCTGAAAACAATATTGAAGATCACTGAGATTAAGAAATATATGATGTAAGTCAACAACTGACAAGCAGCAGACCTATTTGCCCAATCTGATTTTACAGTAAACATTTAAACAGAGGACTACAGTTCCTTTCTAAGAAACAAGTAAGGAATGGAGAGACTGATCTCTGCCTTCATGCATCATCCAATCAGAGTGGCAGCAGCTTCCAGACTTCTGGTCCAACACCTGTAGCCACTATCCAGAGAAGAAACTCCTATGGAGAAAGGGGCCAGGCATCCCCAAATTCCATCTACTGAGTGGAAGCCAGCCTGGCTGAAACAGCAGGACATTCTGAGGAAGACACAAGTGGTGGTTTGTGCTAGGAAAGTAAAATGGCCACCTCCCTTTTGAACCCAATGGAGATAGCTCAGAGGACCCTTAACCCAACAACCTTGGGAGTAGCAGTGCCTCCTAGACCAGGAGCCTTGCCCTCCATCGCTGTCAATGAAGGAAGCATTCACCACGGCTAAGGAGCCCACCTTCCTTACCTTCACCAACAGCAAATGAATCAGGCACAAAGGCCCAAGAGCCCTGAGAGCAGCAGCATCTTCCAAACCATGGGTACTACTGCTTCCAGAACAGCTTCCTCAACCCAACTCAGGGAAGCGACCCCTGTGGAGAGACAATGGGGCCTGGCAACTACTCCTACAGGTGATAATACTGTCATTCCCAAAGACTTAGGAAAGGAAGTTCTTGCCAAAATCCTTGGCACTGTCAAATTGTTCAGTCTGATATGACTGGTGTGATTTTATTGGAAAAAAATGATATTTTAAAAGACACATCTCCATCTGCTTTCCAATGCATCCTAAGGACTATGGGCCCTTTCCATCTGACCTGTAGGTGAAATCTTTCATGTATGCTCTCTTTATACTTAATAAGGATGTATAATTAATTATTAATGGCAGCTCCTATATCAGACGTCTCCTGATTCCTTCCTTCCCACCCCTAAATGCTTATGACTCATCCTCAAGATCACTGGGTACTTATCTTGCATATACTGATCTGTGTATACATAGTCTCATTCATGAAAAGAAAGTTCTTTAAGGGCGGGAATTATGTGATTTTTCCCCCTATGAACTCTGCCCCACCCCCCCTCAGCCTAGCACAGAACATGCCTGCCTGCTGTACGGAGCTCAGTCAGTGGTTCAGCCAGCTTTTATTAAGTGCTTACTCACTGCCAGGCCCTGAGCTAAGGGCTTAGTTCATACTTATTGAATGATTATGTTTTAAAATTTTTATCATGTTTCTTACTGTATTTATTTATACATGTTTTATTTACATATTTATAATAGACATATTTGTATATACATTAATATATATTGGGGAGAACATTAAATGCAAACCACACTATGGTACCTCCCTTGTTAAAAAGAAAAAGAAACACATTTTACTTAGTAACTATCAGATCACAGAATTAGAGCTGGGGTTCTTACTTTGTGTCACAAATCCCTTTGTCAGTCTGGTGAAGACTATGGACCCATTCTCAGAATTATGTTTTCAATAACTTTGAGACAGAGACGACTGAAAATAAAGATGCTATTTCTCCCCACACGTTGATGGACACTCTGAAATCAACCCACCAACTCTAGTTTAAGAACCCCTGACTTGGAAAACCCTTCGATGTACACTCTCTGTCTCTTTATCTCTCTTGTTCTCTCTGTCTCTGTCTGTCTGTCTCTAAAAACATATGAAGACACCAAGGCCCTAGCAAGCTGCAAAAATGTATTACTATCAAGAAAGGCGATTCATCTTCTCTTTGGTTTAGTTGGAGGAGATCCTACACCTCCCTTTTACCTCCATAGATACTGCTGGTGGTAGAGTGGGTGGGGCTGTGGGCCTGGAGTCAGGAAGAACCGAGTTCAAACTCTGTCTCAGACACTCTCTAGCAATGTGACCCATGGCACTTCACTTAACTTCTGTTCACCTCAAGTTCCTCAAATGAAAAATGGGAATAGCACCTACTGCCTAGGGTTATTGTGAAGATTAAATGAGATGGTCTTTGTAAAGCCCTTTGCACACTGCCTAGCACACAGCAGGTGCTTAATGATTGCTTACCTCCTTTCTTCCTATTCAAAGTCTCAGCGAGATCCTCGTTTTATGACTGAGTTTCAAAGCATTTAATTAACTGTTTACATTTTCGGGGTTTGGTAGCCACAAATTCTACTGCCCCGTAGAAAGCTATGCTCACACGTCATCATTATCTTGTGAGCTGAGTTAATCCTCCACAACTTTATCACCATAATGCCTATGCTTAAAGAAAACCCTAAATGGACATGCTCAGGTCCCAGTTAATGTGAATGAATAATGAAATCTCATGAAGTGGTTGCATTACTCAAATTTGTTTCTGCTGCATGCTTCTACTGAGCCAGAACCAATGACCACATTTTACACAATTATAGCTTCAAGTAGTTCGAATTCAAATACATGTGACCACTTGAGGGGATTTATTATTTGCACTAATCAGGACCCAGATGTAACAATTTGATTTTCTTTTATTCCTCTAACCCCAGATTTTGCAGACCTAAGTCTCACAGAGCTAACTGCCTCTCTTCACCTTTGTTATTGATCACCTCTCAATTTTTCTGGATGATCATCTACCTACATAATGCTCTATATCTACCTACATTGGACTTTCCATGTTAAGAGTAGACAAGGTTCATGTGTTTTATTATTCTACTTTAAAAAAAGGTTTATTAATGTATTTTTTCTTGATGGGCATAGAAAACCTTCCAATATCTTTCCCTGGCATCCATCACAGAGAAAAACAGTTAAGCGACCAACAAAATGGTTATGCACAATAATGGATATAACATTCCACACTTGTCAAGTCAAAACAACAAGCATTTATCAAGCACCAGCTATGTACTAGGCACTGTGTTAAATGCTCAAGATTCAAGACAAAAAACAGTCCCTGTTCTCAAGGACTTCACACAAGCTGTTCAGAGGATAACGGGGTAGTATCAGAGGGAAGGCAGTAAGGTTAAGGAGGACTGGGAAAGTGTTCTTACAAAGGTGAGACTTTAGTTGAGACCTGAAGGAAGACAGGGCAGAGATAATTCAGGAGAGAATTCTAGGTAATGGAGACAGTGAAAATGCCCAGGAGTCAGAGATGGAGTCTCTTGTTCAAGAAACAGCAAAAGGCCACTGCCATCCATGGTTACTGGAGGAGCAAGGTATAAGAAGAGAGGAAACACAGGGAAGGCCCAGGTTGTGAAAAGCCAAACAGAGGATTTCATGTTTGATCCTGGAAGCAATAGGGGACAATGGAGTAGAATGAATAGGACGGTGCACCAGACAGAGCTGAGCTTCAGGAAGATCAATCTGATTTTGGGGTGGGGAACCTGTGGCCTCAAGGCCACATGTAACTTTGGGGAACTTTGGATTCAAAAGGCTGCACCTGAGGACCTAGAAGTCCACAAGTGGCCATGAGGCTGCAGGTTCCCCTCCCCTATATAGCTGACTGGAAGAGGGGAGTGACTAGAGGCAGGAAAACCAACCAGCAGCATGAGGTGATGAGGGCCTGGACCAGAGTAGAGGAGTGTTTAATGATATACCCAACATTCCACACCTGTGGCCTCCAAACCTTTATACCAAGAGGAAAAAAATGTGTCCCATCATCTGTCTGCTGGAACCACGGCTGGTCACTGCATTTGACTGGAAAGCCGGTGACTACTGGTGTTGCTTGTCTTTACCTTATTGTAGTCACTGGGTAACCACCTCTATTTCTGCTTATTTCATTATGCAGCAGTTCATACAAATCTTTCCAAGTTTCTATGAATTCCTCATATCTGTAATTTCTTACAGCACAACACTCCATGACATCGTAGCACAAATTGTTTAGCCATTTCCCAACTGATAGGTACCCTTTTGTTTCCATTTTTTAATACTACAAAAAGTAGTGGCAGTTTTTCTCTCTTCAGCCTTCTTTAGGTATAAGCATGGTAGTGGAATCTCTGGGTCAAAGGATAGGGACAGTTAATTCACTCTTCTAGCATAAATCCAAATTATTTTCCAGAATAGACAGATCAATTAATTCACAGCTCTACCAAGAATATATTAATTAATGTGTCTGTCTTCCCACAGCCTTTCCAATTCTTTTCATTTTAACAAGATGTTATGTGTTTAATAAATGCCTCTTCGATTGGGTTTACTGTAAATATTTACATTAGCTTTATTTCAACCTAAATATAAGAATACTGTTGTGAAGATCAATGGAGAGTATGTAAAAGTGACTTGCAAATCTTAAGGTGTTACATAAGCAAATGTAAACATGAATGCATATAAATGTATAAATAAATCGATATAAACGTATGGGCATATAAATATGTAAATATATGCTCTGCAAGCAAATGTACGAATATAAATAATATAAATGTATAGGTATGTAAATGTAACTATGAATGTATAAGTATATTTTGTTACGTCATTTTTCAGTCACGTCAGACCCCATTTGGGGTTTTCTTGGCAGAGATACTGGAGCGGTTTGCTATCACCTTTTCCAGCTCATTTTACAGGTGAGGAACTGAGGCGAACAGGGTTAAGTGACTTGCCAAGGGTCATTTGGTTAGGAAGTGTCGGAGGCCAGATTTGAAATGACAAATACAGGTATATAAATTATTATAAATGCATAGGCATAGAAATAAAAATGTACAGAGATACAAATACATACAAATGCACAGGTATAGAAATCTAAATAAATAAAATATATAGGGATATAAAGAAATATTAGTGCATAGGAATATATGTGAATAAACACAAATGTATAGGTATATATAAAATGTTTAAATAAAGGCATATGTAATAAATCTGTATATGTAAATAAAATGTATAGGGATATAAACAAATATATAGGTATGTAAACATAAATGTGTGGCATATAAATGTATAGACATAGACATATACAAAATGTGAACACAAATGTATATATGGACATAAATACATATATAAAACATATACAAATAATTATGTATATGCAAAATATAAGTAAATGACTGACAGATATCTCTTCTGGTAAGCTTCTTCACAACTAGCATTGTTTTTATCTTTTGTGCCTTCAGGACCTAGTACAGATGGCACATACTAGGCACTTAATAAATGCTTGCAGATTCATTCTATATTTGCATGTATATGTGTACACACACACACACACACACACACACACACACACACACAGATGTCTAGTGGAGGACCCTGAATGTTGGTAACCTGTGGGATTATGACATCCTCTATCCAACAACCAGACCAGGACTTGGCCTCACCTCTTCATGCTAGAATTGTGTGTGTCTATATACACAGGTATTTACATACATATACATACATATTTGTATACCTTTATATGCCTGTGCACTTATATAGGGAGCCAGTGAGGTTAACCATCTCCCAAGAGTGGGAGTCTGGTACACTAGTACTTACTAGAGCAGGTCATAACCTCTCTGGGCCTCAGTTTCCTCATCTGTAAAAGGGAGGCATTGGACCAAGTCCCTCCCAGCTGGAAATCTGGGGTCCAAGGACCCCAAGTGCTAGGTAAGGAGGTGACCTGCATGGGGGGAGGAAACTGACATGGAGGAAATCACAGAGGAGTGAACAGGAAGCGTCTAAGTTCTAGTTCTCTGTTTGTTTGGGGCTTTTCTTGAATTCAATTAAAAGGAATCTGGAAAGCTCCAACATTGGTGGCTAGGGGGTACAGGGGTTGGAGGGCTAGACTTTAGACTTGGGAAAACTCGAGTTTAAATCCTAGCTGTGAGCCCTGGTCAGTTCATTTAATGTCTTTGGGTCTCAACGTCCTCATCTGTAAAATGAGGGCGAGGGCATCAATTTTCTAGCTTTAAAATCGATTATCTTATTTATTTGCATCATTAACATCACTGAGCCCCAACTCTCCAGTTAAACGTGGATTCAACTCGGGCCAGTAATTAACAAAAACTACATAGACCAGCATGCATCGCTTCAAGCAAAGCAGAAGGAGGGAATTAAAAAACAAAACAAAATACCACAAAGCCGCGTTGTCTTTTGGGACTTGTAGTCCTGAGGGAGGCTGGGGGGGGGAGGGGCGATGTCATGTGACCGGCGAAGCTACGACCTCGGTCTACTCACCGGACCCGGCCACTACCAGCACCCTGACGGACACAGGACACTCTTCTTTTCGGAAGCAGAGCCACAGCCGCAGCAGTACGAGAGCGGCAACACCCCCCACAGCGATCAGGCAGAGGAGGAAATTCATACTAGCCGAGAGGGCCCATGAGCGCCGCAATCAGGAAGGGAAGTCCGCGGTAGAAGTTCGAAAGCTACGGGAGCCGAGGAAGCTCGAAATGTCTCAGCCCCGTCGTTTTCCGTCGCGTTCTCGGCTGCCTGGACTGCCGATTCGCTCGAGAGGTGGCGCTCGGGTCTAAGGAGGGCGGGGAATGATGGAAATGATCTCATTTCTCTCACAGCTGTAGGCCTGGGGGGCGGGACTTCCGACTGGAGGAAACACGAAAGTGCGACCCCGGGTACCTGTGCAGTCTGCTCTTCCAGAGACTGGCTCCTCCCTTTGAGGCCGGGCGTTAATCATTCCCCCACCTCCTGCCCCAAGCGAGTACCGCGCCCGGCCCCTCTACTCTCAATACCACGTCCTCGTTTTGTCTGCTAGGGCCCCGGATATCCTTCCTTTTCTTTTTGTAGTTTTTTTGTAGAGTAATTGTGGTCCCACCCCTACCTGATTAAAGCCCTGCTGCTGCTCTTACCGCGCCAGGTTCGGGGGCTGGCCTAGGTAATTAGGTGCAGGGTTGAAATGATCCCGTCCTCCTCAGCTCTATATGCTGGGCTTCCCACCTACCTTTCTCAAAACTTACCTGCCTGTGCAGGTGATCAAAGAAAGTGGATTATCTGCAGTTGATCGGTGGTCAATGGATCAATCAGATACGATCAGGTGGTTTTCAGAAGAAGAAATTGAAGCCATTGATAGTCGCATGAAAAAAAAACGCTCTAAATCTCTAATGCAAATTAAAACAATTTGGAGGTACCACATCACACTATGAGAGTGGCTAACATGACAGAAAAGGAAAATGACAAATTCTGGAGAGGATTGGGGCATTGGGACACCAGTGTACCTTGGTAGAGTTGTGAACTGATCCAGCCATTCCGGAGAACAATTTGAGACTATGCCCAAAGGGCTATAAACTGAGCATAGCCTTTGACCCAACAATACCACCACTAGGTCTGTCATCAGAAAGAAAACACAGGAAAAGGATTCATAAGCACAAAAATATGCACAGCAGCTTTTTTTGTGGGGGCAAGGAATTAGAAACTGAGTGCATGTTTATCAATTGGGGAATGGCTAATATGATTGTGGTGCAGTAAGGAATGATGAAAAGGATGGCTTCAGAAAAGCATGAGAAGACAATATAAGCTGATGCAAAGTGAAGTGAGTAGTACCAGGGGAAGGTATTTAGTAACGACAGTATTGTAACCATGATCAATTTTGAAAGGCTTGATGGCTCTGATCAGTGCAGTGACCCAGGGCAACTGCAAAGGACCCTTGATGAAAAATGCTATCCACCTCTAGAGGGAAAACTGTTGGGTACTGAGTATAGGTTGAAGCATGTTTTCCTTTATTTTTCTTGCTTCCCTCTTTCCCACAAAGTGGTTAATGTAGAAATGTTTTGTGTGTCTTTGTGGTTTTATTTCTTACTTTCTTAAGGGGTGGAGGAGAAGGGGAGAGAATTTGGAACTAAAAAAATTGAAAAAAAGAAAAGATGGATAGTTTACATGTAAAAAATACATGACCAGATCAGCTGAAAGAAAATGCTAACTAAAACAGTTCTGAGGAACCCTTTGAACATCTACTAAAATGGCAAATATAAAATTAAGAGATCCTCTGTTGGGGGAAGAATTTGCTGTGGGGAAATAGATACCAATATACATTGCTGCAAATTAATTAAATTAAATTCAACAAAACTTTTCAACGATCTCAACCAAAAACAATTAATAGATTCAATAAGTGAATTCAGCAGAGTCTCCCTTACCAGATTAATCTGTAAAAAGACTACATTCTTATTTATGAGAAATAAAGATTTACAAAAAGTTTTTTGAAAAAGGAAATCCTAATTAACTATCAAAATAAGAGAAAACTTAACTGATGGGTCAGTGTTTATCATTTGGTAGGATTGGTAGAATAAAAATCATATTCCCCAAACAAATTCATATATTTTCTGCACTCAAAATCAGAATCCTACGAGGCTAGCTTCTTCATAGAGCTAGATAATTATTATGAAATTTATGTAGACAAACAAGGGGGCAAGAATATTAAGGTCATACTGTAAAGAAAAGTTGATTCTTTCAGGTTGGTCATTAAATCCTCACAGCCTAGCACAATGTTACTTAAGCACTTCTTAATTGTTGAATTTCATAGTATCATAGATTTAGAACTGGAAGGGACCTTAGAGATTATGTAGCCCATCCCTCTAATTTTATAGGGAAACTTGAGGCCCAGAGTGGTTAAGTGACTTGCCCAAGGTTACATAGTCAGTGGCTGGGTTGGGCTTTAAAACCAAGTTCTCCGATGGTTGTGCTTCCAGACAGTTGTATCAATTCAGGGATCTCACCAACACCTACTGAGGAAATTTAATGAAAACTTTGACAGACGGCCCCTTTCTAGTTTTTGAATTATTTTGTCCCTAGTCTCAGTTTGTATCTTGGGAATTGTTTATACAACCTAAGTGTTTTCAGTAGGGGACAACCTTAAAAATGAAAGTCCGAAGACAAAAAAAATTCTGAAGAAAAAAACCAGTATGAATGAGAAGAAAAATGGAAAGTCAGCAGTCAAAATAAGGCACTGGTTACAGGAAGACTAATGTGGAAGCACAGGGTGACTTCAAAACCAACTCACATTTGAAAAACACTTATAAGATAAGCAAGCAACAAAAACAGTTAAAAACACTCATGCAGTGTTTGGCAAACTCCAGATCATAAATTACTGAGGGGTGAGTAATCTAAGAAAAATTGCTGGGAAAACTAGAAAGCACTTTGGCAGAAATTAGGTTTGGTTTACAATCTTACACCATATACTACAATAAACTCAAAGTAGATGTTCAGCCTGAATCCAAAATGTCATACTGCTTAAAAAGGAGAAAAGATCAGTGACCTTTTACTACTCTGGCTAGAGGCAGAATTTTAAATGAAATGGATGGAAGAAAATAGGCAATTTAGACTACATAAAATTTAAAAGCTTGTGTAAATTAAATCACTAAGATGTAATTAGAAGAGAAATGGTAAGAATAGGAAAAAAGTCCCATTGAATGTACCTGAAAGTTTAATATCCAAAATAAAGAAGTAAATGTCACAAATATATGACATCAACGATCATAAACACCATTCCCCAATAAATCACTGGTCAAAGGATATGAACAGTTTTCAAAAAAATTTGCAAACTATAAATGACGACATGCAAACATACTCCATATCCCAAGCGTGAAAGGAATGCAAATTAAAACAATGATGAGACTCTACCTCAGACCATGTAAATTAAGCATGATGACACAAGATGCGGAGTTAGTGTTGAAGAAGCTGTGGGAAAACAGGCACACTGACAAAGACGAAATGAGGGAGTTATTGTACTCCCAGACTTTACAAAGCATTTACCACCAAAACTATATAGTACTGGTTGAATGATCAAATTCAAAGAGTAGTTATTAACAGATCAATACTGGTTTGGCAGGATATCTCCAGTGGAGTGTTTTAGGAGCTGGTCTTGGCCCTATATCATTTAACTTTTTGGTCCAAAACAGAATGCTTATCCAATTTTCAAATGACAGAAAGCTGAGAGGAAGAACTAACACGTTGCATAACAAAGTCGGGGTCCCAAAAGATTTCAGTGCCTGGCTCAAAGTAAGTAATAAATGCTTGTTGATTGATGGATCAGTCTCAACAAGCTATGACATTGAGTAGAACTTAATGAAATGAAATTTAATACAAATAAATGTAAAATCTTATATCTGGGTTCAAAAAATCAACTTCACAAGTACAAAATGAGGGAGGCGTGGTGAGATGGCAGTTCATCTGCAAAAAGATCTGTGTGTTCTAGTGGACTCCAAATACAATATAAATCAATAATGTGTTCTGGCAGCCAAGAAAGCAGATGCCATCTTAGACTATACCAAGAGGTAATATAATGGAACAAAGAAGTGATGGCCCCACTGGATTCTGCCTTCATGGGACCAGATCTGGACACTGTATTTTAGGAAAGATATTAATAATCTGGAGATCATCTGAAAGAGGAGAGCCAGAACTGTTAAGTTCATGCCATATGAGAACCATTTGAAGGAACAGAAGATGTTTAGCCTCAAAAAGAGAAGACTTGGGTAGGGAAAAGGAGAGCATGATAGTTGTCATCAAGAGTGGGAAGGGCTATATAACCTGCAAGAGGTATGAAACCTGTTCTCTTCATCCCCAAAGAGTAGAACTGGGAGCAGTAGGGGGAATTTGGGAAGAGACAAATATATGCTGCTATCAGGAAAAATTTCCTAACAATTAGAAGTCTCCAAAATTGGAGTGGGCTGCTGTTGGGAGCAGTGGGTTTTCTCTCACCGGAAGTCTTTAAGAAACGGACTAAAGATGACTACTTGTAGAAAGGATTCTTTTTCAGGTAGAAGTCACAGAAGACAGCTACTAAAATTCCTTTCAATTTTGACATTCTGCAATTCTGTGAAATAATGCTTTCCCTTTTACTCACTTCTTTCTAATTTTTGGATCTTCTTAGTCCTGATTTCCTTCTCAATCCATCTTTATATTCCATCTATTCCACAGTCTAGATATTTCTCTTAGTTCTCTGTCAGTCTCCAGTGGAGCAGAGCTTCTCAGCCATGATTTGCTTCCTCAGTAGCCTTTTAAAATTTTTTTATTTTTAACTTATGGAATAAAAGAAGCATTTTCATAACAAGAAAAAAAGATAATTGTATAGGAAACTGCAAATCTATTATGCACTTGCCATTCCTTTCAAACACACAACAAAATTACATAGAAATTTCTTTTTTTTCTTCTCTTCCCCCTCCCCTCCCAGAGGTGGCTACCATTGGACATAAATAGGCATATATATGTAAAATTATTCTATATGTACTTCTATTTATCAATTCCTTCTCTGGATGCAGATGGCATCTTTCTTTATATGTCCTTGCTAGTTAATTTGGGTATTTATAGTGCACAAAATAACTTATTGGACCTGTAGAAGGGAGGCTAAGTGATTGATCAAATCTGTATATTTATTATTGTTGCTATTATTGTTATCATTATTTATTGTCTGTTATAACTAAGTGCTAGCTCTGTCTTGGAAATACGTATTCTGAGTAGGAGAAACTTTTGTATTGAGGTAGTTTATTATAATCCTTTCTGCTTGCGCATTGATTTAATAGTTTTCTTTGAAGCATAGCTATGAGAACTATGAGAAGCAAAGCATGAACTTTGAAGCATATTTATAAGGCTTTGTAGCCTCATAAATTTACTTGTCAAAAGTGCAATAGGGTTTTTTTTGGTGCTTTTTTCTTTTAACTATTCCAAAAGATTCTTACCCTTTCCCTCCATGACACAAGTTCCTGTCAAGTTTATTCTCAGATTATTAGTGCAGGCTAAGCAGACTGTTCATTCTAAACTAACCACTACCTCCTGATGTGACTAACCGTAAGCCATCCTTAGGTTAATTTTAGGAGCCAGTCCCTAGACAGGAGGGCTGTTGAGGGTCAGGAACCAATCACAAGTACAAAAGAGCTGTTCAAGAGCTAGTTTATGTGCTCTGGCCAATTAGCACACAGAAGATGTTTTTTTATGAGTTCTTTGAGGCACAAAGGCATATGCCACCTGGAAAATTAGGACTTATACATCTTCAGGAACACTTGAAAAGCAAAGGGCCTCACTGATAAGGATTAACATCAAAGGCAGAACTTCCCCACTCTATAAATAACAGCACTTCTGCCTTGAACCATGTTGCTGCTAAAGACATTATGTTAGCCTCATGTGGGTATAGACAAGTCCTTGGAATGGAATGGAGAAAGCTGGCACAAGAATAGAAGAAATCTTATAGTCTTATATAGGGTGTGTCCTTCATCAGGAAATACCTGAGGGAGTGGAGAGCAGCACTCACACTGACTTGGATTGAACTGTTATTTCACTAATCATGGTGTCAGAGTTACATGTTATTGCACCCAGGCCTCAGCATTACATGGTTGCATGTATCAAGAGAATATAGCTTTCAGCTCTGTGAGATCAGTACCTACAGAAAACAGGAATGAAGGCCACCTAGTAGACTGTAAGCTTCTTGTTGGCAAGGGCAATTTTCTTTTTTCTTTTTCTTTTGTATCCTCAGGACTTGGTATAAAACAGGGGTGGGGAACCTGCGTCCTCAAGGACACATCTGGCCCTCTAGGCCTCAAGTGCAGCCCTTTGACTGAATCCTTGAGGTCTCAGGTTCCCTATCCCTGGTATAGAACTTTCACAAGGGATAGGAGCTAGGTCTGTGAGTTCATTGATATAAAGAACTCCTAGATAAGGAAACTCTCTACCAATACAATTTGACAGTTTCTCTGTAGCCTTAGAGAGTTGCCTAAAATACTGAGAGGCTAGTGACTTGCCCAGGGTCACAAAGCCAGGATGTGTTTAAAGTGGGACTTGACCCACATCTCCCTAGTTTTAAGGCTAAGTTCTCTGACCTCTATGCCATGACTCCCTGTATCAGCAATGCAGTATTCACAATGCCTACAGTAACTATAAATATGCTGATATAGTTATTAATCACAAAATGGAACAGGCTCTCTACATAAGAAATATAGATAGTGCATTCATTTAAATACCAGAAAACTGAGTCCCAAAA
>CM053584.1:331626887-331662950 GCA_028627135.1 Pseudochirops cupreus | reverse complement strand
AAAAAAAAAAAAGAAATTTACAGTTTCATGGACAATGCCTCTGCTCTATAAAGTACACAGAAATACTCATTTTTGTTTGGTGTTTGTTAAATTCAGAATAAAAATTGAATTAACTTTTAAAAAGGAATCCACAGGGGTTGGCCTGGGTCCTAGACAAAGAGATGAGCACAATTGTCAGCAGCCATGCAGTGTTTTCATATATTTGCAGGTCTTTCCTTATGAATTTGTCCCACTCTTTCGGATTCTTGTATTAAATTCATTTTTCTCATCAGCTAGCTGAATCTAATGACCACCAAATGACCACGTGATTTCAGTAGGGTTCCAGGGCTCCAAATGGAATTTAGACTGAAGAGTTGCATTGACTGTGAGGACTCTTAATTCGTTTAGGTGTTCAAGGGCCAAGTATATTTCATCCCCTCCCCAAAGAATGGTACGCAGAGGGTATAACATAGATACTGGCAGGTCAGGAAGGGGGAAGACTCTGAGAGGCTAGCAAAAGGGCAAAGAGGGGAGGAAAACATAACTTGGTTTCACAAATTATACTGTTTGGGGAACTGAAAGGGCCTTCAAGAAGTAATATTTGAAGGGCTACCACAAGGAAGAGGAAAGCAGATTTTTTTCTGGGGAGCTCCAGAGGACAGAACTAGGGGAAGAATTACAGAAAAGTATGCTTTGACTCAATGTGTGGCTTGCCTTTTTGTCAGTTACAGGGGTTCAAAAGGGAATCTTGAGAAGCAGTTAATTGTCACTAAAAGTATTGAAGTGGAAAGGTCACAGCAGATAGGTTGTTAAAAGGTTCCCCATATTGAGAGATCTTCTCCAAGGTCCCTTCCAATTCAAAGTTTCTACAGTTCTGTAACTCTGGTCCAATTCCCTAACAGCAGGCGGAAGCCCAAGAAATAATCACAGAATATTTCAACTGACCCAGTAAAGAACAGGTACACCATGTATGCAGCAGGTGCTTAATGGACGAACTTTTTTTGTATTGTTGCTTTTAAGATGGGTTTAGCATTGTAAAACAGAACAGAAAATGTATGAGTCACATAGCAAAATGTGGGTGTGAGTTCTCCAAAAAAGGATGGAAAGGAAGAATTTGGAGAATATTAGAGACTGTGTAGGCACAGAAGCTCAGCAATGGAAGGAACCTCTGAGAGTATATAGTTCAACTTGACCTGATCAAGGAAGGAAGCTCCTCTAAGAACATTCCTGACCAGTGAGAACCCAGCCTCCAATACTAAGAAATATCCACTCACCCCTATTACATTTTCACACCTACCTGGTGCTGTGGATAGAGCTCTGGGCTGGACTCAGGAGGATCTGAGTTCAAATTTGCTCTCAGACACCTACTAGCTGTGTGACCCTGGGCAAGTCATTTAACCGTTTGTCTCCATTTCCTCATCTATAAAATGGGTTAGAAAAGCAAATGGCAAACCACTCCAGTATCTTTCCCAAAACAAAAACAAAACCCAATGAGGCAGGAAGAGTTGGGCTCAACAACTGATAGGGAGTTTTTCCACACAGAGCTTCCTGAAGTCTGTCTTCCTGCCATATCCATCCATTCTAACTAACTTTACAGGTAGCAGAGAACTTGGAATCAGGAAGACCTAAATTCAAATCCTGCCTGACACTTTCTAGCTGTTTGATCCTGGAAGAGTCACTTGGTGGCTCTTAGTCCGTTTCCTCACCTGTAAAATGGGGATAATAGCACCTATCACACAGGATTGCTATGAAGATTAAATGAGATAATATATGTAAAGTACTTTGATAACATATAAATGCACAGCTCTTTGCAAAGTGTTTTCACATGTCATTTCATCTGCTCCAAACAACAACCTTCTGCGGGAGAAGCTATTATTATCCCCATTTTACAGGTAGGAAACTGGGGGTGGGGTGGGGAGAGGTGTGTGTGTGTGGGGTCCCATACCTAATAAATTCTGAGGCAGGATTGGATTGATTGCTTACTCCAAATCCAACACCCTGACCACTGCGCCACCTAGCGGCGAAATCTGGAACCCACAGAGGTAAAGTGATTTGTCTAAGGACACACAACCTAGACTCCTAAGCTCTTTACAATGCATCTTTTTGGTGGAAATTTCCTGAAGGGCCCAGGGACTTTTAGAAAGCAAACAGGTGGAAACCAGAGCTTAAATTCAGTAGCATTTAATTCTGATAATTTATCAACTTAAGTTTCGTTTCAGGGCACACATGACTCACAGAATTATATGTCTGAAGAGTTGGACGGAACCTCAAAAGATGAATAGTCCTACTGACAGCTCACTGACCCTGCCGGCATCTCACAGATGGCTGCTTCAACGTGAGAACAAGCCAATGACTAGTGGTTGTCTCCTGGTCGCTATTGTCATTAAACAGCCTTCAAACAGCTGGCCTGTTTCAGCTTTTGAGTAAAGCACATGTTTGCTACTGATTCATGATTGTGAACAGATGCTCTTGAGGTCTTCCTTGTTCACTGTACATATTATTGTAATATTATAGGACTTTGGTAGTCAAAGGATTTAATGAGCCTGGGAAATCCCTGCCCTGACTCAAGAGAAGAGATCAGGCTCCTTTTATTATAAGCAGCTAATAATTCTCTCTGTCGAACTAGTCCCCTCTAACTGGTCAGAAATTAGCCTCCAAATAATCAGGAGAAGGAAATGGTAAACCACTCCGATACATTTGCCAAGAAAACCCTGTGGACGGCATTGGTGTGTTACGATCCACGGGGTAACGAAGAATCGCACACGACTGATCGACAACAAGAAATTAGCCTCCTCCAACATGCGGAATTCCCCTTCTCTTCCCTCGAGGCCTGGAAAGATGGCTACTGCTGCCCACCCCGGGCTGGGCGCCTAGGAATCAGGGGCTCCGACTGTTTCTCAGTTATTGGAGGGAGCACAGCCCGTAGAGCGCGCAGTCTTCTCCTAGAAGGCCCGGAGTAGTAGCTGAGGCTCCGTCTAGTTTTTGGCTAACTCTCTCCCGCGTTATTGAATCACCGCGGATGAGTCACCAATCCTTTGCCCACTGGGGCCCCAAGCGTAGGAGGCGGGGCAGGGGTGTGGGAGATGAGGAGAGGCCGCCCACCTAAACGATGTGGGGGCCTATTTGAGGGGTGTGGAAGTGGCCCGAACACAGCGTTTCAGGCAAGCCCAGAAAAGGGGCCGGACAACTTCCAAAGAGGCGGGAGAGGGAGCGCTCCCTTCCAAGCCTTTATATTGAGAAGCCAACATGCGACCCCCATACACAAGGCTCCCAGGAGGCAAAGAGCAGCGAGCCCTCCACCCCAGACGAGCACACGTCTTGTAGAGCTCTCGTCCTTCACTTTGGCCTCCCGGGAGCACTGCAAGGGCTACCCCGCAGCACAGACTCACGACAATGGCGCCCCCCAATCCTTGCGTCCTGGTGGCCGCCGCGGCTTCTGTACCGACGGTCCTGCTCGGCTTCCTCCTTCTCGTCCAGGTGTCCTTGGCTTCAGGTGAGTGGCTACCGGCTCCTTTTCCGGCCAGAGCTCAGTCGCTCCGTAGCGGCGCGTGAAGAGCGCACCGAGCACCCGGAGCCCGGTGAGCTCTGGTTCCCCCAGGCGAGGGGCTGATCGGGCGCCGGAAACGCAGACACCGACACGGTCCAGCCCCGGGAATGTTCGCTAGCTGTTGGAGGCGCCGTCAGGACCTTTACCTGGGCCGCTGAAGGGCCAGCTGCAGTGGCTGGGTTGGAGCTACCCTGTCTCAGTCTCTGGGCCATCCGTAGCCCGTGGCCTGGCTCCGGTAAATGAGATCTGAAACTGGAAGCTTGCTAAGTTTCTCAATTCTGTGTTTCTGCTCGTTTCCGATGCTGTGTTGTTCCGGTGGCTTGGCTCGCAGGTAGGATTCCAAGCCTGGAGCAACTTTCTGATGCCTTGGGGCGCGACTCCAATCCTGCACTCAAATTGTTAACTCTTTGATCCGGGATTTTTCCCCGAGAACTGGACCTTCTCATGCCCACTCTCAAGCTCTGCCAGCTTTTCCTTTTAAGGTTCTTAGAAATCAATTAAACTTGGGGGTCTACAGCACTGTTTTGCTGATGGGGGAGGGGTGCTATTACTTTTCAAGAATACCATGTGAACCACTTCACCGTCAAAGTAAACTCTTGGAGAGTACCTTGAATGTGATGAAGAATGAGTGATTTTCTTCATTATTTCCAGTGTGAGAACAGAGAGGCATCAAGTTGCAAAATCTTAGAATTGAGAAAGAACAGTATTGGGCATACCACATATTGGCACTGGTTTTTGCTGGAGTTAATTGACATAACTAGTTTCTGTAGTAAAGGACAGAAATGTGCTAAGTTCTGAATGTCTATGTCAAGCCTGCTGGTGATAGCATCCCAATCAAGGCTCTGGATATCTCACTGCTTTGTTTATCTAATTGAGATAAGAACTAATGTTTGGGTTTCTTTCTAATCCTAACTCCTTTCATACACAGTCTTTACAATCCCTTTCATTTCTTTTTCTTTTTTCTTCTTCAGCTCTAATAACAGCTCCAGCAGAAAAAAGGTAGTATAGGGCAGCTTAGATTCCAATTTTGTGTGACCCTGAACAAGTTACCCCATAGATTGGGGACTCGGTTTCCTCATCTGTAAAATGAGGAAGTTGAACTAGGGAACCGCTTATGTTTCTTCCAACTCAAAAAAGTCAATAGTCATATGAAGTTAGTTCCAACCGGGACAGAATTTCTACTTTGATTACAAACTGAGTTACAGAAGCAAGATCTTGCTTTTGTTTTGTTTTTATTTTGAATTTTTAAGCACCATTTCTCTTTTCCAGATGTAGACAGGAACTTTTCCTGTAGCACTTTTGTTTTCTTACAGATAAGTTCCTTGTGTGTTTATTATGGATTATGGTATATATCAATTATTAGATAAACAACTTACCCTGAGCTGCTAGGGGTTAGGACAGGGATATTCTGCATTAATCAATAAGGAAAAAAATATATTATCAATTTTTTAAAAATCTGATTCTGTAGAATTTAAAAGAGAAAATCTTAAGGGTGTTTTATGCTTATCAAACAGAAAACATTTAAGTCTATATTCAGTTAGTAAAGCTATACTAATCGTTAGAATCACTACAATAATTACCATTCTTTCTTGTGTCTGCATAGGTACTTCAGATATAGTGTTAGCACATAACATAACCTGGAAATCTATTGATTTCAAGACCATATTGGAGTGGGAACCCAAACCAGTCAATTATGTCTACTCGGTTGAGATAAGGTAAGTAGACATTTGGATCAAAACAAGATTTCTGAGGTGTCACCATTTAATAATAGCTAACCTTTATATAACTTTTTAAGGTTTACTAAGCAGTTACACATGTTGAGTCAGTTGAATCTCACTACAACTCCATGAGGTATGTGCTGTTTTGCAGATGAAGAAACAGAAGGCTAGATGGACTAAGTGACTTGCCCAGGGTCATACAGTAATAAGTGTCTGAGGCAAAATTTGAACTCTGATCTTTCTGATACCAGAATTAACACTCTAGCCACTGACCCACCTAGGTGTCATTTCTCTGTATTCAGTAGGGGAGTAGATAAAGATGAAGGCTCTCTGAGAGCCATGAAGTACATGACAAAGAAGAGAGCATTCGTTGTGGCTTATGAAGCACCACACAGCTTTATCAAGAATGTGAGAATAGACAGTGTAATAAACAATGAAAAGAAGGCAGATAATTTTAATAATAACTGAATAATTTTGATAATTGAATAGTTCTTGTTTTGGGGATGATCACAAATTTCACAGATTGGATTGAGAGTTGTGGAAAGGGAACTCTCAGCCAATAGTGCCAGTGCCAGGCGCTGATTCAGTATTAGTCTTACAAGAGCAATGATGTCTAGTCTACCTGATGTTCATGAATTTCACTTCTTTGGGTAACAGTCTAGACTTTGGAGCAAGGTATAAGCTATAAGGAAAGGAGAGGGCTGGTACTTAGAATGTTTAAATCACCTGGGGCAGTGTTTGATTCATAAGTGTTTATACTCTGCAAATCCAGAGCATTCACTCCCAGGCATGTCTTTTGAATGTGCCACATAAATGACTAAATATGCCTGGCAGAAACAGACTAGTAGAAGATCAAATTGGACAGGCTAGTGCAGGGCTAGGATTATCATTGATAGCTTGCCTGAGCAGTCATGAAACTTTGTGTATGGAAACATAGAGTGTCCGAGATGTACCTCTCTATTCCATTTAAAATAAACTCAGCCACACTGCTAGCAATATGACTAGTATTTTCTTTTCTTTGTTTTTTTTCCCCTCTCACTTTCTTTCTAAAATGTTCCAAAAGAATTATGGGAAGATGATACTTTCTTTCCAGTAATTTTACAAAGGCATGTAAGTGTCACTGGTTAAAATTAAAGGTGCCATTTTTAGTTTATGCTGAGACTTTTGAAAGAAGTAGGAATACCATTCTCCTTGACCACACCAGTGCATGACAGTGGCCACATTTGTTTTTTGTTCACCAGTATTTCACAAAGGGAATTGTATGGGAGAAAGGCAGAGTTTTAAATTTTTTTTTTGTTGTCATGTTCTATATTCTTTAAAAAGAGGAGGAATAGTGAAAAAAGGCTAAAACTTGCCAGGGTGGGTTTTGCATTTGGGAGAGCAGACAGTTTTGTCAAACAAGAAATGCCAGGAGAGAGGAAATCCATTGGATTGGCTTTCATTAATTCACAATCTGTGAAAATTTCACTAAGCCTGAGCTGAAATCTGCCTTTGTGCTAACACTTCATAAGGAAATGTTTTACTATGAAAATTAATAGCATAAACACTATGATAGAAGAAGGGGTCATTTATCTCCTTCAAAGAATATATTTTAAAAGTTCCTTAGCAGCATTCATTTGCAGAGAAAAATGTACACAGGTGAATTTTTAACTTATAAAAAGCAATCCTTTGCCAGCTCCTATAGTATATAACTAAAATAATAAAAATGCCTTTAAAAATGTAGATAGATTCCAGTTTATAAATGCCTTGCTTTTACCTATCTTCCTTACATGCTGCTGCTATAGATTTCTCTTCCATTCTTTTATTTTTGCAAGCTGAAGAAGTATTTTTTTTTAGAATTTATCTATTTTTAGTTTTCAACATTCATTTCCACAAGATTTTGAGTTCCAAATTTTCTCCCCATTTCTCCCCTACCCCCAACCCAAGATGACAAGCATACTGATTACTTCTTCCCCCACTCTGCCCTCTCATATCCCCCCCCTCCCCCATCCTTCTCCTTACCTCCTTCCCCCTTCCTTTCTTGTAGGGGAAGATGGATTTCTATACCCCATTGCCTGTATATCTTATTTCCTGGTTGCACATAACAATGATTTTTTTTTAACATTTGTTTTTAAAACTTTGTTTCTCTTCCATTCTTCAAATTCTTCCCTCATCCCCAGTTCCCATTGAAAACCCCATTCTTCTTCTCTGGGACCCTGACTCTCCCCTGCTTTACACCTTGTTCCTGTGCCAGAGTCTACTGTGGTGGGATAGAGAATTGGGTGGGGAAAGGAAAGAGGGAGGTCTTACTGCTGCCACAGTACCTTCCTCTTTCTTCTGAGTTTCCAGCCTGCTATAATTCCTCCTGACTTTCTAAACTCTAGCTCCCAGATTCCTAGTCTCCATCCCTGTTCCTAGTTCTTCTGCCTTTCTAAAAAAAAAACAACCTAGATCCTAATCTCCATCCTGTTCCTGAGACCATTGGAAGCCCTGCCTGTGATCTGGAGTTCTAGGAGCCCATTTAATACCTTTAAGCACCAGACAGGAGTCATAGAATTGTAGCTCGAGCGCTGGAAGAGGGCTCAGAAGTCATCTAGTCTGACCACTTCGTTTTTTAGATGTCCAAAAGTATTAGTTACCCAGGATCACACAACTAGTGTCAAAGGGGGATTTTGAATGAATCCAGGTCCTTTGAACCAAGAACTAGTACTCCTCCCAGGGTACCTCACTGTCCTGGTCTTCTTATTGCAGTAGGGGCTAAATGTGTGGCAATTTATTCAGTATGTTAAAGTGGGGGTTCCTTAAGTATAGAGTGGATTAGACCACCACTGAATCCCTCCCAGCTTTCAAATTCTGTGATTTTTGTGTCCAAGTAGCAACTGAGAACAGATTTCCCCCCACAGAAACGTAGTTTCCAGAAAGGTGTTACTGGTATTCTTCAGGTACCTTAGGAGTTAAATAGACTTTAATGAACTAGCCTAGCAAACTAGAACATTGTTTCTAAGGGAAAAGGCATTCTGAGTTCCAAGTGATTTGCAAACCAAAAGTCGGTTGTAAATTAGTATCCTGTTGAGAATTTCTACTAATTCAGATGAGTCTTTCTCCTAATTGAAATAATTAGTAAGGTGTTACTACCTAGAAACTCTTGAAAATAATATGGTTAATTATAGAGCTGGAAGGAACTTGGGATAGCTGTCCATCTCCCGGTCTGCTAAATGGGTATGGGTGTGTGTGTGTGTGTGTGTGTGTGTGTGTTGTATGTTTATGTGTGTCACACACCACAGGATGATTCAGGCTGCCTTAGTTTCACTGCTGGCCTAGCCTTCTTTTAGATGGGAATTCCCAGCTCCCATGGTCAGGGTGGGCAGAAGTGGTGGAGTCAGGTTACTTTTCTCAGATGCTGTGTTTCCCATCTGTCTTCCCTGTGGTCTCCGTGAGGATTCCAAGAGGAAAAAAAAATGATGCTGGTGATATTTTTCCCTCGATATCAAATATGAAATTGTGTTTTTATCAGGCATACTTATTATAAGCAATAATTTCTCAGCATGAAAAACCGCTCAATTTCTTCTCTCATTCTAAAATATTCCTGCTCCTGCCCCTTTTTCCTGAAGGGATTCCATATATTCCCTTCTCCAAACTGGCATTTATGGATCTGTTAATATATTTTAACCCCAGTTAGCTTGGAATATTAAATGTTTGCTCTAAAGATATATCGCATCCCCTTGTCCCATGGATATTTTATGTATTTGCCAAAGTATTGTAAAAAGGAATTATCTATCATCACAATTTCATTTTGAGATAACAAATTATTTTCTAAATGCATTTAGTACATTTTTGCCATTCTGGTTTGGTTGAAAAAGTCTCATTGGGTTTCAACACAGGCAGTTAAGGGAATGGCAGATTTAGAGTCAGAGGGCGTGGGTGTGAATTCTGACTTGGCTTTTATTAGTTTTATGACCTTGGGTATGTCATTTACTTTTCTCTGCCTCAGTTTTCTCCTTCATAAAATGAGAGTTTGTACTCAATGATCTCTACGGTCTCCTTTATCTCTAAATCTATGATCACATAAAAAAGATACAAGGAATAAAGAGATGTTTCTAAACCAATCTGAGTATTTGGGGATAGTTGAAAATGAAACTGACTAAATTAGCTTCCCATCTTGTTTGGCTCAGCTCTAAGAGAATGTGTTATGTATTGTCTTCATTCTAGGTTTAGAAAACTAAATCTAGCTAGCTGATGTTGTTGTTTTCTGAAAACATATTAGCATTTTAATAGTTATTCAGTATGTGATTGGACCTCGGAGTAAAAAAATAAAACAAACTCCGCTCAAGTTCACAGCTATGAATTACATCCAAATTGTATCTGACCATGTACAAAGACTAAGATTTTCCATTTTGATAGGAGCTCTACCAGTCTCACCCTTCCATTCACACACTTTAAGATAAATTTGTCTAGTAACCTTCTAAGATCTTAGGCTTTGTTACTAATAAATCATCTGTAATCTTATTGGCAAACATATTTCAACAAGAGAACTCCCTCATCCTGTATATGTAAAGGAAAAAGTAAGTATGAGACATGGGCTGTATTTTTTTTTCTAATGAGATGTAGTATTACATGAGACTGTCCCATTTCTAAAGAGTAGAATTAAATACATTAAGAACAATGCCAACTAGCTTGGGAGCTTGAGGGTCATGAATGAATGCCTGAGAAGCCTTGATTGCCAGCAGAGCCAAGAGAAGGCATTTCACTGGAGTCAGAACATCTGGGTTCAAATTCTGGCCCTACCCTTTATTAGCTGAGTGAGCTAGGTGACCTCTGCTTATCACTTCCCTCTCTTCTCATCAGTTTGCTCTTCTATAAAAATAGGACAGTGCTAGAAAATTTCCAGGATCTCTCCCATTCCCTTAACATTCTCCATTTGTTGATCATATGCCCTTTGCAGTTGAAGAATTGTGCCGCCACCACCACCCCGTGGGTCCAGAATTGGTTTTGTACTCTGTGTTATCACACATACCTCAAATTAGCAAAAATCAAGATCTGTAAGAGAGCAGAGAGAGAGGAATGTCATATAACTAAAACTATCATATGTGCATTTGTAAAATGGAACATTTAAAAAGTTTCCTTTGTTGTGCCACAGGTAGTCTACCCCTGCTCCCAATTTTGACTGAAATAGATGGGATTATAGAGGTAATACAGTTGGGTTATTGTAGAAAATTGTTGTTTTTCTTTGTAGTTATTAGCAGCCCAAATGCACCCCCCCCAACACACACACACACACACACACACACACACACACACACACACACACTTCCTTTTGGAAGCAAACAAGTAATGTTCTCTCTCTTATCACCACTTTTTTCTTTTTTTTTTCTTTCTTTTTTTAGTACCAGATGGGGAGATTGGAAAAAGAAGTGTTTTCAAATTAAAAAAACAGAATGCGATCTCACAGATGAGATGAAAAATGTAAGGGAAACATATGTGGCTCGAATCCTTTCTGAAAAACCTGACAAGTCAGATGGGGATCCCGAAGAATCCCTGCATGCTAATGCACCTTATTTCACACCTTATTTAGACAGTAAGTAAGGGAGAGTGGGGCTGAATTTGTTATTACTTCAATTCTAGTTTAATACTCTGGAGCTCCAGTAAACACTACTGTAAATAAGGTTTCTCTTGGGTTCATATGATAGAAACTGGTACCCCCACCCTTGATGGAAATTTTGACCCTTCAATGACTGGATGCAGCTGTCATGAGTTACTGTGACAGAAAAAATTCATGCTTTCCAAGGCCAGCCCTCTGATCAGCCTTTCTAAATTTAGCAGAGCTGGTCCTTGGAAGAGAAAGCATGGTCTAGCAGATAGGGGGCTGCCTTTGGAATCAAGAAGACCTCCTAAGTATAGTCCTATACTAAGTCTGGGACCCTGGGCAAGTAGCTTAACCCCTCAGTGCCCCACCCCCAGCAATCCTATATAAGATTATATAGGCTTCTAAGCCATAAGACTTAGAAGCCTATAAGTTATCAACAAGTCACAGATCTGCATTGGTGGAGGGAATTTCAAAACCGAAAGTTGCCCTGTAAAATCATAGGTATTATCTCCCTTCTCCCTTCTAAAACCTCCTTCACCCCACTCCCGCCTCTTCACTGTCTCCACAGTCCCATTAAGTCCTTGGACGACAGGCATACACAGTCTATCAGGTGATTGTTCTTGGAGGATTTCCAACTTGATGTGCCCTGCTGGGGCTCCCCTGGCATAGCTGCCTTCAAAAGTGCAGGGTCACCTCTATACCATGATGAAGAGTCATAAGAGGCTTTTGTTGAAAATTTAAAAAAAAGACTTGGAAAAAAATAAAATTGAATTTTTAAAAATAAGGAAATATTTTAAGGAAAAAATGAAGCTATGTCTATTATATGAATAGGCTGCAGCTTCCCTCTGTTGTTTTTTTTTTTTAACTTACCTATTACTTATTGTGTTAAATATCTATCAGCTCAGTTGGAAGTTTGGAATTTTAAAAAAAGCACAACTGTAGCTTTTTCATCCTGAACAAACACCTATTCAGTAAAAGGAAATATAAAGATTAAGACAGTCATACAATCTTAGATTTGGAAGGGATCTCAGAAACTGTCTAGTCCAAATCACATCTGAAAAAGAATTCACTGTACTACACACATAGAAGGTGGTCATTTAGCCTTTGCTCAAAGATTTCCAGTGATGGCAGAGCCCACTACCTCCCAAAGGTAGTGATAAGTCTGGTTTTAAGGGTTTTTTTTTTTCCCTTCTTCCATCAAGTCCAAATTTTCAACTCCTATTCATTGTTCCTATTCTTCTCTCTTGACACTTAAGACCAAGACTTGGCCCTCTTCCACGTGACAGGGTCTGGAATCATTAACAACAGTTCTTATATCCCCACTGAGTCTTCTTATCCACAGACTTGGCATCCTCAGTTCCTTGCCCCAATCTTCCTGTGGCCCACCTCGATCTCCTTCACACAGTCAGTTGTGACGTACACAAAGTAGGAATGTGGAAGAGAGATCGGACCCCAAGTGGCAGAAACAAGAATAACAAATATAATAATAGATGGAGGCAAATTTAGCAAATTTTGATATGATGTCAAGAAAGTTTTGCTAACTTTCCAATTTATCTCACAGTGGGATGGGCTTGGTGGGTTCTTCTCCCTAGAACACTTCAAGAGAAGGCTAAAGATTGAAGTAAATCTCTTGCTGTGCATGTTATTCTAATGGAGATTCTTTTCAAGTGTGGGCTGGACTAGGTGGTCACTAAAATGTCTTATGACTCCTAAATTCTGTGACTGTTTTGTATGGTATGGATGACAGCTGTCTCGAATCATGATAAAATGTGATACAGAATCAAACAGAGTAAAAAAAAAGTGTCCAAGATAAAAAGAGATAAAGAAAAAGACTTATGGGAATTTTAGGGAGTGGAAAAACTTTTCCCTTTCCCCTAAAAGTGAATTGTTATATGTTCATACTCAAATCTTATACCTACTGTAGTTTTCTGGATCAGAATACCGTGCAGCATATGACTAGAACTAATAGTTGTACAAAACGGAATTGAACTGTCTCAAGGTACAATAGTAAAGAAAATCATTGGTCCCACAAGAGCCTATTGACTCTATTGACATAAAAACACAAAGCGTATGTGTAATTTAGCCATGTCAAATCCATTCCCTATTGATTCCCTTTCCTAGTGTCCCTGATGCACCCAGTACTGGGGGATAAGGTAGGGTTTGGAGATGTAGTCAACTTACCTACCTAACCTGATGACCTATTTTACCATCAAGCCTATATTTTGCCGGAAGAAGGGACTATTAAAAGTTGAATTATAACTGATCACTTTGAGTGCAATTTCCTGGTTCCCATAATTCTTGTCTTCTTTGTCTCAGCAAACCTCGGGCAGCCAAGGATTCAAAGTTTTGAACAAAATGGTACAAAGTTGAAAGTGACAGTACTAGATTCCATTACATCGTTTAGATCTAATGGAACCTTCCAAACCCTCCGTCAGATTTTTCACCAGGATCTAACTTATACACTTTATTACTGGAAGGCTTCAAGTACTGGAAAGGTGAGTTTCTTCACTTCCCCCCTTCACTTTGGAGCCCTTTATGACTTTTTAAATTACAGATTAATAATAAATGTTAGTAACAGCTAACATGTATATAGTGTTTTAAGGCTTGCGATGCTTTACAAGCATTATATCATTTTGACCTCACAAACATAGGAGGTAGGTACTAATATTATCTGTATTTTACAGAAGAGGAAACAAAGGTTAAGTGACTTTAAGTGACAGGATTTAAACTTGGATTTTCCCAACCCTAGGTCTGGCACTTTAACCACTGTGCCACCTAACTACCTAGATTTTCAACTTACCTCCTTTGAGGGGGAGCAAAATGGGAATTGGTTGAAAAACAACATGGAATACAGTAGTAGACAGTGTAATAGACAAAGTTGGGAGACTTGAGTTCTCTTACCAGTTCTACCCCTTATTAGCTAAATGACCATGAGCAAGATACTTTAAACTCTCTTAGCTTTGGTTTCTTTATCTGTAGAATTACAGGGCTGGGCTAGAACTAGATCATGTCAAAAAGTTCCTTTGTCCAAAGTTCTAAAACTTGAATTCCTGCCCACACTGAGGATCCCACAGATTGATCCCTCCTGTTTTACTCAACCTTTGGAAAATTCTTGTTCATATTTAAAAGCCCAGAGTGAGTTTTTCTATTGGAAAAGCCTTTTGGAGTTCAGAATGGGGTTTCAAGGACCTCAGTTGGATGGAATCCCTTTGGTACCTACCTTTACCTGGAATGGGTAACCTCCACACTTTAATCTTTTGTTAACCATGAAAGGCCAGGGATGCCTAGAGATAAGCCGGTGCCTCCTACCTAGCACATACCTGGACCAAGAGTATCAGATAAAGTCTAAGTGTTCAGCCCACACTAGTCTTGGTAAAGAAAAAAAATTAAGACCTGCAACAAAAGGTCAAATTCTAATTGCCACTTTATGTTAATCTGTCTGAATTAAAAGCTTCCACAAAATTAACTGAGACCTCTAGCTTATCTACTTGCTCCTTGTGCAACCTTGACCTAATGACTCCTTATCTCTGAACCTCAGTTTCCTCCTCTGGAAGATGAAGGCAGTTAGACTAGATGATCTTTCCGCTCTAAATTCTTGGTTCTATGACCTGTCTCTTTTAACAGAAATCAGTAAACACAAACACAAATGAATTTTTGGTTGAAGTGGACAAAGGAGAGAGTTATTGCTTCGATGTTCAGGCAGTAGTCCCATCTCGGAGAGCAAAGCAAAAGAGTCCAGAAAGCGCAATCCATTGTACCAGCCAAGACAAAGTTGTGTTTAAAGGTGAGTGTGCTTTGAGATTGGAGCTGGGTCTGGTGTAGGAGGTGCCCTTGTTAGCTACTTAGGGAGGGGTGATTTCTGTAGTTCAGTTTTACCTCTGTGGGCCCAGTGAAGCTCCTGGTGAGATTGTCAACACTGGGGTTTTTGACCTTTACTATGTCAAGAACCCATGTAAGCAGTCTGCTGAAGTGGGGGAAGGGAATAATTCTATATTAAACATCTACTATGTGCTACCCACAGTGCTAAGAACTTTACATGTATTATCTTATTTGATCCTCACAACAACCCTATATATTAGGTGCTGTTATGATCCCCTACTTTACAGAAGCAGACAGAAGTTAAGTGACTTGGCCAGGGCCACACAGCTAGTAAGTGTCTGAGGCTGGATTTGTATTCAGGTCTTCCAGGCTTCAGGCCCAGCCCTCTATCCATTGAACTACCAAGCTGACTTTGTATAAAATAAAATCTGTAGGATTACATAGTTAATCACATTCATTGAAATACAGTTATAAAAATGTTTTTTTAATTCACCAACCATCATTTACCCCCAGTTTAAGAACTCCCGATTTATTGTATCTATATCCCCAACAACTAACACATAGCAATCATTTAATGCACACTTGTTGGTTGATGGACTAACATTAGGCTAGGTTTCTTTTCATATAGGTGCATGAATTTGGGTGGTACCAGAGCATCCTTTGAGTATTTTCTCCAGTTAAGTGTAGAACTAGGCATAAGAATCTGCAGCTACAGCCTTGTTTAAAAACTGGGTAGCACCAGAAGAGGATGAAGATGTATAAGGCAGGTCCTGTCTCTGCAATGGAAGGCTTACATCCCAGTTGAGGAAATGACACTTAAGGCAAACATTTAAAAAATGCAGAATAAAGGAGAGAATAAATTCAACATATTCAGGAAACTTGGAGGGAGGATTCAAAAGAGGAGGGTTTCATGGAGGAGATAAGACTTGGATAGGTCTACTTTAAGAATTATAAGGGAAACAAAGGGATCTAGTGATTTATTTCTCTTTTTCATTTCAGCAAACCTTTACAAGGGCTTCTTAGACCACTCTTTCCATAGTTACTAAGTGCTTATGGGAGAGGAATGAAGTCCAAAGACTTAGGTAGTAGTGTGCTGAATGTAGAGTCTAAGGATCTGTGTTTATCTCCTGACTCAGCCACTCACGAACTTTGTGACCTTGGACAAGTCACTTGACTTCAATTCCTCATCTGTAAAATGATGGACTGTCTAAGGCACCTTGTAGCACCAGAGCTAGGATCCTGAGTAACATTGTTCCTCTTCCTTCCTGCAGTATTGTTAAAAAAAAATCCTTTCAAGGATTTTTACCATTGTAACCATTGTAATTTATCCTAGTCTTTTTCCATTGGGGTCAGACCTCATCATAAATCAAGTATTTTGAAATGAGGGGAGCAGAATTTGGGTTGGGCATGAGGAGAATGAAGTAATTTTGAGCTCAGTCCTCAGCTGCAGCCACGAATGGAGAGTGTCAGGGAAAGCCTATTCTAACTTTCTTTTTGTTTCTGGGGTTTTTTTTTCCAGTTTTGGAAAAAAGGGGTGGTAAGTGGGAGGAAGGGGAGATAGAGATAGGGAAGAAAAGAAGAAAAGGAAAGAAAGAATTTAAAATATCTTTTTTTTTCAATGTACAGAAGAGAACATAAGGCAGGCTTGAAGGAATCAGGAAAGCAAGACTTGAAAGTTATATATTGAATTTATGTGTGTGTGTGTGTGTGTGTGTGTGTGTGTGTGTGTGTACATCTCTATATAAAACGTATACATATGTTATATATATAATGTGTGTATATGTGCTTTTAAGTAAGCTGCACATGGTTTTATATACAATCTTTTTTGTTCTGAATGTGTGTGTATACACACATACATACTATATATACATATTATTTATGTGTATTGTGTATACATATGTACGTGTGTGCATGCAAATATTTTTTCTATTTAGTGTTTAAATTCAGATTTTTTTTAAGGTCTTCTCTAAGGTGACTGTGATCCTAAGCAAGTAATACTTTTCTTTTTCTTTCAGAATTGTTTTTCATAGTTGGAGCTGTACTTTTTGTCATCATCATCCTCATCATCATCCTCTCAGTGACAGTATACAAATGCTCAAAAGCAAGAGCTAAACGGGACAAGAAGGAAAACTTGCCACTTAACATTGCGTGAAGGAGGCACTCTTACTACCACTGTTGACTACTACAGAAGCTGCTTCTTACTGTGATGGGAAAGCTGATATGGTACTCAGAAGACAACACAACTCTGGGGAGAATTGCTGTGGTAGAGCTTGGGAAGGTAGCCTTCGAGTTCAAAGGGGGAAAGAATCCTGTTTCTTTATTTCTTACTGCACTCATCATTCCTGTTTAGGTATCTCCCTAACTCGCTTTGGAAATCAGTGAATGGTACAGCCAAAGTCTCAAATTTTACTTTACTTTATTTTTTTAAAACACTATCACTCCTGAACTTGTCAAATTTTTAGACTCTAATCTTCTTGCAAGTTGAAATCTGATCTCCAGGACTTTTGAAGCACTGGGTGGAATGTGGAAGAGTCAGTGAGAGGCTGACTTGAAAGCATGCAAGAAAGCAGCCATGCCACGGGCAGATCTGTTTCTACTACATGTCAATCTTGATTTCTGCATCCTGCAAGTTGGGAAAGGCAGAGGTTTTCAGAGCTGTATTTTTACAGTAAGACTTGGTGGTGTTTGTGCTGGTCACATTCTTCCTTTTCCTATCTCTGCCACTCTGTAAATACAGGAAAGGAAAAGTTAGAGACTAGGGGAAGGAGTACACTCCACTTGCCTAAAGAAAACATCAGCACAACTGTTGACTACTACAAATGCTGCATATGGACCAGACTGACATGAACATGTTTGTTATGGACACTTTAAAACCAGTGGCCTGAGTGTTGAGCACCATTCTAATATGCCATAAGGTTTAGCACTTTAACAGACCTAAATAATGTTGCTTAAACACTTGACAGATATTCTATTTTTGTGATAAGACTACTATATAAATGAACTGTCTCAGTTATGATTTGAGGTACTTTAGGCCCTCGTGGTCAGTGTCTATCGTATGTGTTGGTCTGTGTTATAGGTTTTGTATTTGGGGATTTTCTATTTATGTCTATAATATATATTTGTATATATTGCAGTAATTTATTTAATATACTTTTATATAAATAAAGGTGAATGGGATGAAAGTAAAAGATTATTTTGCTTTTCAGTCATTTATGATCAGTCTTGAAAAAGAGGATGCTTATAGGCAAAGGTCACCAGAGGCAGCTAGTAGCTCAGTAGCATAGGGTCTGAAGTCAGGAAGACCTGAGCTCAAATCTGACCTCAGAAACTTAGTTATGTGATCCTGAGCAAGTCACTTAACCTCTGTTTGAATCCTTTCCTTTGCAGCACCTGCCTCCCCGGGTTTTTACAAGGATAAAAATCAGATAGTACTTGTAAAATGCTGGCACATAGTGCTATATAAATACATATTCCTTTTCCCACTTCACTTTGGGCCTCAGTTTCCCCATTTGTAAAATGAAGATTGTACTAAATTTCTTTTACCATCTTTTAGCACTAAATCTATCCCAGGTCCTGCCCTTATTTATTCTCATGGATATTCAATCCAATCTGACAAACATAAGCACCTAGCACAGGGCCAGGTACCTATTAGTAAGCATTTAATAAATGATTATTGACTAAGTATATCTGATTTCATCAGTACAGAAAACGCCAAGTAAGGGATATTCCCTTACCAAAGCAGATTGGCAACAGTTCTGCCATTTGTAACCTTAGAGAATTGTCTGCGGGTATTTATTTGAAAGGTTCCAAGGCATTGCCAATGCCACACAACCCACATTTATTGGTGACAGGACTTGAACCTAGCTTTAGCTGATTCCAAATTTGGTCATGTATCCACTACACCAGTGTTTTCAAACTCAGATAGAAATGGGGGCCACTAAATTGTACATAAGGATCCCAGTGGGGGAGGGAGAAGAGGGTGTCACATATTGACTTAGAAAAACACATATTAACATTATCTATGTTTACTGGTATTTTTATATTTTCTTAAATATTTCCCAATTCCATTTTAATCTGGTTCCCATGTCCATCATTTGATACCTTTGTAGCACACCATCCTGTCCCTTAGAAGCTATACTCAATGAACTCACTTTGGTTTTGAAGAAAAGTAGGTTAAAAGGTCATATAAGATAGTACCCCCAGGATTGGCAGCTAAGTGTTGCAGTGGATAGTGCCTGGGCTGGAATCAGGAAAACCTGAATTCAAATCTGGCCTCAAACACTTACTAACAGTGTGGTCCTAGGCAAGTCACTTAACCCTGTTTGCCTCAGTTTCCTCATCTGTAAAATGAGCTGGAGAAGGACATGGTAAATCCCTCCAGTATCTCTGCTAAGAAAACTCCAAATGGGGTCATGAAGAGTTGGACATGACTGAAGAACAACAAACAAAAACCCCTAAGATATTCTGATTCACTACACGCATTCTCACTTTACCCATTCCATGAAATATAAATCTGATAGCACATTTTTTTCCCAAAAGTGAGTGAAACTGAGGATATATTTAAGGTAATCCAGTGAGCCTAGGGCCATGTTAGGAACACAATAAAATTCTCTTGATGCTCACTTCTAGGATCACAGAGCTAGAACTAGATTGACAGCCCCCCTCCCCCCAAAGACTATCTAATTCAACCTTCTCATTTTACAGATAAGGAAACTAAGATCCAAGAAAGTTTAGTGACTTATCCAAGGTCACCCAGGTAGTAGGTATCTGAGCTAAGATTTGAACCCAGGAACCCATTTAACTCTGAGTATAGAGCCAGAGCTTGCCTTTTATTGCATTCTCTCTAAAAAGCCTTCATATATATATATATATATATTTTTTTTTTTTAAATTTTCTGAGTGACCCATGATTTCACCAGGATGTTCCTTCTACCAGAAAAGATCATGAATTCTGGGTTTCCTCTCCCTTTCCTCTTGTCCATTGTTAGTTTTTTTTCCCTAAATCTTATATGAAGCACGTCCCTATACTTTCTGTATCTTGGGGTATCGGTGCATCATTCTGGTTGTCTATCTGTTGCTGTTCATCCTCTCTGTGATGAGGCCTCCTCCCATTCTGGTCCTATGAGCCTCAATGACATCTTTCAGTCCCCCTCCTACTATAATTGACCACAATCTGCTCTTATCCACCTTCACTCTTTTCCATTGTCCTTTCACTTTACACCTTAAGAATCTTCTGAAGGATTTCAGGGCAATATAACTATTGCAAAATTTTCTCAAGCTATTTGACTCAAATAAAGGCAGCATGATGATATCATGGACCCTGAAGCCAGGAAGATCTAGGTTCAAGTTCTACCTACATGCTGGCATTAGGAAAGTCATTTAACACCTCGGATCTCTAGGCAACTCTAAGACTTTAAGTTTCATAGAAGGTGCTCACTAACTTGCACTGGCAGAAAGAATTTCCTCACTGGGGAGTTCCCCATGCCAATGAAATCACAGGTTCAGCCTGTTCCTATTGACTCGAATACATATAAAGGATATAAATTTTATTTTGCATCTTTAAGTAGAATCTTTTTTTAAAAAACTATTATAATGACTTCTCTATGTGACAAATGTATTTCCATGTCCCTGAAGATGATACATAGTAACAGCATTTTGATTAGTCAGGTTACAGTAAATTCTATTAAAGAAAACATCTGGCGTAACAGATGCTGTTATGGGCATATTCTCTGTCCATGCAAAAGCCTGCCTAATCATATAATTTTTTATAGTATAACTTTATTTGCAACAAAACCAATCTTAAAATGTGACAGGTTTTGTAGACAATTATATTTGTAAAAAGTTGACAAAGACTATTTCGCTTCAGTGCTAGAGAGTAAAGAAAGGATAACAAAGCCTTAGTAGAGATAAAAATGGGGCAGAGTCCTTCAGTAGGATTTGTTAGCATTCAGTCTGCTAACAGGAACAAAGGAGTTTTTTTGTTGTTGTTGAGAGTCATTTCAGTCATGTCTGATTCTGTATGACCCCATTTGGGATTTTCTTGGCAAAGATGCTGGAATGGCTTGCCATTTTCTTCTCCAGCTCATTTTACAGATGAGGAAACTGAGGCAAACAGGTTTAAGTGACTTTCCCAGGGTCACACAGTTAATAAGGGTCTGAACTCAGGTCCTCATGACTCCAGGCCCACATCCACTGTACCATCTAGCTGCCCCCAACAAAGGAGTAACTGAACAATAAGTGACAGCCTCGGAAGAAGACATGGAAAGCACTTTTTTCTGTGCTGTCCAATGCTTTGAAATCGATCTCTCTTTGCAGGACCAAATACAATTGTTGGTATGGTGGAAAGAAAGTTGGATTTAGAGTCAGGAGATGGATTGAAATCTCAACTCTGTTCCTCATTAACTATATGAATTTTGGCATATTACTTCCTTTTGTGTCTGACTATTCTTGACCCCATGGACTTGTTCATGGGGTTTTCTTGGCAAAGATACTAAAATGGGTTGCCATTTCCTTCTCCAGTGTGTTCCCATTTTACCAGATGAGGAACTGAGGCAATAGGCATTAAGTGACTTGCTCAAGGTCACACAGTTAATAAGTGTCTAAGGTCACATTTGAACTCAGGTCTTTGTGACTCCAGGTCCAGTGCTCTATCCATGGTACCACCTAGCTTCCAGAAACTATTATAAAGTTTCTCAGTGGAGAAAATGACCATCACCAGGAATATGAGCCATGCCCTAGAAGACACGAGATTTACATGTCTTTCTCAGGTAATGCAGAACTGAGCTGAAACTACAAACTGTTAAGCATTTCTTGTTTAATGTTTTAAGTATCAACCTCCTAGGAGAGTGTAATAGGAGTTATGAGTTACCGTATCATGTTTTTAAAAAGTATTTGTCAGCGAACTATTGTTAAGTCTTCAGTTTCTTAAGCACTTCTTTTGTAGTGGAAGAAATAAGCAGCTGTCCTTTTCTCAATCTACTGTGTACCTTGAGTACCTCTGTAGAGGGGACTCTGTAAATCCATTTTATGAAGACCCTATACAAAAATCATTCCTAAATTAAAAAAAATTCTCTCTGGGGCTTCTGGATATAACTGGGATGGGGTGTAAATGAACCAGAATGCAAGAAAGAGCCAATCAACACCTCTGTGGGGTTAGATTCTTTTTGCACTGAGCCTGTATAGCCTAAATTCCAATCTGGGACCCTTTCATGAGAGGGGACCCCTTACCCCTGAGCTTGTAGGGTTTTACATATAAAAAGTAGGATTTACGCTAGATGATATAGAAGCTTGCCTCTAGGTCCAAATACATGATTCCATGAATCTGCCCTCACCAGACCCACTCATTTACAACGTCCCCTGACAGACACTTAGTGATTTCCTATCCTTCCAAACTTTTGTCATGGGCTACTATAAGTACTTGTGGTCAGGGCAAAGACTTTTACCCTGGCCCTGGTCTAATCCTTAGGATTATGGATCTAGAATTGAAAAGGAACTTAGAAGTCATCTTGTCCAACCGTGTTTTTTAGAGATAAGGTAACTGAAGCCCCCTAGAGCTTAAGTGACTTGCCCAAGGTCATACAGCTAATACTAGGCAAAGCCGGGTTTTAGACTCAGACCCTGAGGCTCCAAACTCAGGACCGTTTCTAGTGCAGTGGGAACAGGAGGAGAGGATTATATTTCCAGCTTGGCAGACTCCCTTCTTGACAATGGAGCTTGGTGCCCACAGGCATGTCCTGAAAGGAATGTAATTATGTGCTTATCTAGGATCACTGCTCACATGAGATGAGGCTACTTGAGACAAAGAGCTTATTGAATTACATAAGGGAGTATAAAAAGTTTTGTTAAGAGATTATCTGTTTGTGGCATTTCTGTAATGCAGCCTCTGCTGCAAGCTGTCCCAGACCTGGGTCCCTTACAATGACCAACAGGAATACAACACTAGAAACATTTCCCACCACACCCTCCCTTCCTCAATGTTCTCTCTCATTATCTGGGATCCTTCAGCTCTCCTCTCTTCTTCTTTCCTTCTAGTCACAAATTCCCAAGGTTCTATGGGACCTTCTGATGATCTGACTATTCTCATACAGTAGGGTGGAAATTATGTTATTAAAGCTTGTGTAATATATTGGAATCTGGTAAAACTGTGACAAGGGATTTTTAAGGATAAGTCCGCTTGAGATAAGAGGAAGGGGAATCAATCCCTGAGGATGTCCATGTTCTCAGGGCCAGGGCTAAGACCCACAGGAATCTTACTGGCAGAATTTGATAGGAAATACCCCCCCCCAAAAAAAGAAAAAAATCCCCAATATCCCCAGCTTTGATACCAGCAAAGACAAGCAGTCTGATCAGAGCATTAGAAGTAGATGGATTTGTGGACTGAACAGCCTTGTGGACTAATTGAGACATGTATTAGAGGTAAAGAAAGTGAAGTTTCAACCAGCACCTTGGTATAGACTGTCCCTAATGGCTGGAATACACTTGCTTCTAGTCTTTTCCTCTCCAGTTCCCTAGTTTCCTTCAAAACTCAGCCACCTTCCATACCATCTCTTTCCTGAAGCTAAACAGAATCCATCAACTTCCTTTTCCACAGCATCGACCTTCAGAAACTTGAACACAGTCATCGTGTGCCCCCTGAGCCTTTTCTTCTCTGAGATAAACAAGCCCAGTTCCTTTATTCAGTTCCTGCTTGACTTTACACATGGCTTGGATGTGATGAGAATTACCACCTCTATTCCTTCTGATGAGGACTACCATCAAGCCTTACCATGTGCCCAGCCACTGTGTCCTAAGGTCCCCTAGGCTTTATCATCCACTCTTCCTCTATGTCATACAAACCCTTGGCACTGTCAGCTAACCTAATAACACTTGGGCCTTGCCCCACTGTAGCACCCTTAAGATTTCCAGGCTCTCCCATCCACTCTGCAACTGAACTGGTTTTTTATACCTAGTCTTCTCCAATGAGGGTGAGAGCTCCTTAAGCAGGGGCTGACCATCTAGGTTTTTTATCTGTATTCCCTGTACACAGCACCATGCTTGGCACAAAATACGTGCATAGGACTCAGAATTAGAATTACCTCCAGATCCTCTAGGCCAATTCTCTTTTTATAGATAAGGAAACCAAACCCTAGAGAGGTTATATGGTTTGCTTAAGGTGGAAGTAGCAGAGCCAAGTTTCAAGCCTACATAGTCTGACTCCAAATTCATTTCCTTTTCTACTTGTCCAGTCTTTCCACTTACCTTCTATTTATCATGTAAATATGTGCATATGTTGTTTCCTCTGATAAAACGTAAGCTCCTTAAGGGTAGGAATGACTTCATTTCATACATTTTTTTATATTATATGCATATATGCCTATATAAAATGAAAAATCACATGTGTATATATGGGTATGTGTGTATATATGTGTAGATTTCTGACAAAGGGACTAGCCCACTTCTCATCCCAGTAAATCTCCGTGCCACTTTTTGTCATTAGCAGTGCGCTGTGACCGATTTAGGCCCACCATTTGTCTCTTCATTACCCTTTGGATTCTTTCAAGATTGTGTTTGTCATTATTATGCTATTGTTGGTTTTTTTTTAACTAAATCTGTGATGTCATTGTTATAGAGAACTCTCAGCGAGGCAATTTCCTCTACTAGCAGCACTTGGTCTATAACTTAGAGTTGTCTAGGGGCACTCAAGAGTTCAGTGACCTCCCCAGGACCACATGTCCATTATATATTAAAGGTGGAACTTGGCCCCAGGTCTTCCTAACTCTGAAGACAGTTTTGTATCCATATTCCATGATGCCTATCATTATTAATAATCCAGCTCCTCTCCCAAACTTTCTCATTTTTGTCAACTACTCTTCCACCTTAATGGCATCCTTGGCTCCAAACTTCCTCACTCCACATAATCCAATCAGTTAACAAATCTTATGATTTTCTATCTTTACAACATATTTCTTCTCTCTACTCACATGACCACCTCTTTAACTCAGGTCCTTATTGCCTTTCACCTAGATTACTGTAATTGCTTTCCCATTGGTGTCTGTCTCAAATTTCTCCCCATTTTAATCCATTCCCTAATCTATGCCAAAGTGATTTTCCCCAAATACAGATCTGACAATGTCAATGAACTCCTATTGGCTTCCTATTGCCCCTAGGGCAAATTATAAACTACCCTGGTTGGTTTTTAAAGTAATTTACATTATGATTGCCCCCCAACTTATCTTTCCAGACTCATTATTCATTATACCCCCTTTCCACTCCTTATAATATAGCAAAACCAGTCTTCTTTCTGCTCCACACACATCATTCCATTTCCTATGTGGCTACCTCCCATTTCTGTAAAGTATTCCCTCCTCACCTCCACCTCACAGAATCCCACTCTTTCTTCAAGACTCAGGGACTATTTTCTACTCAAAGTCTTTCCTGACAACTGCTAGTGCTCTCCTTCCCTAATTACCTGGTGTTTATTCAGTTTATCCATGTTCTATATGTCCACATTGTCTCCCTCTGCTAAATGTAAGATCCTTGAGGATAGAGATGCTTTTATTTTTTTATCTGTATCTTCAGTGCCTGGCACATATAGTCACTGGATAAATGCTTGTTGTTATAAGAGACAGATAGATTGATAAATCAACAGATTGGTAGATGGATAGATAGATGGATGGACAGATAGATAGATTAGATAGATAGATAGATAGATAGATAGGTAGATGATAGATAGATAGCTAAATAGATAGATTGATGAATAGATAGAACATTTCTTAAGCAATTATAGTCAGGCACTGTACTAGGCACCAAGGACATAAAGAACAGTGCCTAGCACATAGTAGGTGCCTGACTATGTTCGTTAATTGACTGATTGATTGGAGGGGACAAAGTAAATGTTCCATCACTAGAACCAGGGTAACAGGTCATGGCAGAAGCAATGACAAGCCTGTTTTAGAATTGAGCCTCTGAGCTACTGGTCTGTCTTTTTAAATCCCCTATGACTAGCATCAGAACTGTTCTCAGAGTCTGGAGCAGGGCTAAACCTCTAGAATAGGGGAAAGTGCCTCCAGCTACAAAAGTTAGAGGATTACAGGGGCAGCAAGGCTAACAGGTCACTGTAGGGAGTTAATGAATAGCACTAATTTTTCCTATGCTTAATTCTGAACCCCAATAACCCAGTACTATGTCCCCTGTGATTTATCACAAAGCAATTTACAAGTCTTAGAACAGTCTGTAAAAAGAGATGAGTACACTTTAAATGGAAAAGGCTTGACCAAGAAAAATATCTGAATTAGTCATTTCAGAACTGCAATGCCCATTGGCTCCTTCCTCTCTTCCCAAGGACTACGCAAAGGAGCTCTTTGTTCTCTGACATAGCAACATGGTTTTCCAGAGGCAGACGAGTCTCTTGAATGTTTATCCCCTCAAATAGCAACCAAATGAATCCTTCCTTAAGCAGGTTACCTTCTGTCTTTTACCAAAGAAAGAGATCTAAACAGTGAACGACTCCCCTTGCAGTGATAATGCATCACAGTAACGGATGACTCAGGAACAAACATATAGTAGCAGCTCAGGTTGAAATATTAAAGAAATGAAATTTGCCCTTTGAAAGTCTGGCTCTTCCTCCAACTATTACGACTACGAACTACTGGATTCTATGACCACCACAGACTACATGGGAACGTTGGAGCTAAGTAAAATTTAAACCAGAGAAATGTAAGCAGAGAAGTAGTTTCCTATCAGAAACTCCCATATCAAAAGTTATTTAATTCAACAAATATTCATTAAGAACCTATTGTATGTTGAGGTCCATGCTAGACACGGAAATGCAAAGCATATTTGTAGTCCCTGTGAATCATGTGGAAGAGGAAGCTCAACAAAGCCCTCTTCCCATCTCCAACATCTTCCTGAGCACCCTAACCTTTGGTGTCTCCTCCTTTATCTTCCTGATCTAGCAAATACCAACCCTTTGAGAAGGGGAATTCAGTGAATGCCTCCTACCACCTCCAACGCCTTGTGAGCACATTAGCTCCTGGTTTTCTTCCCCACCTGCACATAACACCCCTAAATCAAGTGAAAAGCATTTGTGAGGTGGGATGACTAAGTCACAATCATACTAACAGTCTAATTAGTACCTGGGGGCAGATTTATTCTGTGAGCTCTTGCCAACTTTGTTCTTATTCTGTCTGTTCTATGACTGACTCCCACCCTCTTGCTTCTCTGATCCTTGTCACTCAGAATTGCCTCCTACCTAGGTGAAAATCCCTTTCTCCTACTACTTCCTTTAGTAACTTCATTCCTTTCCACCTCAGCCCTACCTCTCCCAAATCCCTGCCTTCCTCTGCCTGTCTCCTTCACTCTGCCCTCTGAGATCTTTGCTCCATTATTGATAGGATCGAGCCTTTCCTTTCGTGCTCCTTCCATTTCCCAGAATTTCAACCTCATAAAGAGAAAGGAGGCCCACATCCCATGGAGCATGTGTGAGGATGGACCTGTGGACTGACTCATTCCATCGGGATGCATGTGTTATGGTCTCTTGTTAAAGGGCATGTGCAACCAGAGGCTCCCAGGTGGTCCCATGGTTACCATAATGGCAGGAAGTTTATTTCAAAGAGAACCAGCTATTAAGCCAAGAAGAGGCTCCCACTCAGGAGTTTAATAGGAGAATATGGAGTCTCTGCCTCTTCTTTTTCGAGGCTCATCAGGCTAGGCATCTCTGGGCACTAGAAATCTGCCAGCTATTCATTTAACAGGATGCTGTCTTATTCAATTAAAACAAAGCCTATAGCAAAAGACATAGATTGACTCTTTGGTCAGGGCAAGCAATTCCAGTTAGCTCTTCACTCACCGGAATTCTTTATCATCCAATTAGATCTCAGTGTCTCTTTCTATACAGTAACTCCATTACTTGTCTTCCCTCTCCTTTCTTTCTCTTTAGGTTTAGACCTGAGGAGACTGACCCCTATGAAAATCATTTAGTTTAGTTTTGATTCATGTCTGTCATCTCCCCCAAAAGATTAACAAAATCCCCTTTAGAAAAATTGTTCAGTATACGGAGTAGTAGATACCACATGAGGACAGCTATTTATTTCCTCTAGCATTTAAAAAATGTTTAAAACAAAAGATTCATAAGCATATCAACCTGTAATGGGGGACTGACCAGTGTTGGCTCAATGCTGGGAGCGTGTACCTAATGCCTGATTAGTTCTGCCTAATGCCAGCCCAGGGATCATGGGAGTAGATGAGACAATGTGCCCCTAATTTGGGGAGATACATTTATATTTCTGTTCTTGCTGTATTTTCTCAGTAAGTATCCCTTTGCAAAAGCTAAATGGTGTTAATTATTTATTGAGGTGATGGTGATAGTATGGCAGTAATCAATGGTATGGATGATAATGAGGATATATTAACTGGCACTGGGTGATGGGAATTGGGGAGAACACACACCAGAACTGGGGTTTGAGACAATAGCATTAATGGAAACCGACAAATCCTTTCAGATTACACTTAGAACCCAAAGGAAACATAACCAGTTGCACTTCGGAGACCCATCTTACCAGTGTAAATGAAAAGTGGGATATTGATCCTCAGTATCTAAAGGACTATAAACACATATTTAAAGCAAAATTCAAAGCCCATCATTTTTATTATATACACCCAGGAGACAAAAACTGCTGGGGAAACTGGTGGGACTTTTGAATAGATATAGATTGCATTTTTACCTGTCTTCACTAATCAGAAACTCAAGTTCTATCATTTCTGGCCAGCAAGGCACACACAATTAATCTTTCTGCTTGTGGTCACCTTGTTCCAAGAAGGCTCTCTGGGCCAACAGCATCTGAGTTAATGGCCCTAAACATTTTGAATTCTTGAGCTCACAAAGTAGCCACCAAAGCTGGAAATATGCATCTCTCAAGATTTCTCTTTGATGTTACACTCAGGGAAAGAAACAGAAAGCAGAATAGGCAGCCAGAAACTTCAAATACAATATGAGGATCACCTAGACAAGCACATATGGTTGTTGCCAGAGTGTTTGCAGCTTCTGTTGCTGCTGAGTGGGGTTGGAACAGGAGGAAGAGGGAAAGAGGATAGAAATAATCTCCCCTCTCCTTGCTGGAAATCCAAGGGTAAGGTGAGTAGAGTGCCAAGTTACACACTCGAAAAAGAAGAGGCAGAGACTCCATATTCTCCTATTAAACCCTGAGTGGGAGCCTCTTCTTGGCTCAATAGCCAATTCTCTCTGACATAAACTTCCTGCCATCATGGTAACTATGGGACCACCTGGGAGCCTCTGGTTGCACATGCCCTTTAACAAGAGACCATAACACATGCATCCCGGTGGAATGGGTCAGTCCACAGTCCATCCTCACACATGCTCCATGGGATATGGGCCTCCTTTCTCTTTATAATCACATTATAAGTTATATACATTGTGAGAGCAACAAAGAAATTTTACTTAAAAGGAAAACACAAGGTGAAGTGGATATTAGGAAAATATATTAAATAGTAAATGCTCACAATTCACTTCCCAAACAAATCACCTTCCGATTTCCAGGAGCACATAATGAGTTTAGCTAGGCCTGGCCCTATATTATTGCTCACAGCCTGGCACCCATTTCAGAGAAGAAAGAAATGGGTTTGTTCACAAGGTGACCATGAATGGTGATATGTCTCAATATCTATCACCACTGGTTTTCACCACTGCAAGCTTAGGGTGTAGTAAGGGATGTAGTGATCAGAGCAGGTGTGTCTGTGGGAGGGGGTGCGGGGGGGGTGCGGGGCGGAGAATAGTTCTGTTAAATATTCTCCTGGTCAGACCACATTAGGAGTCCAGTGTTTGTTTAGGAAATCTGCAGAATTAGCAGCTACTGCTCCTAATACAGAAAGAGGTGAGGTGTCAAAGGACTAGCAGGGCATGACCAATACAGTCCAAAGTCTGGCACTGGCAGGCACAAGTAAAAACCTTGGAATTAGCAGCAGTGGAAAATACACAGCAAGTAATTGTAGCTTATAATGTGAATAGGATGAATTTAGCCATAAAAAAGAAATGGGTAGCAAATTAAAAATTTGAATTCAACAATGTGTTGCTTTCAGGAAACATTATAAAAATGAGAGACACACAAAAATAAAATAGAGGGCACAAGTAGAATTTAGTATGCAAAAAAAAGCAGGGATAGTAACCATGATCTCAGACAAAATTAAACTTAAAATAGATCTAATCAAAAGTGAAAAATAGAGAAACTACACTGTGTCAGCAATATTACAAAATATTGTTTTAGACCATTTAAAATACCTAGACAATATAAAATGCCTGCCAAAACAGACACAAGAACTATATGAACTTAAACATAAAACACTTTTTAATACAAATAAACTCAGATCTAAATAACTGAAGTAATATTTATTTTTCATGGCTAAGTAAAGCCAATATAGTTTTTTAAATGACACTTTTACCTAACTAATCTAATTTATTCAGCATCATCCCAATTAAATTGCTAAAATTATTTTGCTAAGTTAGAAAAAAATAATAACAAAGTTCATTTGGAAGAACAAAAGGTCAGGAACTTCAAAGAAACCTGGGGAAAAAGATGCAACGGGAGTGGATTCAGCAATATCAGACCTTAAAGTATATTATAAAGTGAGAGTATTGTTGAAGTATAAAAAGAATAATTTCAATTATTTTAAAGCAAAATTTTCTTGCCTAAGTAAAAACCTATGTAGCCAAGAATAAAAAGAATGCAGAAAATTGGGGAGGGGGGAACTTTCACAGACAATCTCTCAGATAGGATGTGATTGGGTTGGAATATTGTTATGGTGTAGGAAATGTTGAACTGGTTGATTTAGAAAAACATGGAATGACTTGGACTTATGAAGGAAGATGCTATCCACCTTCAGAAAAACAGATTGTAGGAGGAAATAGGCATAGTATGATCTTACATATATGTGTATGAGTATATATGTGTATGAGTATTTTTATAGATATCTACGTATATATGTATACATATACATGTATATATATACACACACATATACATACATATCTGCTTAATTGTAGCCTTCTTTAGGGTGGCGGGGGAGGGAGAAAAAAATAAAGTAAAAGGTGAACAGCAGAGAACAAAAGAAAATCAGTAAAGAAAAGCTGGGTAGTTTCTAAAACAATGTATAGTATTTATCTTGTAGGTTTTCTTGAAAGGGAAATTTACTGTTTTATATCGAATCTTCTCTTATGGTTTTCTGTGTACATGGCAATGTTTTTCTTTTCTTTTCTCATTTTGTATTTAAGTTTAAATTTAAAAATTTACAAAATTATTTATTAGTAATGAAATTCTTGTGGATTAAATTCAATTTAAAAGTAAATTATTCTTTTCAGGTCAGAAATATCAGTTTTGTATGTTATAAAGGGGATTCTTATTTCAGTAAGAGTTGGATGGGGTGACTGACCTCTGAGGTCCCCTCTGGCTCTGAAGTGCTGTGATAATCCTGACTCTCTGAAATAATTCAATAGTTAATATATTTTTCAAACAGAAAATATCTGAAGGATTAATTGCTACAAATATGGAACCAGGAAACCTCTATAGAGCCATCTCTCACCTAAGTCCTCTGTCACTCCACTATTGGCTCTTTCCCAACTCTTTCATACTAATATTAATAGTAATAGTTAGCATTTATATAGTGTTTTGTGATGTGCAAAGTACTTGATAAATATTACCTCCCTTAAGCCTCACAAAAATCCTGGAAAGTATTATTATTATCTCCATTTTACAGATGAGGAAACTGAGTTAGACAGATGTCAAGTAACTTGCCTGGGTTCATGTAGTTGGTAAGTGTTTAAGGCAGGATTGGAACTCAAGTCTTCTGGACTCCAGGTCAACCACTCCCCTCTTCCCTATATAGCTGTCCTCTAGCTTTAAGATGATTTTCACCAAAAAAAATAAGAGAGGTCCCTTTTAGCAATATCAGAAAAGATAAAATCAACTTTCCTATAATCCAGGATTATAGATTTAGAATTTAAGGGATCTAAGAATTCATTTGTTCTAATCTGTTTTACAAATAAGGAAAATGAGGTCCATAAGATGTTAAGTAACTGGCCTAAGGTCACATATAGTAAGAGTCACAGGTGGGATTTAAATCCAGGTTCTTTGACTCCTAGTCCATTTATCTTTCCACTGTATTATCTATCATTACATCATTTGGTATGTTCCAGACTAAAGTGTAAAATCTTGACTTTGGTGAATCCTAGGAAATAGGTTTAATTTGAAAAGTTTTATTTTTGCGATCCTGTTTTCAAATAAGTTTTTCTGTTTTGCAGTTGCAGGAGTCAGATTTTTGCCAAGTAGTTTTTCTGGAAAACAAAAAGTAAACCAAAACCAACCCCTGCCCCACTTACAAAAAAAAATAAAATAAAATAAAATCCCAAATTATAATTAAGGATGTGGCGCCACCTTCAGTTTGGAAGTGAGAGGGATGTGCAATTTAATTCAAAAAGAAAATAGAGAATACAGAAACTACAGGGACCTCCAGACAGGTAAATACAAAAGGCTGTGGTCGATAAGAATGGGTAAGAACAATGAGCAATCCATGTTCTCTCTGGACGGTGATGTTCATTCTGTTACAGTGAAAAGGAAGACAGTTTTGAGGTCACAACTGAGACTGAATTCCTGATCTGACAGTGGGCCTCTATAAATGAGGCTGGAAAAATGACAGCTCACATTTATATAGCACCTAAAGGTTTGCAGTCTTTGGACACACAGCTTTTGATCCTCACAACCCTATGAAACAGGTCATCAGCTTTAAATGTGTGGGGAGGGTCAGGGCTTGTATTGTTACTGTGAGGAATGAGATAGGGCGTCTGTAATGGCAGAGGGCTATCAAGACAGCGGTGAGAGCCCAGCTGAAGTTCATGGCTTTGTTGAGGGATGTCAGAGGAGTTACTCAGATGAACAGGTTTGACATCAACAGGTCAGAGATTCATAGTATCCTAGGGTAGTGGTCAGTGAAACAATGAAGCAATAGATCCTGAATTCGAGACTGGGCATGAGGCAAGTGAAGACAGATCAGGGGAGACAAGACCATTGGAATAGGAAAGGGTCTAGGAACTACAGTCATGATGAGGGCGAAGAGCAGATTGAGCTTGAGGCAGAGTGGAAGAAGTAGGAAGGGGAACTTTCAAAGAGGTGTTGAGGTTCTGAGAGATAGATGGTGGCATCTAAGAGGTGATCTATGGAAATGGAATGGAGAAGAGATTCCTATCTTCATACAGGATTTAGACATAAATGTTCATGGGCAGCCAGGTGGCACAGTGGCTAGAGTCCTGGGCCTGGAGCGACAACACTAACAAGTCATTTAACCCTTTTGTTTGCTTCAGTTCTCTTATCTGTAAAAATGAGCTGGAGAAGGAAATGGCAGACCACTGCAGTGGTTTTTCCAAGAAAACCCCAAAGACGGCACAAGAAGTCAGATGTGACTGAACAACAAATAAATGTTCACACTGAAAATTTAACAATTGGCTCTCTCTGAAACTAGTGAGCTGGCCTCAACACATTTCTCCAAAGTTAAGATTGGCCATGGCACTGGATTCACTGAAGATTGTACTACACTCAATTGCTTCTGATCTGATCTTGCTCCACTATTTGGCACACTGATCAACTTCTCTCTTCTTCAACCACTACCAGATATTTTAAACATTACTACTTTGTATTAAATTTTCAGATCTAGTACTCTTTTGGTCTCTTTTAAATGCCTCTTTCACTTTTCTCTCTCCCTACATTATTTCGCTGTCAAGTTTAAGTTATTTCTACACCCTACATGTTTAAAAAACATCATGTCCTGATTGGTTTTTTTAGTCATGGTTTTCAGAGCCCAACGTTCCATGCCAGTTGTTTTTGATAGTAGTTAAGTTTTTCTTCTACTCTTTTCATATTTGAGCCACTCTTTTATTTGCCCCTTCCCTTCCTATTTTCCAGGGAATTCTCTGTTTGGATAAGGTTTTCTACTTCTTTTTATTCTCCCTCCATTTTTTTCCCCTCCAGAATTATTTCAGTTCTAATTGTCGTTTCACATCTCTTGCCAGTCCTATGTTTCTTTCCTCATTAAGTACAGGTGACTGGCAAAAGTACTGTGGTTCTTGGTTACAGTAGGAACCTGGACATATCCTGTAATCCTGATGCAGCCACAGGAGCAAAGCTATGATGTTATTACTTACCTGGCCAACATCAGACAAGAGGACTTCAAAGAGGCCAGGAAAAACGCACTGAAGTTTGGGGTAAAAAAAAGATGTCAGTAAGGAATCTGTGGAATTCATCTGTCCAGCTAATTCAATGCCCTGTATAAGGTCTACTACCTCCCGGATAACTCCCGTGACAGATCCTGCATCATTCACAAACAGGTAGAAACTGCACCAAGAAGGAACCAACTATGAATCCCACGGAGCTACAGGAAAGCAGAATGACCACGTGCGGTTTTGAGCTCACCTCTTTCTCCTTGGCTTCCCAGATTAAAGTTACCACTCCTGGAGGTTGCCCGAATGTTATAATAGGTTCAAAAGATATAATGACCTGATGGGGTATGCCAAATAAATGAAATAGGCCCCGTGAAGGTGTCCAATGTCAAAGACAGCACATCACTTTGTGTTCTTCCTCTACTTGAATGAAATTGTAGGCAAACATGGGGTTGGCCAAATTGACATTGTGAAGAATCACTTCATTAGGATGAAATCTAGAATCTATGAGACCCCAGCAAGAATGACCAAATATGGTCATTTAGAAATTGAAGCTTTCACAATGAATTGGGAAGCATGCAAAATCACGCAGAGCCTAAGTATGGAATTCTCTGAATTGATGTACAATGGTTTGTTTCTGGAACAGCCGAAAGGATGTGCTCATCTGCCACTTCACTGCCAAGTCCCAGGCAGAGAGTGAGGGAAAGGTCCAGGTTTCAGTCTTCATGGCTTAGGTGTACATCTTGGGCCGGGATTTTCCCCAGTCACTGTACAATGAAGAGCTGGTGATCATGAAGGGTGATTATGAGTGCTCTGATGCCACTGGCTTCATCAACATCAAATTCCTCAGGCTAAAGGAACAGCATCATCTGCAAGGCACTTACTGCCAAACAGACTAAGCAGCTGTCAATACAACAACTCTTTATGTCACTGCTGATTTCCCCAAATAATGGCACTAAATTTTAATACCACTTCGTGATTGTCATTTTTTTCTTTTGGGTTACAGACCTGGACAGGCCTTGTTTCATGCTCCTGTGGCAAGCAGAAGTTGTGAATGAGGGAAGGGGGTGGAGTGTATAGAGATGGTAACAATAATAAAAAGCCACCTAGGAGGAAAAAAAGTCTTGCTTCATTTCTTCTAGCTATTATTTTTTTAAATTAAATTTTATGTTTATTTTTATCTTACATCATTCATTTCCACAAGATTTTGAGTTATAAATTTTCTCCATCTTTCATCTACTCACCACCCTAAAACAGCAGTCCCACTGTATATCCCCTCCCCCAATCTGCTCTCTCCTATATCCTCCCCCGTGCTCCCTCTGACTTACTGGTAGGGCAAGATGGATCTCCATAACCCAGTGCTTGTATATCTTATTTCCCAGTTGCATGTACATAATAATAATAATAATATTTAAACATTTTAAAACTTTGAATTCCAGATTCTTTCCCTTCCTCCCTCATCACCCACCCTTACTGAGAAGATAAGCAATTCAATATACGTTGTACATGTGTAGTTACACAAAACATTTCCATAGTGGATATATTGTAAAAGATTGGCTTTATCCTGCCCCCCACTTGTTCTATTCTCTACTTTGTCCCTGTCCCTTCACAAAAGTGTATGTTTCCAACTACCTTCTACCTGACCTGCCCTCCCCTCCATCATCCCCCCTCTCATCCCCTCCCCCCCTACTCTCCTGTAGGGCAAGATACCCAATTTAGAGTGTATGTTATTCCCTCCCTAAGCCAAATTCAATGAGAATTAGGTTGACCCATTCCCTTTTGCCTTCCTGTTCTTCCCCTCCATTTTAACAGCTATCCCTTGCCTCTTCTATATGAGATAATTTACCCCATTCTGTTTCTCCCCATCTCCTCTCATTATATTCCTCTTTCACCTCTCAATTTCACCTTTTAAATATCATCCCTTCCTATTCAATTGATCCTGTGCCTTCTATGTATATCTGTACACATATACACACACACTCACATATGTATTCATACGCATATATACCCTCCTATGTAGACATTTATATTCCCTTCAACTATCCTCCTACTGAGAAAAGCTTCCTAAGTTAGTTATCGTTTTTCTACATAGGCATGTAAATAGTTGAACTTTGATAAGTTCCTTATGATTTCTTTTCCCTATACACCTTCTTATGCTTCTTGTAATTGAATGTCAAACTTTCTTTTCAGTTCTGGTTTTTTCAGCAGGAATGTTTGAAAGTCCTCCACCTCACTGAATGACC
>CM053584.1:331576701-331626387 GCA_028627135.1 Pseudochirops cupreus | reverse complement strand
GCCATCTTGGCTCCGCCTGGAGGACTAGTTTTAATGATGGGAAGGAAGAGTCCCTTCCAGTTTGTCCAGATAACAGAAAGAGGCTGGCAGCACAGACGATAAGCGCTTTGGTCTGGGGCCACCTATGGAGCCAAGTCTAAGAAGTCAGTGCTCGATAAATATTATCACAGGTGATTCTCACCTGTTTGGAACTGATTCTGTACATGGGAATCTGTGTTTGCATTATCAGGCCACCACTTGCCTCTGGCATAAACTTGATTTGTTTAATAAATACAATTGCAATCCTTAGGCGTGGCAACTTGAAGTAGAGTAAAGGAACTCTCCGTCTGGACTCCCAGAACATGGGTTTGAATCCTGTTTTTACCATTTAGGATCATGGATTTAGAAGGGAAGGGAGTCCAAGCCCCTTATTTTACAAATGAAGAGACAGAGATGCAGAGATGTTAAGTGACTTGTCCTGGGTCACACAGCTAGCATCAAAGGTAGGATTTGAACTCAAGTTTTCCTAACCCCAAGCTTAGTTTTTTACCCACTTTGCCACTGATATGGCCTTGGGCAAACCCTTTGATCCGCTCTGGGCTCTCAGTTCTTCTCCTGTAAAACAAAAGGGTTGGGACTAGGTGTGTTCCTTCTCTGAAACCACAGTCCTAAGATTCCTGTGTCCAGACTGCCTCCTGAGAATATAGACTTTGGGGAATTTTTTTATTCACTTGGCTTAGAGTCCCCACTCAAGAAACCTGAGACTATTTCTGCATAAACACCCTTTACCCCACGTATATTAACTCCCTGCTTGTAGTAGCATAGTTCACAAAACTTTAAAAAGAACATTTTACTGAAAGGTTGTATTGAAAGCGAATTTTGGGGAGAACACACCTGACTCCATTTTGTCCTATACTTGACGCTATTATATTCCTTCGAATTTTTGTGGGATGCCTCATTACACAACTGAATGTACACAATAATCTTCCTTCCCCCAATACATTTACAATTACAAAAGAAAACTCTTAGGATTTTGAATAATTTCAGGAACTCACCCCCTTTTCTTTATCCTATCTAATAAGGCACTTGGTAGGAGCTTAACAAGTGCTAATTAACTGACTGGCTGATAAAGAAAACAATTTCCTTTGGTCCAGAGTAAATAGTTATGCTAAAGGATACATTTTTTCCTTTGTAACAATTTGAACATACACTTTTAAAAAAACATATGTACATTCCAGTCTATGTGCCCTGTCAGATCTTACCGAAAACTGCTTTGTAAACTACTGTTGCTGTCTTGAGTTGACATGGCTTAGGAGAACAACTATCTATCTATCTATCTATCTATCTATCTATCTATCTATCTATCAAAAATATCTTAATCCTTATGTCTATAGATAGATGTTCTACTCCTGAGCTATTCATTGTTATAGAAATCTATCTCTATTTGTCATTCAAACCTCATTCTATACTCCCTATACTCCCTACCACCAGATTCTTCATTCCCATCTTCCTTGTACTCTTCCACCCTAAAGTTTCATCTAAACTCCACCTGGCCCTTCTGCCTTATAGGGCTTTATAACTTCACCATTTCCTTTTGTAAATTCCTTCTTCTTTCTGACCGTTTGTCAGGAGAGCAGCCCTTTCTCAAGATTGTAATAAACCATTCTTTTCTGCTTGCTACTTTAAGAAACCTCTGAGTATTATTTGGGTAAATATTTCTGTTGCACACAGTTTTGGGGTACATACATGATGATATGGCCTCCCTAGATACCCTTGCCAGTACTGGCTGCACTTTGACTCATCCTTCTCACCTCATTGATTGAGGTGGGGGAGTTGGAAGACTCTTTGCTTCCCAGTGCCATTTACAGGTTCTCCCCCTTCCTCCTCTCAGTAACCTCTCTTCCTTTGAAGTTCATATTATTCATAGCTATTGTCACATCCCTCCCCTTCCTTCCTCCATGAGTCTGATATGTGGTTTACAGTTTTCCTCTCCTCAACTCCTGCCCTCATACTAAGGGACTTCTACATATATATTGATTCTACCTCAAATACTCTAACCACTCGGTTTTTCAACATACTCACTTCCCACAAGCTACTCCTTCATCAAACCTTAGCTACACACAAAGCTGGTTACAGCCTTGATGTTGCCATCATCCACTAATGTGTCACTTCTATGTGCAAGAATTCTGCTATCTTCTTAGCTGACCATAATCTACTGACTTTTCACCTTTCCCTCAACCTTTCCTTACATAATCCAATTTTTCATCCTCACTTTAGCCTTCAATCCCTTGACCCCTCAATTCTTTCCCAGGCCATTTTCCCCTGCATTAGCCACTCTCTCCTCTTCTCCCCATCCTTATTCCTTGGTGAACCAATTCAACTCTACAGTCTGTCTTCCTCTCTTGAATCCCTCACTCCCTTTATCATATTGCCTAGCCTCCACATTTGAATCACTCCCACCATTTATTACCTTTGCTCCTACACATCTGCTCCTGAAAAAAAGGCAGGAAAAAAACCAGTAACTGAGTCCACTACAAATTTCTGTTATATGACCTCAACTGGGTCCTTGATGCTGCTAGGCAATCCTACTGTATCCCGCTCTCTTATGAATTCACTATCCCACTCTCCACACTCTCAAACCTCTCATAGCTTCCTCTCCCTCTGCCCTCTTAGCTGAGAACCTTGTTTTGTATTTTATGGAAAAAAACAATTGAGGCCAGTCACTATGAATTCCTTCTTCTTCATCTTCTATCAGAAAGTGCCTTCTGCCACCTTCTCCTCTTCATCTCTGACTCACATGATGAGGTGGCCTTACTCCTTACCAAGGCTAACCTCTGTACTTGTTCAAGGGATCCCATTCCATCCTATCCCCAATAGAATTCTCTGCTCTGTCATCCCCATTCTTTCATTTTCCATCTCTCCCTGTCTACTGGCTCATTTCCTATTGCCTACAAGCATGCCCTTGTCTCTCCTATCTTAAAAAATCCCCTCACTTGATCCTCCCATCCCTGCTCAATATCCTCCTATTTCTCTTCTGCCCTTTGTAGCTAACTCTTCAAAAAGGTGGTCTATATAGGTGCCTGTACTTTCTCTCTTCTTTTTCTCTTCTTAATCCTTACAATCTGCTTTCTGACCTTATCATTCCAATGAAACTGCTCTTTCCAAAGTTACTGATGATCTCTTAGTTGACAGCTCCAGTGGTTTTTATTTCTTCAATCCTCATTCTCTTTGACCTCTCTGCAGCGTTGGACACTGTTGACCACCCTCTTCTCTCTGATACTCTCTTCTCTCTAGGTTAAGGGATACCACTCTCTCCAGCTTTTCCTCCTACCTGACTATTTCTTCTCTGCCTCCTTTGCTGGATCCTCTTCCAAATCATGCCCTCTAACCATAGGTATCCCTTAGAGTTCTGTTCTGGGCCTCTTTTCTCTCCTTTTCTTCTTCCCTTGATCACCTCATCAGCTCCCATGGATTTAATTACCATTTCTATGCTGATGATTTTCAGATCTACTTATCTTGCCTCAGTCACTCTAGTGACCTCCAGTGTTACATCTCCAGCTGCCTTTCAGACATCTCAAACTGGATGTCCAGAATGGAACTCATTATCTTTCTCCCTAAATCTTGCCCTCCCTTCCCCCCACCTCCTGCCTCCTATCTTCCCTCTTTTGTAGAGGGCAACACCATCCTCCTGGTTCAAAGCGCTCATGATCTAGGAGTCATCCTCCTTACTATCTCTCACTCCTCATATACAATCTGCTGCCAAGGACTGTAGATTTTATCTTGGTGACATCTCTTGAAATATGGCTTCTTCTGTCCTCTGACACTGCTGGTGTGATTATTGCCATAGCCTGCTGGTAGGTCTGCCTGCCTCAGGTGAATCCCCACTACAATCCATCCTCCATTTAGCCACTAAGTGATTTTTCTAAAATGCAGATGTGATCATGTTACCCTGCCAATAAATTCCATTGGCTCCCTATTGCCTGCAGAATCAAATAAAAATGCTCTGTTTGGCATTCAAAGCCCTTCATAACCTAGCCCCCTTCTACCTTCTAGTCTTTTTACACCTTCCTCACTCCTCACTCCCAAATCGCTCCCATGTACTATTCTATCCAATGACACTGGCCTCCTGCCTGTTCCATGAAAAAACAATCCATCTGTTGGCTATAGGCATTCTCTCTGGGTGTTCTTCATTCTTGGAATGCTCTTGCTCCTCTGCTTAACCTACTGCCCTCCCTGGCTTTCCTTAAGTCCCAAATAAATTCCCATTTTCTACAGAAAGCCTTCTCCAACCCCTCTTAATTCTACTGCCTTGCCACTGTTGATTATTTCCTATTTACCTTGTATGAAGCTTGCTTTTAAAAATTTGTTTGCATGTTGTTTTCCCCATGAGCTCCTTGAGGACAAGCACTATCTTTTGACTCTTTTGTATCCCCAGGGCTTAGTACAGTATCTAGCACATAGTAGGTATTTAATAAATGTGTGTGTGTGTGTGTGTGTGTGTGTGTGTGTGTGTGAGAGAGAGAGAGAGAGAGAGAGAGAGAGAGAGAGAGAGAGAGAGATCTGTGGAATTGTGAGATATACTTATTGATCACTTATTGATGCTATATATTAAACTCTTGAGTGGATAAATAAACTGCAGTGTATCAGTCTGGGCAATCTGTATCCTGTGCTGGCTTATTTATTTGTGCAGTGGCTAGCAAGAACCTTGAACACATTTGCAACAACTGAATAAAGCAAAATGGAGCTCATATCAGAACCTGTGCCTCAGTTTCCTCATTTGAAAAATCAAGTTGGATTAGATGAGCTAGGAGATCCTTTCCAGCTCTAAGCCTATGATCCCAAGAGCTCTTGGAAAATACATACAGTCTGCAATGAGCTACTTTCTCCCAAAAATGATGTATAGCTCTTGATTACTTATAGTCAACAAGGCAAATTCTTTTCTCTACTGATCCTAGGAATGGGTGTTGCAGCTCCCCTGCAGCAAGCATTGTTTTCCCTTTTTCTTTAAGATTCCTCTGGTAGTTCTCCAAGTTCCCAGCATGGGGCATCAGGTGGTTCCTTCTGCTATTCCACTTGAGCTTCCAATGGGCACTTGCTGGTATTGTTCTTAGCTGAATTTTGCCCCAGAAGAAATCTCTCTGTGTTATCATATGCAGTGTGCAACCATAGACAAGAATGACCCTAGAGTTTATTTTCTGTGGTGGGAGACAGTTATACTCAAGTCACAACTGTAGTGATGCAATGCTAGCCCAGGGACTCTCTTCTTCTGAGGTTATTTTCCTTGGTAGCTTCTCTTGTGGACCTCTGCCCTCACAAATACTTCCCCAGGAAGGCAGACCCTGGAATTTTGTATTTAAAAGAATCTTAGGCACAAATGACAGATTTAGAGATGATGATGACAGATCTTGAGATTACTTATCATTCTGTCTCTTTTCTATTTCTCCATCTCCTTCCTTCCTTCTGATGGGGTGATGGCACCTGGACCCTGGATTTTTCTGTACATTTCAGTAGCCCAGATCACTGACATCTCACCTGAGGCATCTAGCCCATTCCAGCCCACCTAGATACTCAGTAGTCCTTTCCTTTCTCTGTGACTTTTAGAACCACTCCATACCACATAACTCCTTTCACTGTCACACCTGGGCTACCCTAGGCTATTTACCACTCCTTAATCCCATCCAAATTTTCTCACTGTCTTTTTTTCTATGTAAGTATCAATCTCACCTCCATCAAGGTGCAGAGTCATTAAGAATCTAGCCTGCTCTATTGCATTACAATAAGTCTTGCTACTTTGACTGAAAGAAGTATGAGTGCTTGAATTCTTTCCAGGCAGACTTGCCCTGTACCCTGACACTTCCTTCTTTTCTTCCTCCATCCCTATGTCCCTCCCTCCCTCCCTCCCTTCCTTCCTTCCTTCCTTCCTTCCTTCCTTCCTTCCTTCCCCATGTCCAAGAACTACCAAAGCATCCCAACCTTTCCTCATTATGTTTCTTAAGTACTAGAGAATCAGAGGCGACTGGGTGGGATTATTCAAATAACTCTAGGCTGTTATCAGCCACACCTAAGGTGGGGGAGTTAGGTGGAGAAAGTCATATATATGCAACCAGTTTTGCCACATGCATTCCCTCTGGGGACACCACTCCTAGGGTGGGGTGGTAGAAAGGGAAAGAAAAAGCAATCTCCATACTGGCTTTGCAGGTTTTTTAATATGCAGATTTAACAACTTAACAAACATTTATTCAATATCTTTTATAGTTTGATCACTGTGCTATTTTCTGAGGGTACCAAGATGGAAGCAATGTAGTTCCTGCCCTGGGGAAGTTTATAATCTATTGGGGGAAGGGAATGCAGCATATACACAGACATGTGTGATATAGGATATGGTAAAGGACATCATAACCAGCATGTGCTACAGCCAAACGGCTTCACAAATATATCACTTGATCCTCACAATAACCCTGGGAGGTGCTATTATTATTATCTCCATTTCACGGATGAGGACTGAAGCAAACCAATTCAGTGACTTGCCCAGCACCACAAAGTTAGCGTCTGAGGACAAAGTTGATCTGACTCCAGGTCCAGCACCTTAACCATTGTGTCATTCAGCTGCCTGCAGATATAATACTGCAAGAAAACTTGGGAGTAGAGGGAACACTGTCAATTTGGGGATCAGGGAAGCCACACAGAAGACACTTAAAGGAGCTGAGCCTTAAAGGAAGAGAAGGATTTCAACAGGTAGAGATGAGAGTGGAGAACATACATTTCAAAAATAGAGGATAACCTGTGTGAATGCACAGAAGGAATTGACAGCAGGCTACAATCAAGGACCTTTCCTTATATACAAATGGCTACAGCTCCCACATAAATTCCAGGGGATTGTAATAAAATCTCCCTAAATTCCTTCCTCTCCCTTCCTTCCTTTCTTCCTTCATTCCTTCCTTCCTTCCTCCCTCTTTCCCTCCTTCCTTCCTTCCTTCCTTCCCCCCCCCCCCCCACACACACAGTGGTGCAATAATAGGACATAGTTACTTCAAAAGTGGTAAGAGTTTAGGGTTCTGTACCATCTATCTCATGGAGTTCTGCAAAAGTCAGGAAGCTGTAAATCTTTTATTTTTTCTAAATTCATTACTTATGTATTTTTAACATTCATTTAAGAAAAATGTTTGGGTTCTAAGTTCTCTCCTTCTCTCTCACTCTGTTGCAGTCTAGGGGTCTTGGGAACCCTAAAATGCAAGGGCGCAGGGCACAGGTCTGCCTGGAAAGCATTTGACTACTCAAGACTTCTTTCAGTTAGAGACAAGGTTTATTGTGTTGCCAATAGGAGGCAAGATTTTAAGAATCTGTTCAATTGATGAAGGTAAGATGAATATTTTATACAAAAAGAATGTGAGAAGATCTGGATGGTATTAAGAGTGGCAAGTAGCCTGGGGTGGGCCAGATGCAGACAATGAAAAGAGTTAAATGGTGGGAGAGCCCCAGTAAAAGGGCAGTTAAAAGGATTATTGACTGGGATGGGCTGGGTACCTCAGGCAAATGCCAGAGATCTGGGTTCAGGGGATTTGGGGTCTAGGTCCCAAAGATATGGTCTTTTCCTTTTAGGGCTCCAGTGCAAATCCCATCCCCATCAACTCCTCCCTGACTTATTGAGAAGGCAAGAAACATGATTTCAATTATATGTGTGAAATCATGCAAAACACATGTCCATATTAGCAATTTTGAAAAAAAAAGCAAGAAAAATGTGAAAAAAATATGCTTTAATCTGTACTCAGACTCCATCAGTTCTCTCTCTAGAGGCGGATAGCGTTTTTCATCACAAGTCTGGAATTGTCTAGGATCACTGTGTATGGGATGAGTGAAAACTTCTCATTTTGGGGTGGTTAACTTTTCAAATTGCTTCTGTCAATCATTTTTATCTTCCTTTGTCTGTTTTCCCACCTTGGTGGGACCCTCCCCTTATCTTTCCTTGCTGTCCCAGTTGGGGAAGGATTTGGTGAAGTGTACCTCTCCACCAATGAGAGGGGAAACAGTTGGGGAGGGGTCTTGACTAAGTTAGGCTATAAATTCCAGCAATATCTTTTGTAACTTGCCTCTTCTCCATGATGAGTCATGGGGAAGACCACCCTCTTCTCCTGGGGAAGAGAATAAAGTCCTATTCTTATCCTAGGAGATCTCTGTGTTTATTTCTTTTCACTAAATTAAGGATGAAGGATATTTTTCATCTGAAAAAACTGTATTGCTGAGAATAGCTAAGTCATTCACAGTTGATCATTGTACAATATTGCTGTCACTGTGTACAATGTTCTCTTGGCTCTGCTCACTTCACTTTGCATCAGTTCATATAAGTCTTTGAAGGTGTTTCTGAAACCATCTTGCTTATCATTTCTTATAGCATGATAGTATTCCATCACAATCATATACTACAACTTGTTCAGTTATTTTCTAATTGATGGGCCTACCTTTAATTTTTGATTCTTTGATACCAAAAAAAAAAAAGAGCTGCTATAAACATTTTGGTACATATAGGTCTTTTTCTTTTTCTTTTAAAAAGATTGGTAGTGGTAATCTTGGGTTGAAGGGTATGCACAATTTTATAGCTCTTTGGGCCTAGTTCCAAATCACTCTTCAGAAGGGTGGGATCAGTTCACAACTCCACCAATAGTGAATGCATTAGTGTCCCAATTTTCCCACATCCCTTCCAAAATTTGTCATTGAGCCAGTCTTGTGGGTGTGATACATCAGAGGTGTTTTAATTTACATTTCTCTAATCTATAGTGATGTAGAACATTTTTTTCATATGACTAACAGATAGCTTGGATTTCTTCTTCTTTTGCAGAGTTTCTTTTTTTGAAAGACAGTAGTACCTAGCATACAGAGACAACATGGTGGAGTGGAAAGGGAGGTGGACTTGGAGTCAGGAAGATTTGGGTTCAAATCCTGATGAATCCACATGTTAACTATGTGACCGTGGGCAAATTACTTTACCTCTCAGTGTCCCAGGCAGCCCTCTAAGACCTGAAAGTGCTGAATTTCATTTGGTCAGGGGAGTCCCTTTCCAGGAACCTTTTATATTAGTGAAATCATAGTTCTTGTCCAGAATAAATAAATTCCCTGGGTAGGATTTAAACCCTTTGAGGGTAAAAATGATAACAGATTGTCTTTAGATCCCTAGAACCTTGCACATAGTAGGAACTGGCATAGTAGATACAGTACTGGGCCTGGAGTCAGGAAGACCTGCATTCAAATTCAGCCTCATCCTACTAGCTCTGTGACCCTGGGCAAGTCACTTAGCCACTGTCTGCTTCACCTCATCTGTAAAATGGGGATAATAATAGCACCTATCATCAGGGTGCGTCTGAGGTTCAATGAGAAAATAATTGTAAAGTGCTTAGCACAGTATCTGGACCATAGTAGGTACTAAATAAATGTTAGTTATCATCATTATTATTATTATTAAATGCTTATTAGACTGAATTAGAAGCTCTATAACTAAACAAAAGTGGAGCAACATAAGTATTGTCCCCAGTTTTTATTTGATTTACAAAAACAAGCTTGAACAGGAAAGATAAAATAATTCAGGCAAACATTTTTCAATCAGTTTGTTAGGACTTATCCTGTGTCTGAAAACAGAGTCCTAACCAGTAGTTCTGGTGTCTGGGGCACCCAGTACCAAGCAGAGCAAGCAACATTAATGACGATGAGGAGGAGGAGGAGGATGATAGTATTTACACATCATTGTAGGTTTTGCAAAGTATACTTACTATACCACTTAATTCTAAAATGAAACAAGTCCCAAGATCAGCTTTGTAATTCATGATGTAAAAATAATACAAGAAATAATTAAGGCAAATTCAGTGGGAGGGAGAATTTGTTGCCATCTTTATGTATGGAGTAGAATCTCCGAGTTGGAAGGATCTTCTAGTATAATCCATGCAACTTAAAGCACCTTAAAACTGGGTCCCAAGCTACCTTCCCAGTTTAAATATTGCCCTTCACACACACTGATTCAGTAAGACTGGCTCTCTTAATGCTTCTCACACACAACACTGCCCCACTGCCTGGAATTCACTCCCTCATCTCCTCTGCATCTTAAGAACCCTCACTTCTTTTAAAACTCAGCTCAAGGGCCACATTCTGTAGGAATCCTAACCTGATCCCCATAGCTGCTTGTACCTTCCCCTCCAAATTAAAATGCATATATTTTATGTGTGTGTACACACGTTGCCTCTTTCAATAGAATAGAATAGAAGCTCTTTGAAGGTAGAGACTAATTCACTTTTGTTTTTGTATCTCCAGCACCTAAAAGAATTGCTTGAAGCTAGATTCGATTGAGTGATTTTCCTAGGACTTCATTTGCCAATGCTGCTTCAGTCCTAGAGAGCATTGTTCACTGATGCTTGTACTACTCTTCCCGGAGACCTCAATGAGACTTTTCCTCACAGCCTGAGAGCATCATTACTATTATTGGCTGCTAGGTGGCAGTATGATGGAGCTGCACTTGTAGTCTGTAAGACCTGAACTCAGATCGTACCTCAAAGACTTTCCAGTTGTGTGGCTTTCAACAAGTCATTTTTTCTTTGTTAACCTCAGTTTTCTCATCTGTAAAATGGGGATAATAATCGTAGCATTTACCTTACAGGATTGTTGGGAGGACCAGATGAGACTGTCTTACTCTCTCTGTATACACACACACATAATTTACAAATATTTGCATGCTATACAAGTGGTGCCATTATTATCATTATTACTTACCTTTCCTGTTGGGTGCTATTTCTCTTTGCTGAAGGAGAAAGAATAGAGGTCGGTCCATCTAAAAACAAGGAGGGAAGGAGAAGTTCAGGGAAAGTTATTGTTCAGTTGCTTTCAGTCGTATCTGATTCTTTGTGACCCTATTTGGGGATTTCTTGGCAAAGATACTTGGAGTGGTTTGCCATTTCCTTCTCCACTTCATTTTACAGAAGAGGAAACTGAGGCAAACAGGGTTAAGTGACTTGTCCAGGATCACACAGCTAGTCAATGTCTAAGGCTGGATTTGAACTCAGGACTCTGGCCGGGCACTCTTTCCCTTGGACTTCTTCATCTGAAGCAAGGAAAAGGAGAGGAACAGACCGCAGAGTCCGTTGTTTCTACAGACTCCTGGAATCCAAATTCCCTTTTCCCAGCTCCTCAACCAGCATCTGAATTCACCTCCTTCTATAGTCTGACAAAAAAGAGAATGTGTTAAATGTTTGTGCCTTTTACATTTTCTACCCTAGAAAAAAAGCCCTGGTTGCCCTGTGTAAGCTATATAGCACTACTTGGGTGAATGACTATCTTTGAAAAAAAGAAAAGGTTTTAAAAAAACCAACAAATGAAAAAAAAAAGCATTGCCATCCCTACCCAGTAATGCCTGGGTAGCAAAGAAGTTTTGGTTAAACAAAACCTAACACTTAGAGCTATGTAAAAAGGGATTAGGCTAATTTGGAAGGTAGCAAGTTCCGCTTCATTGGAGGAAGAAGCTGGAGGACTATTTGTCTGGCATGTTGTAGAGTGGATTCTTTTTTTGGTTATAGGTGAGTTAGATGACTCCTGAGGTCACTTCCACCTCTAAAATTCTGTGATTCTGAAAACCCACATACTTAATGACTAGGACTGCCAACATAAGCCTCAATCCATATACACAATCAACTACCTCCTTGCCAAGAAGAGGAAGGTATGTTTTTCTCTCAGTTCTTTGGAGCTAATATTGGAGAGTTTTGGGTTTTTTGTTTTTTGCTTTTTGGAGGGGGGAAGGCAGGGCAATTGGGGTTAAGTGACTTGCCCAAGGTCCCACGGCTAGTAAGTGTTAAGTGTCTGAGGCTGGATTTGAACTCAGGTCCTCCTGACTCCAGGGTCAGTGCTCTATTCTCTGTGCCACCTAGCCGCCCCATATTGTAGAGTTTTGATCAGAGTTCTGATGACTTTTGTTGTTGTTATCCTTTATGTTACATTATGTACATTGTTCTCGACTCTGTTTTCTTCATTTTGCATCAGTTCATAAAAGTCTTCCCAAATTTCTGTCTTAATAATGTTTGTTGTGTGTTATGATGCAACAATATTTCCATATATTCACGTTTCACAATTTGTTCGGCTCTTCCCCAACTGTTGGGCAGCTAGGTGGCATAGGGGACAGATTTCCAGGCCTGAAGTCAGGAAGACCTGAGCTCAAATCAGGCCTCAGACACTTACTAGCTGTGTGACCCTGGTTAAGTCACTTAACCCTGTTTGCCTCAGTTTCCTCATCTGTAAAATGACCTGGAGAAGGAAATGGCAACTCACTCCTGTATCTCTGCCAAGAAAACCCCAAATGAGGTCACAAAGAGTCAGACACAGCTTAAAAAAATGACTGAATTTACTTCCTAACTGTTAGGCACCCACTTTATTTTCAATTTTATGCTACTACAAAAACTATTGCTATTAATATTTTTGCACATGTGGGGCCTTTCTTTCTGTCTTTGACCTCCTTGTAGTACATGCTCAGGGAACACATAATTGGGTCTGAGGGTACAACTTGTTCAATGGCTTTTCCAGCATGGCTCCATATTGTTTTTCCAGGGTAGTTGGTCCAATTCTCACCTCTCCTAACAAGGTATTAATGTTCCATATGCCCACAGCTTCTTGGAGGTCCTTTTTTCCCTTCATCTTGAAGATAGAAGAGGGATTGTCTGCTTGAACATGCAGCATGCAGAAGTGAGCAGTTGGTGAATGGTTTCTGATGTTTCAGTACACCCTAAATCGAGCCCCAAAGGAGTCTGCAATGCAAAATGTCTAAGTTAGCCCAGAGAGACTTAGCACATTCACATTTGGCCACCAAATGGGCTGCATTATATTTCAGAGGATCATAGGACCATGGGAGGGATGGCCATCTAGGCCAATTCCTTTTTACAGGTGAGGAAAATGAGACAGAGAAAATGAGGTACACCTTGGCCCAGGGTCACACAGCTGATAAATGTTGATGGGATAGATTTCAGACCTATTAAAATATGTGCTCTCTATACTGGACTATACAGCTGATAGACTGAGAAGGATACAACTATCTTTATACAAATATAAAATGAAAACATTAAAAATTATCCTCTAATATTGCTTACCCCTGAAGAATAATGGTCATGGTTGGACAAAGTAATGTCAGCAATTAAAATATGGTGGACTAAAAAGAAACTAGTTCTGAACTCTACTATCAGTGGTTCAGAATCTCTGAGGCGTCAGTTTTGCTAAACATTCATTTATTGTTGGCTAGTGTTCAAAGCCTAACACTCCACTCACGTTGGAAATAAATCAGGCAGCATTAATTTATACGTGGCACAAAGGATTCCTGAAGTGGTGATGTAGTTAATAAAAATATAAAGACATTAAACATATGTAGCCACGTTTATGAGCTTTGCTTTTTCCCTTCCAATGTTGACTTAAGAAAGCTTGACCTTAAGAAAGTTTAGTTAAAAGCTGGGATTAATTTAGAGCAAATTCAGCTACATGTTAAGAAAAAAAGGAGAAGTTATTCCAAGGACTCATAATTTATTGATGCAGGTGTAGGTGAGGGATGTAATCTATTTCTTACAGAGAATCCCAAAGGGTGTTTTTAAGTTTGGGAAACTAGCAAACTTATTTTATGGCATGGCTGTGACTGCACTGTGGCAGGCCCTCTGAGGGGTACAAACAAATAGATTACTTGGTTCTTGTATACACAGAGAACTTACAGTCAAGTTGAGGAAGCAAGATTGACACCCCAAACTTGAATTTCCAAGCAAGGCAAGAATCATAGAATCTGAGAATTGTGAGGGACCTCTCAAGTCTGATCCATACCCAAAATAGGAGAGGAGAGATGTCACAGCATACGGTTCAGGGAAAAGATAGTCGGGACCACAGGCATGCAATGGAGGGAGAGGTTTCTGTGGACTGGGATGGTCAGGGCCTGTAGTTTGAATGATAGAAAGAATTTGGATGGAGGAGGATCCCTCCTCCCCACACCCCATCCCCAGGGGTAGAGGCAGGAATGCATGACTTGTGTTGGGGAATAGTGAATCAATTGGCTTGGTTATAGATTATAAGTTCCTTTATGTCGGGAACCATGGGTTATTTTTGTACTTTTACCTGTACGCAGCTCAACAGAGATATTAAGATTTTTTTGACTGACATTGACATAGTTAGGTGGTACAGTGAATGGATTCAGGAAGATTCAAATCCAGCCTCAGACAGTCACTAGCTGTGTGACCCTGAGTGAGTTACTTAACCTCTGTTTGCCTTCCAGGGTTGTTGTGAGGATCAAAAAAGGTCATTTGTAAAATGTTTCTCCTGGCACATAGTAGGAGCTTAATAAATACCTGTTCCTCTTCTTCCTTGATATCTTTTGTTTTTACATCACCCAGATTTCCCTCTTATTTCCTCCTTCCAGAGCCATCCTTCATAACAAAGAAGAAAGAAGAAAGAGAAAAAAAAACCAAGACTAAACAATGCATCAGTCAAGTCCAAGTCTGACTCTATATCCAGTGTGTTCCATACCCACAGTCCCCCACTTCTGCAAACAAGGGAAGGAGCACATTCTTCTGCCTCTTCTCTGGGGTCAAGCTTGGTCAGAATAGAACAGAGCTATGAAGAAATACTTGTCGAATGAGTGAGTAAGTTTGCAGCAGTACATTAGAGAGGATTTTGGAAAGCTGAAAAAGCTGATGTGTTTGGGCTGCGTTAAGGGAGGCATTGCATCCAGGAACGAGGGTTTCTGGGCAGGGCCTTCAAGGTTTTGTTTCTCCACACCTACCGCATTCCTGCTGCAGAGGAGGCACTTTGTTGTTGTTGTATAGTTGTTTTAATCCTGTCCAACTCTTTGTGTCCCCATTTGGGGTTTTCTTGGCAGAGGTGCTGGTGCAGTTTGCTATTTCCTTCTCCAGCTCATTTTACAAATGGAGAAACTGAGGCAAACCAGGTTCAATGACTTGCCCAGGGTCATACAGCTAATAAGTTTCTTAGGCTTCTGCATATATCTGAATTTGAACTCAGGTCTTCCTGACTCCAGGTCTGGTGCACTATCCACTGTACCACTAATAGGCACTTAATATATGTGTTGATGAATTGAATTGATAGTCACTGTGTAATATGCCCTGGTCAGGCTACATCGTCGTTGTTGTCGTCGTCGTTGTCGTCATCGTTGTCGTCATCATCATCAGCAGCAGCATTTATACAGCATCTCCTCTGTGCCAGGTACTGTGCTAAGCACTTTACAAATATTATCTCATTTTTTTTCTTTTTGGAGGGGGGAAGGCAGGGCAATTAGGGTTAAGTGACTTGCCCAAGGTCCCATGGCTAGTAAGTGTTAAGTGTCTGAGGCTGGATTTGAACTCAGGTCCTCCTGACTCCAGGACTGGTGCTCTATTCACTGCGCCACCTTGCCACCCCAATATGATCTCATATGACCACTGTGGGAAATAGGAGCTATTATTATCCCATTTCACAGTAGAAGAAACTGAAACAAATTAGGTTAAATGACTTGCCCACGGTCACAGAACTAGTAAGTGTTTGAGGCTGGACTTGAACTCAGGTCTTCCTCACCCCAGGCTTAGTACTCTGATTACTCTGATACCTGCTCACTATGTCTGGAGTATTCAGTGCTAGGTATCACATTTTAGGAAGGACATCAATAATTTGGGGAAAGTCTTCAGGAGGGCAAATGGATGGATGAAAATCATGCCATACAAGGACTGATCAGCAGAACCAAGGGAAGAAGGCCAGATTTAAGACGGATAAGATAGTTGTCTTCATGTATTTGAAAGCTCTCCCGTGGGAAGGCATCAGATGGTAGAACTAGGAGCAGGAGAAGAAAGTTACTAAGAAGAAGATTTAATTTTGATGTAAAAAAAAAAAAGAAATTCTAACAATTAGAGCTATCCAAAAGTGGAAGGCAACAAGGCAACAAGTATTTATGAATCGCTTACTATGTGCTAGGCGCTGTCCTCATCTCTGGTGGTACAAATACAGAAAAAAAAGAAAGATAATCCCTTCCCTCAGGGAGCTTATACTCTAATGAGTAAAGACAACACACAAACAAGAAGGGATAAGAAGGAAGAGATGAAGTCCAGAAACTCAGAAGCAGATCTAGGAGGGGAATGAGTGTTGGCTAACCTAGCCTCTTCTCCAAAATGGAGGCAACGGAAGAACTCACCAAAGGAAGGAGGCCAGTATAGCTGAGGGATGGCCCCGGGGGAGAAGGTCGCAGGTAATGATGGAGGTTTCAGGGTGAGGAGGCCCCAGGTGTTGAGGGATGTCCTACCCTGAGATGGCACCTGAGGTGTGGTGTCCAAGTCCAGAAACTCAGAAACAGAACCTGGAGGGGAATGGGCAGTCTCTGGGAAAAAGCCCTTCTTCCATCCACCTCCACCATTTATTAAAAAAATACATTTTTATCAATATCTCTTATTATTCTATGTCTCCCCAGTTTCCCCCAGTATCTCTGCTCCTCTGCCTTCTAGCCAGATTTTTAAGTAAAAATTGGATGAACATTTCTTGGGAATGATGGAGAGAGGATTCTTGTTTATGGTTGGGATGGAGTAAATAGACCTCTGAAGTCCCTTCTAATTCTGACATTCTGTGATTCTTCTGTTGACTCTAGAGGATATAAGCTAAAAATCCTCCTGGATCTCTGAGGCAGGCATCTCTTGGGACCATAGGTTAGCTAGGATAATTCCACAGCAGACAGAAGCAGCTGTTTCACTGTGAGCTGCATCCTGGGACTGACTACCTTTGTTGTTTGTTCTATTTTGCTTTTTTCTTTTTAGAAATATTTTTTGTTAAGTATAGCAACTCTTTCTCACCAGTAAAAACGTAGCGGAGAACCAATTCCCATTCTCAAAATATTCCTGAGACATTCTTATCCCTTGTCTAGTTATCTCAAAAAAAGTAATTAGAAATAAAACTTCTAATCTGCACCTATGAACTATCGAGCTTGGTCCTTGGTGGAGAGAGGACCAGGAAGGCAAAGAACTGGAACAGGGAATAAGGGAGAGGAAGGAGGAAAAGGGAGAGCGACCTGTTGTATTATCACTAACCAATGTAGTCAAGAGCTCACTAGGGAAATCATTAACAGAGGAGGAAGAAAGAAGGAAATGATTTTTGTAAATAGCACCATTTGCCTAGGAACACTGAATCAATCAAAAACTCCTTTCATACTTTCATAATCCTGGCTCTGTCACTAAAGGGCAAATCATTTAACCCCCCTAAGCCTCAGTCTCTTAATCTGTAAAATGAATAGATTGGGCTCCATGAGCTCTAAGAGTCTTGTTGACTCTAAAATCCTATGATGATGTAACTAAAGGCACCACAGGTTTGCCTGGGCTCCTGGCTCCACATACTATAAAAAGGTCCTTGTATGGCATGATTTTCATCCATCCATCCATAATCTTACCCATGGGTGAGCTTGGGGTGGGGCCAGCTCTGTGCTTTTAGCTGGTCCCATGGAGAAAGAGCAGCTTGCTGCCAGAGCTCTGCCTTCATCTTATAGAGTGGACCACGACAGCATCACGGATTGAGAAGTTAGCAGCAAATAAATCAGCGAATATTTGGGGTATACCTACTGATTATGGGGCGCTTTGCTAGGAGTGCTACGGCATACAAAATAATAATAAAAATGGCTAGCCCTCATTTCACTCTATGGTTTGCAAAAAGCCTTACTACTTTCATTATTCTCATTTGATCCTCAGAACAACCCTATGATGTAGGCGTTATTATCATCCTAGTCTTGCAGATAAGAAAACAGGCTTAGTGAGGTTGTGCCTTAACCACAGTCATACAGCTAGTATATATCTGAAGCAGGATTTGAATTCAAGTCTTTCTGATTCTAGCTGTAGTGCACTCTACTGTCAGCTCACAGTCTAGTTCAGTGAAGAACTCAGTCTGTTTATTTCCATTTCATCCTCTCATCTAGTGACTTCCAACCTTTGGGGAGTGATTATATGACTTAACGGTGGTTTGCTTGCATCACAGAATCTCAGAATCTCAAAGTTGGGAGGGACCTCACAGCAGTCTGGTCTAACCCACTCCTGAATAAGAATCCTGTCTATAAAATCCTCAGCAAGTGGTCATCCAGCCTTTACCTGAAGACCTTTGGGTTAGAGAATCCCAGATGACTCCCACAATGAGCTCATTGCCCCTTTTGGATTGCTCCAATTGTTAGGAAGTTTTGTTCTTTCATAAAGCTTCATGTACCTCTGGAATTTCCAGTGAAATTAAATTAGTTTCCTTTTAAGAATTTTGCAATACACTTTAAGAAAAGCGGAGACACCCTTGGGTGTGTCGAAACTAGGACTGAGAATTATTTAATTATCAGGGAACAAGCCTAATGTAATGCCATGGTACTGTGACAGATTATGAACAATTTTATCAGCTCTTATTAGATTGTTCCATAAATTAATTGAATTGGTGAACTGGTCAACGAGGGCCCAATTCCCAGAATGTTCTGAGACAACCACAGGGGAACCTTGTGGAAGTCTGTGATAATGTGAAATGGAGGGGCCTATTTTTCCACTTCAGAACAAACTTGGGTATTCTGGTTTTGTTGGTTTTTTTTTTTTTGGTCCTGTTCTAAGACAGTAATGGTCACTAGAGACCAATTGCATCCACCGGTACAAGTCTGACTGACAATGCATCTGTTCACAAGCTTGGGTGCCTGGTTTGCAAGTGATTTATCACTGAGAAGTTCAAAAACAAAACTCCGAGCATGGGCTGATGATAATCTATTGACAAACTTTGACTGGTGCCAAGTTGGGTGCTGATTGCCAGAAATGAGTAACAGCACGGACCAATCATGATTTTAGTGTGCATTGTAGACCTTGGTACACTAGTCTGGGTGCAAATCCCTTGTCCAGAATGCCACAAGACATTGGAACTCAGAGAGTTGTTTTTCCATATGTGGTTAAAAAGAAGTAAAGGGATCAAGTTTTTTCCATGGGGTCTTTTTGTACGTCTTTGGCAGTTAGGTAGTTATGTTAGAGTGCCAGGCCTGGAGTCAAGAAGAATCCTCTTACTGAGTTCAAATCCAACCTCAGATACTTACTAGCTATGTGACCCTGGGCAAGTAACTTAACCCTGTTGCCTCATCTATAAAATAAGCTGAAAAAGGAAATGGCAAACCACTCTAGTATCTTTGCCAGGAAAACCCCAAACAGTGTCACAAAGAGTCAGACATGACCGAAAATGACTAAACAAGAACTTTTTGTATATATTTTCATTTCTGGCTCAGCAGCCAACCAAATACTCATTTCTTTGCAATGTAGTAAAGGGACAGGAAGCAATCACAGAGTAACTGCACATGTTCCAGAAGGAAGAGCTGGGCCCTCCATTCTGTTTATCAGAAACTTCCAGAATCAGCTCTTGGACACTCATTGGCCAGTCCCCCATTACATAAATTAAAACAACAATCGGTGAGAGATCTCCAAATTCCTGTGATTTGATAATATTTAAGTCTAAGAAAAACAATGATTTGATTCCTTTTTAAGAACCCAGATAATTTTTTAGGTCTCTGTTTACTTTTGGATCAATTTTGAAATATTGGAAGGATTTCGAAGGAGCAAAATCCAGACAAAGTTCAAGTTGGATTGACTTGAATCAGAAATTTTGAGGGTTTCCTATGAAATAAGCAACCAATCTCTCAACTGTAACATATAATCTTGTTTTGATGGCTGACATTTGTGGAGAGCAATTCTGATGGCACTTGGCTCCAAGTGCAGGGACCCTACAATTATTTTAGACTGTAGAATTATGGTACAATAAATCTGTGTCACGTCTAAACTTTTCTAACAGTGGATTTTTCATCAGCTTAAATTGGACTTTGCCAAATAGATATTTTCTTCAATTTACATAAATGACAATGAAATATAATCATTATTAATGTTCCTATAGGAAAGCACTAGCATTAACAGGCCTAAAAAGAGAGATGTTACCTGTTTAGTCTTTTTTTTTTAGTTCTTTTAAAAAAAGAATACATTCAACATGTGGTCTAGGACTGCAGGTTCTGAGCTTCCATAGACTGGGTTTGATCCATGGGACTTTCTGTAAATTGCTCTCTGGTTCTTTTGCATGTTTCTCGAGTTTCTCCTGGAGATATCAGAGACTATAACTTGGTTTTAGGTCTTTGCATACATGGGTAAAAAGCTCCTTCGGTCCTGTGTAAGCATCCAGCTAACACTGTATCTCAGGTATAGGACAGCCTTTATTTCCCCCTTCAGAAAGAGAGCGTATATGACATACAGGACTCACAGTAGCCCTTTAACAATTAAAACAGTTCTTCTCTTACCTTTGAGTGTCACCTTCCTCCAAGGGCCCAGTACTCCAAACTGTGGGTTATAGTCCTACGGGAGAAGAAAGCTGCTTTTGGGCTTAATTCCATTGCATATCAATGTATTCCAAACAATAAGCTTTTATTAGATTCTTACTGACTATACTGTGAACTGGGAATATAAAGACAATAATGGAAATAGACTTTCCCCTCAAGGAGCCTATGTTGAACTAGGGATAAAATACCATATATGCAGATAAATAAATATGAAATATATACATATATATGTATAAATAAATATAAAACATATATAAATATATGTACATGCAGATATTTATATATGTTTTATATTTATTTATGTATAAATGTATATATGAAATGTTGATAAATAAATATAAAATATATTCAAAGTGAAAATACCTGCAGGTCCAGGACATGCAGACACCCTCTCCTACTAATGGACTCCTGCTCTGGGCTCATATAGAACAGGTTCATCACCTTGGGAAGCTTGAGCATAAACCAAAAGACTCATAAATACATATTAAAAATATTTAAAACATAATATAACTTGTCACCCATTATGCCCACCTAGAAGGCTGATATTTAAAGCAGGAAACATTTTGTGGGACCACTGACGAGACATTTTAACTGTCGCCTTGGCTCTATACTGTCTGAGCTACTCACTTCAAGGTCAACATTTTCTGGCAAGCCAGTGTGCACGTTGGCCAAATTCTCTTGGGGATCGTCATCTTCTCTGAAATGTTGCAAAGATCACTTCTGACAGAAAATCATCACATGGTAGCAAGAGCTCCCAACTTCTTGAGCTCATGAGGTTGTGACTAAACATAGAAATATCCATTTTGTGATTGATATTTTACCACCTGTGCTTAGAGAAAAAAGTACAAAGCAGAAGAAGCCACGCAGGGCCTTGAGATGCAGTCTCAGCCTCACCTAGATAAACACATACTCTCATTGCCATATGTGAGTAGCCTCTATAGCCTAGACTTAGAATCCGCTCCCTTATCCCTTGCTGGAAAGTACTTTTTGGGATAACAAAGCAATTCCCTTATTAGTCCTATGGTCCCCATGATGAGGGAAGAGGGGCTCAAGGAGCTGCATCAAAGAGCAAAAAATACTTCAGTGCTTCATTTATTCATTCTATACCAAGAAAAATGGAAGAGAAAGACCTTTAACGAACTATGGTTTTAGGAGTGGCAACCACAAAGAGTCACTCCCTAGGGACTCAGTCTGCAACCTGTGATCACTGAGTTTGGAGGAGCCAGGAGGGGGTGAGACAGACTTTTATAAATAAAAACAAACTAAACTAGATGCACTTATTTCTAAATGTAGAGGGTGTGTTAATTGCTAAAATAATCAGTGCCTAAGGATTTCAGGGTAGGGAGGGACCAGGGTTATTAAAAAAACAACACAATTGCTATAAGAAATGACAAGCAGGATGATTTCAGAAAAACCTGGGAAGATTCCATGAACTGATGCAGGGTGAAGTGAGCAGAATCAGGAGAACATTGTACCATAGTAGCAGCAACATTGTATGATGAACAACTGTGAATGACTTAGCTATTCTCCATGATACAGTGATCTAAGACAATCCCAAAGGACTCACAATGAAAAATGCTGTCCACCTCCAGAGAAAGAACTGTTGTCGTCTAAATACCGACTGAAGCATACTATTTTTCTTTTTCTTCTATCTTTCTTTTCTCTCGGTTTGCATGTCTTGCACAAAATGACTAATATAGAAATGTTTTACATGATTGCACATGTACAACATATCAGATTGTTTACTGACTCAAGAAGAGGGGAGGGAGGAATAGAATTTGGAGCTCAAAACTTAAAAAAAGACATCAAATGTTAAAAATTGTTTTTACATGTAATTGAGGGAAAATAAAATATTATTTAAAAAACAAACAACCCAATCAAACTCCACAAAGTTTTTGTTCTCCCTCCTTGTACGCTCAAGGATCTTTGAATTCCCAGGTCTTTTACCCTGAGTTTAACAAGAAGAACATATCTTTGACTTATAGAATCTCATGGGATTTAAATTCTTCTAGTAAACATTGTTTACAGAGAATGGCTCAGGTGGGGAGTAAAATAAAAATTATAATTTGTATATATGGAGGAGCTTGTGACCTAGAACCATGATCCAAACATAATAGTACTAGTGGTAGTTGTAGTAGTGGTGGTGGTGATGGTGGTAGCAGCAGTAGAAGTAGTAGTAGTAATAGTGGTAGAAATAGTAATAGTGGTAGTGGTGGTGATGGTGGTAGTAGCATTGGTAGTAGTGGTGGTGGTGGTGGTGGCAGTAGTAGTACAAGTAGTAGTAGTGGTAGTAGTGGTAGTGGTGGTGGTGGTAGTAGTAGTAGTGGTAGTAGTGGTGGTGGTGGTAGTAGTAGCAATATTAGTAGTAGTGGTGATGGTGGTCATGGTAGTAGTGATAATAAATGACATTCCTATAATAATAACTTACCCTTATATAGAACTTTAAAGTCTACAAGGAACTTTCTATATTGAGTCTCACAGAAGTCCCATGAGGTCGAGTCTTTTATTTTTTTCAGTCTAGGCCTGTTATTTTTAAAAAAATAAATAAATAAATTTATTTTCTTGTTTACATCACTCATTTCCACGAGATTTTGAGTTACAAAATTTCTCCCCATCTTTCCCCGACCCAACACCTCAAAACAGCCATCCCATTGTATAACCCCTCCCCTAATCTGCTCTCTCCTATGTCCTCCCCTTTGCCCCTCTGATTTTCTGGTAGGGCAGGATGGATCTCCCTACCCCAGTGCCTATATATCTTAATTCCCAGTTGGATGTAGTTAATAATAATAATAATAATAATAATAATAATAATATATACATATATATTTTTAACATTTGATCATAGAACTTTAAATTCTAGATTCTTTCCCTTCCTCCCTCATCACCTACCCACACTGGAAGGAGAAGCAATTCAATACAGGCTGTACATGTGTAATTATGCAGAACATCTCCACAGTAGGCATATTGGGACAGACTGATTATATGTCCCTCCTTCCTATCCCACCCCCCCCTTATTCTATTCTGTACCCTGTCCCTGTCCCTTTACAGAAGTGTGTACTTCCAGCAACCCTCCTCCCCTTTCTGCCCTCCCCTCCGTCATCCCACCTCTCATCCCCATCTCCTCTGCTCTCCTGTGTGGCAAGATACCCAGTTTAGAGTTTATGTTGTTCCTTCCCTAAGCCAGATTCAATGAGAGTAAGGTTGACCCTTTCCCTTTTGCCTTCCTGTTCTTCCCCTCCATTGTAACAATTATCCCTTTAGGCCTGTTATTTTAAAAGTGAGGAAACCTCCTTCTACCTATGCTGATTGGCAAGGACGTCAGCATATAGTCTCAGGCAATTAGCTGGGTGCTGAGAGGTTTGGTGACTTGCTGGAGGAAGGGAGGAGGTATCACAGTCTCCTATATAATAGAGATGATACCTGAACCCAGGTCTTTCTGATTCCCAGGCTACCCCTCCATCCTACGCTACGGCCACTCTTGGGTAGCATAAGTACTACGGACCTTATTTTTCCCATTTTATAGATGAGGAAACCAGAAGTTAAGTGACTTGCCCATGGTCACACAGCTAGTCAACATGAGATAATTCAAACTTTGGTCATTTCTAATTCCGTATCCCCAACTCTTTCCACTATTCTGTAAAAGAGAATCCATGTAAGGAGTCATACTTAAAATGAATAAAACATGAAACTTTGAGGTACATAGGCTAATTCTGTAGCTGAGAGGTATATTAAAAATGTACTGGGGACAGCTAGGTGGTGCAGTGAATAGAGTACTGGCCCTGGAGTCAGGAGGACCTGAGTTCAAATTTGACCTCAGACACTTAACACTTACTAGCCATGTGACCTTGGGCAAGTCACTTAACCCCAATTGCCCTGCCTTCCCTCCTCCAAAAAAAGGCAAAAAAAAATGTACTGGATTGGGTTTCAGATGGTTTTAGTTAAGGTTCATTAACTAATTGTAGGACCTTGAGCAAGTATCTCTGGACCTTAACTTTCTTTTCTATATAGTGAAAGCTTAGGACTAGATGGTTTCTTTAATGTTTTTTTAATTTAAAAAATTTTTTTCTTCACTAAATGGTTTCTAAGGTCTCTGCCAGGACCTAAGAAATGTGTAAATTTGTATTAAAAAAAAGACTGAAAGAAAAAACTAATAAAACTTTCTATTTTCCTTTCATCTTAACTATGTGGGATCATAGATTTACAGCTGTAAGGAATCATAGAGAGAGGTCAAGTCCAATCCTCTTGTTTCATAGAAGAGGACCTGAGGCTGAATGTCAGACAATTAATTATTAAATAGCAGAGTTGGGGTTTGAACCCAGGCTCCCTAACTTCAGATCCATTGTTTTTTCTATCACACCATTATATAGCTGACTCTGTAGCTTGAGTGCCTAGAGCTTCTATACTGAGAAGTGTATAATGAAAGGTCGTTGATAAAATAACTTTTCTGAAAGGGTTCAAAATCTAGCAATCTAGTAAAATCTAGTAAAAGGGTAGAGTTGGAGAGGGGCCAGTAATGCAAACACAAGCACTAACCAACCAATCAAGGAGCATTTTATTAAGTGCTACCATGTGCCAGGTCCTGTGCTAGGTGCTAGAGACACAAAACTTAACTTGCATGAAAAAAATAAGCATTGTTACGCACCTAGTATGTGCGGGGATGGCTGTAAGTGCTTATCAATATTATCTCATTTGATCTTTACAACAACCCTGAGAGATAGGTGCTCTCCTCCTTAATTTATAGATGAGGAACCATGCAGAGAGATTGAGTGACTTGCCTTGGATCGCACAGCTAGCAAGTATCTAAGGTTGATTTCCTTTGTAATACTGTGTATTTAATTTTACGAGTTTCAACACTTGATTCTGAGAAGCAGTCCATACTTTTCACTGGGCTATCACAAGGGTCCATGGCACAAAAAAGATTAAGAACTCTTGTTTATACAGAGGTGGGAGTGTTGGACTAGATGACATGGACTTAGACATTTATAATTGTGATTGTGGGTGAGTAATTTAACCTCTGTGAGCCTCAGTTTCGTTACCTGTAAAGTGGGGTTGGGGATTGGAATGAATGAATGAATGACCTCTAGGCTTCATTCTTTCTAGTTCTAACTTTATATGCTTTATTATTCTTTCTTTGCTTCTCTCACCCTTTCCTTCTCCTGTTCTTTTTATCTCCTTCTGTATTTTTCATTTCCCTCTCTATTTCTTTCCCTTTCTCCCCCAATTACTTCATAAGTCTTTTAGTAATACCCACAGGCACAAGCTTAGCCCCTCTACCTAGTGATTTAAAAGAGTGTCGGTTTTTTTTAATCGTTCCGTTGAGCTTCCCTAGTGGACCAGAAATTGAAGACTTTTGCTGTTACACACTTTACCCAGGGGGTGTCGCTATAAGGCAGCAGATAGGTTATCAAAGCAGTTTGAAGATGACTATAGTATATGTAATTGACAGTTTGAAGATGACTATAGTACGGGTAATTCACCACCATCTCATTTGAGCTTATTACAACATTTAGTACCTGAAAATGTCAACCCAGTCCAGGTTCTCTCTGAGAAATTTAAGACTGTGAAATCCTTATTCACTGTGAGGCACTAACTTTCCTCATCTGAAGAACAAGGGAACAGGTCTGGAATATAATTCCTAATTTTCCTTCCCTCTATAAATGAGCTCTAAGACTCCCCTGCCCCAACTTCAAGATCTAGGATCTGGTGACTGCAATGAGGGCGTAAGATCCCAGCAAAACAAATAAAATACAATGTGGATTAACAGTAAGTGTAGACAGGAGACTAATTCATTAATTAATTGGTCTTCCCATTTGTGGATATTTGCTTTGCTTTATTTAACATCAGTAGTACCAGAACTTTTGGAGGATCAAAAGAAAGACTCCGGTTCAGATCCCACCACTGATACCTGTTAGCTTTGGGTTTATGAGAAGCCTCAGTTTCTTTTTTCCCCCCAGAATTTATTTATTTTTAGTTTTCAACATTCATTTCCACAAGATTTTGAATTCCAAATTTTCTCCCCATCTCTCCCCTAGATGGATTTCTATACCCCATTGCCTGTATATCTTATTTCCTGGTTGCATGTAACAACAATTTTTTAACATTTGTTTTTAAAACTTTGAGTTCCAGATTCTCTCCCTTCTTCCCTCCTCACCCACCCCCACTGGAAAGACAAGCAATTCCATATAGGTTATACATTTGTAGTTATGCAAAACATTTCCATAGTAGTCATGTTGTGAAAGACTAACTATATTTCTCTCCGTCCTATCCCACCCCCCATTTATTCTGTTTTCTCCTTTGACCCTGTCCCTGGAAGCATCAGTTTCTTCACCTGTCAGATGGGTATAATAATGTTTCTAGTAGCTACTTCATAACACTATTGTGAGGGTCAAGTGAGAGACAGTTATTATTGAACCAATTTTTAGCAGGACCATTGTAGTAAAATGCTGTAAAAGAATTTTTACAAAATGAATAATGGTTGTGGTAGAAGCAATATCCTAACCTTCTCCACTATACAAGTTGGGCTAATTTTTCTTTAAAAGGTATTAAGACCATTCTTGAATTGTGGCTGGCTCAGGCTAGTCTAAAGGTCAAGGCTGTTGAAATCACTTCCTAATCACCTACATACAAAAATTCAAGAGTTTCAGGCAGCTTTTCTGATGCTGGTGGATCAAAACAAGTAACTCAGGTAAGGGAGCTTTATTCAGCTGAATCAACTCAATGCCTGTCTATCCATGTTGAATGTTGTTCTTCTGCTGCGGCTACAAACATCTCTTTTTTGTTGACCGTTGAAATACCTAGGGGTTTCTGCTTTTGTTTCCAATATTGAATCTAAACTACCAGGATACTGGCCTGAGACAGGGCCAGCCCAGAACAATGGTGCAAAATCATATAAGGCAGCTACAACTTTCCATTATTTACTTTCAAGGGAAAGAAGCAAGCATGCAGAAGAGCCAACTCCTCTATATGTGCCTGATTCCTAGCTTGCCAAACTTTGGGGAATTTTCAGCTTGCCACCTTTTGATCAATTTTCCCTTCGAAGACATTGTGGCTTCTCTCTCACTCCTAATGGGAAAACTGTATTGTCTGGCATATTCTAATCTGTGTAACTGCTCTGATTCCTGTTTTCCATTACCTTGGATGAATGGATTTATTTAATATTTTCTATTTGTGATAGTCTTTGTGTAATTAGCTTTTGGTGGGAAAGTAAGCTTTCATGCATACATTTGAGGCAATCTTTCCCTATTAAAGAATAGAGATAATGAATGTGGCTTGAACTTAAAAATCATTTCCCGTAGACTACTAATGTTTAAGGGCGCAAAGGGATATCATTCTTGCCCAATATTCTCTCTATGAGGAGAAGAGAGACAACTTCATGAGTCCTATCTCCTGTTCCCCTCCAGGCAGGAATCAGTCTCCCTTGGAGACGAGAGGATGAGATTCCATAGAGATCTGTTCACTACTCATTTAACAGTCCACATTTAAACAAATCCATGTGGAAATACACATAACCTATTTGGGCAACACACCGTGCAATTATTTCTGATGATTCAATAGAATTCCATTATTGTTCAGTCGTTTTTCAGTCGCGTCCAACTCTTTGTGACCCCATTTGTAGTTTTCTTGGCAGAGATACTGGAATGGCTTGCCATATCCTTCTCTGCTCATTTTACAGATGAGTAAAGTGAGGCAAACAGGTCCACGTGACTTGCACAGGGTCACACAGCTAGCGTCTAAGGTTGAATTTGAACTCATGAAGATGAGTCTTCCTAATTCTAGGCTTGGTGCTCTATCTACTGCACCACCAAACTGCCCTTGGAATTCCTCTACGTTTACACAACTCAGTTTGTTCCACCATTATCCAATCAACATCAACCACATTGCTTTTAGTGTTTTTGCTTTTAAGAAGTCTGTTGGAATATTTTAAATGTTAATAAGAGAGATCAAATGATGCAGAAAACATTTAATTTTGTTTTTCTGGTTATAACACTGGCTTTGAAAATAATAATTTTATCAACCAATAGTTCCACTTAATTAAGTTGGTACTAGGGCATTTATCATGTTAGAGTGGAGATTTTTCTTTACTAAAACATAGGAGGATTCAAGTTTTAAAAGGCAGTTAAAACTTACTGGAGTGTCAAAGATTTTAAAGGTCAGTTATTTGGGGAACAAACTCTCTGGGCCAGAATGATTTTATTTGGTAAGGATTTATTTGATATAGCTTGGTGAATGCAGTTCCTGGATACATGACCATAGGATTTCAGAAGATCTGTGATTTTCTCAGTATGAAGACTCCCCCACTAATGTTTTGCAAACCATTTATAACTACTAGTCTCAGACAGTTTCCTGAAGCCCAGAGGAGTTAAGTGACTTGCCCATGATGACACAAACAGTAAGTGTCAGAAGTGAGATTTGAACCTGTGTTTACCTGATTCTTACTCCACCACATTATTCAATATATTTTGATGTCTTCCTTGACCATTTTATATGTACTTGGATTTAGAAGTGAAGTCTCTTTTCTGTATACATGTATATATATATACATATATATATATATTTATATATGTATATACATATTTTCCTAATGTTTTCATGATATGACTCAGTTATGGAGGAATTGAATGTTATCTTATGACTTCATTCTTTATGTTGAAAAACAAACTGGTTGTTCAAACAGATCTCTTTATCTGGAAATGTTCAGTATATCTTGCTCTTTTAATAACACGTGTTTTTAAAACCCTGTTATTTTAGGGTTAATGCAAGGTTAAGTCCATTTTGAGAGAGAGTGCATTTCAATTTGTTGAATGTCTGCTGTAAAAATCACAGTTTTGCTCATTTAGGTCTGATTTGTTGGTGATCTCTGGTGAAACAGCTTCCAATAGGGGGCATAGAAGACTTTACATTCTTTTTTTTTTTCTTCTTTTTGGAGGGGGGAAAGCAGGGCAATTGGGGTTAAGTGACTTGCCCAAGGTCACATGGCTAGTAAGTGTTAAGTGTCTGAGGCTGAATTTGAACTCAGGTCCTCCTGACTCCAGGGCCGGTGCTTTATTCACTATGCCACCTAGCCACCCCGGGATTTTACATTCTTATGAAAAACATTAACTTTTTTAGAAGACCAAACTTTACTTGCTTTGAAACACCTTCAGGGAGACAGTTTAGTTTGAAGGTGAGAACTCTGGTCTGAACAAGATTCTCATAGTGTCCTGCCTGTAGTCATTGCTCTTTGATCCTCCACATTTAGAGAGGCCCTGGCAGGCATAACTGATTTAAAGCTTCACTTGTGTTAAATGACCACTGGATTTGACAGAAAAAAGGGAAGGCTAAAAAATAAAGGCAGTCCAAAGGGTCAAGAAGGCTTGGGCTTTTACAGATTTAGGGATGGTTGATACAGATGGTTATTAAGAGGATATGGAATACAATTAATTTTTAAAGGCATATTACTCTAAGGGCAATCTAAGGGTACAGTATGAGTGTGGGTAAGTATAATGAAAATGGGAATTTGAAGATCTTCTCTGCCCCTTAATAGACCTAGAGGGAGTTTGAAGACCCCCCTGCTTTGAAAGTAAACTCTGCCCCCTAATAGGCTGAATGTAATCCCATGGAGCTTGTGATGGAGGGAATTTGCTAAAGGGGGGAGCAGAGCCCACAGGAAGCTTCCCTGCTGTGAAGATAAACTCTGCCCGCTATTAGGCTGAATGTTGTCACATGGAGCCTGTGGTGGGAGGAGTTTGCTGAAGGGAAGCAGAGCCCACAGGAAGCTGGGAGCCAGAGCCAGAGAGATGGTAGGAGAGAGGATGCTCAGGCAAGGAGATAGAGAGGTTTGTGAGTAAATATTGATCTTGTATTGGTTTGTGGGAAGGCTGAAGGATGTTGTGCCTCTCAGTGTTATTATGGCTTCTGAATATCTTTGGTAATATAATGGAATCGGCTCATTGGTTTTGGGATTGGGTTTTTTGGTGTTTAAATAAATGCTTCAGTTTTATCCTCTATCTGGAGAGTTTGGTATATTTTATGATCAATCATCATGCAACACTTAGAGTCACAGTCTTTATTGTGATCATGGGCGCTGTAAATATTGCGTTGTAGCATTGGTGCTACAGTAAGTTGCAACACATTAGAAACAAGCAATTATAAAGGAGAAGCAGAGTAAAGGAATTAAAAAAATATGATTGAAAAGATAATGTGCTGATTATCAGGCAAGATTGACAGGTAAACAATGGAATATTTGTATGCTGCACTGGCATCTTTTCAGTATAAGGAGAAAGTAACATGCTGGGTGGGTTCCTTGTAGCAAGGATGGGTCGCAATATGTATCACTGAAGGTTATATCTACTTTGATGAAATCCCATATCCATTGGAGTATTTGAGTCAGGGAGGCCAACTACACCTTCCTATGGCATGTCCCATGGGACTTCTCTGTGGGCAACAGAATTAGGCAAGTGGGCAGCACTATGGATGGAACATTGGACTTGGAGTCAATAAAACCTGAATTCAAATTCTTTCTCAGATACTTGACTAGTTGTGTGATCCTGGGCAAGTCACTTAAAATTCTCTGGGTCTTAGTTTTTATGACTGTGACATGTGATGGTTGGACCTCACACCATATACAAGATAAACTCTAAATGGATACACGACTTAAGCATAAAAGGTGACATCATAAGCATATTAGAGGAACAAGGAAGAAATTACCTTTCATATCTATAGTTGGGGAAGAATTCATGACCAAATAAAGGGACAGAAAGGAATATAGAATATAGTTATGGATAATTTTGGGGGTTTTTTTTTTGCTTTTTAGAGGGGGGAAGGCAGGGCAATTGGGGTTAAGTGACTTGCCCAAGGTCACACAGCTAGTAAGTGTTAAGTGTCTTAGGCTGGATTTGAACTCAGGTCTTCCTGACTTCAGGGCCAGTGCTCTATTCACTGTGCCACTTAGCCACTCCAGTTATGGATAATTTTGATTACATAAAATAAAAAACTTTTTACACAAACAAAACAGATAAAGCTAAGATTAGGAAGGAAACCGTTAAGTAGGAAAAAATTATTTGAAACAAGTTTCTCTGATAAAAGCCGAATTTCCAAGATACATAAGGATCTGATTCAAATTTATAAGAATAAGAGCCATTTCACAGTTGACAAATGGCAAAAGGATATGAACAGGCATTTCCCAAGGGAAGAAGTCCAAACTGTCAATAGTCATGTGAAAAATGTTCCATATCATTAATAATTAGAGAAATTCAAATTATAGCACCTTTTAGAGCCCACTTCACATCCATCAAGGTGGTAGAGTTGATAAAAAAGGAAAATGACAAATATTTAAGGGAATTCTGGAGAACAGGGATATTATTACAATGAAGTGAAATAACCATCCTGGAAAGAAATTTGGAACTATGCCCAAGAAGTGAATACTGTGAATACCTTTTGACCCAACGATACTACTGGGACCCTTATATACACAAACATTTATAGCTTCTTATTTTTGTGGCAGCAAAGAACTGGAAATTAAAGGGGTGCCCATTGATTAGGGAATGACTGAACAAATTATGGCATATCAATATAATAGGATGCTATTCTTTTTAAAGTATGATTGAGGCAAAGTAAAATGAACAGAATGAGAACAATTTATACAACGGCAATATTATAAAGACAAACAACTTTGAAAGGCTTAAACTGATCAACACAATAATTTCAAACTACTGATGATGAAGAACGTTACCCACCTCCTGCCAGAGAGGAGACGTACATCTTTAGTCAAGGCTAATGTGAAATTTTGTTATTCTTGACTACGCACACTTGTTACAAGGGTATTCTTTTCTTTTTTCTCTTCTTCCCCTACTCTCCTCTATTCTCTCTTCCCCTTTTCTCACCCTCTCTTTTGGTCTTCTCTCTTTTCTTCTCCTCTTCATCCCTCTCTTCCTCTGTCCTGTCTTCTCTTCTTTCCTTTCCTTCCCTCTCATTCCCTCCTCTCTTCTTGTCCTTAGCCCTCCTTTCTCCTCCCCTCTCCTCCTTTATCTTCTCTCCTGCCCTCTCTTCTCTTTCTGCTTCCCCCTTTCCCCCAAAATGAATGGAAATGGGAGGGAAAGAAAATAAATATGCATTAATTGAAAAAAGTTACATTAAATGATTAAAAATATGAAACAGTTGGACCCTATGGACTCGACAATCTCTTCCAGGCCTGTTTAGTGTGTCAACTCCCATGTGCCCATGATGCTGTTCTTTTAGAAGGTATTGCCATTAGTGGCTGAGGTCAGAGGACCTTCATGTAGTACTCTGGAAAAACTCCCATGCCAGACCACTAAGAAAGGTTTCCAAAGTTGGTTGCTGTTGAGTCATTTTTCAGTTGTGTCTGACTCTTCATGACCCCATTTGGAGTTTTCTTGGCAAGGATACTAGAGTGGTCTGCCGTTCCCTTCTCCAGCTCATTTTTACAGAGAAGGCAAACAGGGGTAAGTGACTTGCCCAGGGTCATACAACTAGTGCGTGTCTGGGGTCAGATTTGAACTCAGGTCTTCCTGACTTTAGGTTTAGTGCTCCTCAGAAAGGGGCCTACTGAACATGTTACCAGGAAAATGCCTCATTTCCTTCTGGGGAATTCCAACTTGGATGGGGCAATCAGATACCGTGAGAGTCATTCGAATCTATATCCTCCGTCAATCCAAACCTATTTTGGGGAAATTTTTGATCACTTTTAGTAGTGGACTTTCCATTATTTTCCTTACTATGCTAGTAGAGGTGTAGACTGTAAAGATGCGTGTCTTCTTCCCCTTATCACATCGTTGGTCATTGCAAATCACCAAGTCCAGTCTGGAACACTGAAAACAAGGACCATTACATCCTGCTGGGTCACCATCCGGTCAATAACAGAGGAAATGTGGCAGCACATTAAGGAGGATGAAACTTTGCCAGGATGAGGCATTCACATCAGAAATACATAGTCTTTAAAAGACACTGGGGAATCAAAGCACACACTCTGTGCAAAATTCTCGAGCAGGCTGGTGAGAAGATAATGGCCAAGAGCCAAGTCACAGATTGTTTACCAAGCCCTTGCCTTGACTCACATCAGCATCTTCAGCACATTCATAGAAAAAGCATTACTTGCAATGAAGCCCCTTTATACATTATGTCACTGCGGCTGGTAAAGAAAACTCCCATTTGCCGGATAAAAACCCATAACAGAGACAGTGACTCTTCCCTTGAGGACAACAGATGAAATTGTGGGAATTACTGAATGATGACATTGGGAAGTTTGGGATCTTGAGGTCGTATCTTTATGTGTCCATTGAATGACGAGGACTAGACTGTCTTGTTAATGTCAGTCGGTCAACAGAGATTTACTAAGCACCTACTATGTCCAGACATTGTGAAAGGGAATAGTCTGCATTAGGCATCCTAGGGTATGGCTGTCTCAGAAGTCATATTAATAGTGTTTATAGATTGAGTTGAAAGGATCTTAGTGGTCATTTAGTCAAACCCCCCTCATTTCTACAAACAAAATAATTGAGGCACAAAGAGGTTAAATGTTTTACCTTAGCTCACATGAGTTGGATGTGGAAGAGCCAAGATTTGAACTCAAACTTTCTTACCTCTCCAAGCTAAGCAATCTATTATGCATCTCTATCCATAATGCTTCTCTATTTTGGGGGAAGGGAACTCAAGGCAATTTTTTTCAAGCTTTTTTGAATTAAGGTGCCATGAACCAATTTTTAAAGTTTTTTCTTCTTTTTTTGGAGGAGGGAAGGCAAGGCAATTGGAGTTAAATGACTTGCCCAAGGTCACACAGCTAGTTAAGTGTCAAGTGTCTAAGGCCGGATTTGAACTCAGGTCCTCCTGACTCGAGGGGCAATGCTCTACTCACTGCACCACCTAGCTGCCTCACCCATTTTTAATGTTTTCCTGTAACCTCTATGCCTACACTACCAATGGGTAAACCTGGAGGAGAGTTCAATGAGGATAGCACATGATTCTGTAGATACTTCAGTATTTACTGTGAATGAAGTGAATGCTGGGTAGTAGTTCAGCAATACCAGTATTGGATGAGAGGAACCACAGAAATGCCCCTCACCTCTGTGCTTGGGAGACAGTGATGAGGGGAAACCAAGAACCCAGGTATCTTTGCTTCATTCCTTCACAGAAACTTGAGAGTTGTAAAATACTTCAAAAGCCATTTAGTTAAATCCATATATATGAACAGAATCTCTGCTATGACACAGTCAACAAGTGGGTCATCCAGTCTTTGCTGGGGGCGCCCTAGTGAGGGGCAGTCAATCTACCACTTCTGGAGGCAACTAACTCATCCTAATTCTGGACAGCTCTGAAAGGAAGTTTTTTCTAGTGTAATAAGGGAGATAGGGGTGAGCTGATGCAATCTCCCATGTGGAAGAGGCTGGGAAGCCCGCTTCCAGAAAGGCATGATGATATTATGGTACTACCCTGAGCCTCCATTTGGAACATGCCCAGATGTTCTGTTGCTATTTCTAGCCCAGTGATGAGAAGTTGGGCAGTTGATTGCATAACCTGAAGTAGGGTGCATTCAGAAGGCATTAGTCAGCCATGACCTGACCCTTTTTTCTTCCATCTCATCCCTACCTTGATGCTGTTCAGGTGAGAGTGATAAGGATGCAAGGGGAGAGACCTCATGTACCTCCTAACTGAGACTGATGTAGGAACCACGAATACTGGCTTCTGTTCTTTGCCTCTTCGGATTTGTTCTTTCTTGTTTTAGGTGAAATAGATTGGAGATTATTTTGACTTTGTGAACATTGAAAGGTCAAGATAGTCCATGAGCTGGAGTCCATTCCAGGATTTGCTGGAAGTCAGACAATGAGGAAGGAAGTCCTGAGCAACTTCCAAGTCCAGCAGCAGCAGCAAAGATGCGGACTAATCCATCTATCAGCCATGCAGCATTTGGAAGTGAACTTGGGGGTGTAAATGCTATGTAGAAACTGTGTTAAGTTTGAGTTCATTCTCTCCAAGGACCAAGATAATATAGGGGAGAATATTTCCCCAAGTGTTGGGGAGAAATATTTGCATTTCTGTTCTTGTTATAGCTTTCAATTAAATGTTTCTATGTAAAAGCAAATGGATGTATATTGGAACAGGGGTGCTAATCTTTGCCACTAACAGTGGAGAGAACAGACCCAAATAGCAGCTCAGCCAGGTAGCAGCGAGAAAGAAGGGGAGATGTAGCCAGCTTCATTCTGAGTGAGTGAGTTCAGAGAATTGGTTCACTTGACATCAAGTCGAAATCTATCTCTTTAGTGGTTTCTACCTGGTGTTCTTGATTCTGTCCCCTGAGACCAAAAGAATAAGTCTGATCCCTCTTTCACCTATCATGAGTCTTCTCTTCTCCAGATTAAACTTGACTAATTCCTTTAATTAATCTTCATGTGACATGGATTCAAGACCCTTCACCACCCTAGCTCTCTCCCTTTGGATGTGCTCTAACCCAGCGATGCCCGTCTGAAACCGTGATTCCAGATGTAGTCTGACCAGGATAGAGTACAGTGGGGTTATTCCTGGGAGCTATGCTTTGCTTTAATTTTTTTTTTAAGACTAGGGCTTCCTCTCTCATCCAGTGTGGAAGGACAGGGGCCCCTCATGGGCCTGATGTCACTGTGATTGACATGGGAGCTTTGGCTTGTGTTGTTTCAGACCTGGACTGGTTCATTTGTCCTTAGGTACCCAGGTTGTCCCTTTGAGAAGTTTGCCATATTAATGCCAAATGCAGTTCAGACACCCATTTGACATAGTCCACTGAAGCCCAGAACTCCCTAGCTCAGTGGTTCTCAACCTTCCTAATGCCATGACCCTTTAATAGTATGTGGGTGTGTCTGCATGTGGGCAGACCCACCTGGAGATGGATAGAGAAGGTTCCTAAGACCATTGGAAATATGTGTTTTCTGATGGTCTTAGGCGACCCCTGTGACCTCTGTGAAAGGGTCATTCGACCCCAAAGAGGTCGTGACCCACAGGTTGAGAACTGCTGCCCTAGCTGAACTCCCTAGTTTCAGCCTCCCTGGTAACTGGGATTACAGGCCATAGGTGGTAGTCTCCCTATATTCCACCCATCTGGAATCACAGTTTAAAAAGGACATTGCTATACTTCTCTTAATGCGACCCACCATCACATTAGGTTTTGGGGCTGCTGACACTGCAGACTGATTTTGAGTTTGCAGTTTACTAAAAGTCCAAGGTCTTTCTCAAACTGTTGTCTAACCATGGTTCCTCTAACCTGTTCTTGTGAAGCTGGTTTGTTTTTTTTTAAATCATGGGTAAGGCTTTACAATGAATCTTTTTGAGTTTCATCTTAAGAGAGTCAGTTCAATGCTCTTGCTTTTCAAGATCATTGGATCCTGAGTGTTGGGATCTAACTTTACAGCCTTCCACTGTCCACCCCAATCAGGACAATATACTTAGAATCACCTCAAAGTGTCTCACTGGGTCTCATTCGCAGGCCTTATCTGGGCTATTCATGTCCTGGTGTCTGCTCCTGTTCCAGTAAGAAATTTAGGGTATTTCTTTGCTGAGGTGAAAATTCTTTAAGATCCTTGTTATTAGTGCATTATTCCTATTTCTCTGAATGCTTGCCTTGTTTCTAACTCATAGCCTTGCCTCACCCTCTGTCTATAGTATATACATTAGCTCTCCTGGTCCTGGCTTCCTGTCCTTTCTCAGACATCTATCCCATCCTTGGCTTCCAACATGACACCCAACTCTTGATCAAAATATGACACATGCTTCTGTGAATTTCTCTCCACTTTGAATGGCACCCTTCCTACTGGGACCGCCAGAGACCATATCCAGCATCCCAACACCAGAAGAGTTAATCTGGAAACTCTGGGACTCTAACTGGGGCTTAATTAGGCTAGCTAGACGATGAGTACAACCTCAGCTAATCCACCATTTCTAGTCAGCCTCAGACCATGCTTTAAGTCCTATTCAGAAATCCACCCTGGCTTTCTTGCTATGTGCCCTGGCACTTCCCCTCCCTCAATTTCCTTATCTTGCTAATAAGAATCAAATCTATTGTTTCTGAAAAGGGCATGTGTAATGGTAATGGGAATTTGAAGATCTTACCTACTTTAAAAATATACTCTGCCTCCTAAAAGGCTGAATGTAATCAGATGGAGCCTGTGGTGGGAGGAATTTGCTGAAGGGTAGAGCAGAGCCCACAGGAAGCTAGACAACTTTGGGAGGAGAGGATGCATCTGAGGGAGACAGTTAGGCTTGTAAGTAAAAGTTAGTGTTTGCCACCTGCTATGATGGTTAAGCTTGTGTTGGCTTGTGGGAAGGCTAAAGGATGCTGTGGCTCTCTGTGCTGTTTTGACTTATTAACTTATTTGCTACTATGATGGAATCAGCTTACTGGTTTTGGGATTCAGTTTTCTGGTGTCTGAATAAATGTTTTGTTCTTGTCTTCTATATGGAGAGTCTGTTACATTTTTTGCAATTGAGCACTATACAGGTATATTTCTAGTGACCGTTGGCACTGTGAATCTTGCATTGGTGCTACAGCATACTATTCAACTGCCTTGTACTCCCACTCACCTCTCCTTGATTTCCCAGGGATAAATATGTTTTGTTTTCCCTTATTTGAATGGAAACTCCTTGATGGCATAGACTATTTCACTTCTGTATTTGCATTCTAAGAACCCAACACAATGCCTGATACGCAATTGATGCCTAATCAATGCTCATTCATTCATGTATGAGAAATTTATGCCCAGAAAGTCATTCTTCTTCCTCTCTCCATTTTGTGGTTTTTAGTGCCCCTACATTCTGAATAAAAAAGTTGGTAAAAGGGGAAACACAGGATGTTATGACATATCAAGCTCATGTTCACAAGGAATGAAGGTCATAAAACGTTGGTTGGGAAATAGTGACTTAGTGAAAATAGAAGCGGGCACGTAGAACTTTTTTTTTTTTTTTATAATCTGTGGTCTGCTTCTTTCCATGGTAGGTTTTTATTATCCTAGGATCATAGGTTCCTAGATCTAGAATTGAAAAGACCTTAGAGGTGATCTAGTTCAACCTCCCTTATTTTATGGATTGGGAAACTGAGGACCAGGGAGATTCATTGGTTTGCCCAAGGTCCCACAGGTAGTAAGCATTAGAGGAGAGTTTAAACCCAGGTCATTTGCCTCCAGAGCAGGCATTCTTTCCACGTCTGGAATGGGCTACAAAGATAGGACAAATCCCTTAGGATCATTGTAGGTACACTGGACCACAAAGAGTGTCAGCAGACATTCTCCAGGCAGAACTGCTATTCCTTTGATCAACTTCAGATTTTATTTCTTTCTTAAAAGGAAACATGCAAACAAACAAATAGGCATCTGTTTATGTCAATTTCCTTGTAGGGGTAGAGTATTAAAATACTTGCCCTCTAAGAAAAAATCCATCATGATTCATAATTGAATGTTCATACTTTGTATTTTAAGAGAGGAAGATTACAGCCTACATTTTACATGATTTGTCCCTGGATAAAACTGAAGGAGGAAAGAAGAACTAGGACTGTAGAGCAGTGGAATATTGATAACTGGCCTGGGTGTATGAGACTAAGGTCTGCCTCTGTCTTTCTGTGTGATCTTGGGCAAATTAACAGAGCTATAACTAATATAGGGCAAATGGGACTGTGTTCCAGGGTGCCTACTTCAGTGGGGTGGGGGGATACTTACTCCATGAGTTTGTGATAACACTGACCCACACTGCTGCTGGTGTGACATTCTACCAGTCCCTAGTCACAATATGCCCTGATCACAGTACTCCTCTCTCAAGCTTGCCTTCCCTTCAATCAACCTCTATCTAGCAAGGGACCATACTTTCTTGATCTAGACCATTTGCCTCTATAAATCCTGTGCCACCAAGCCCTTTGCCCTGGGGAAAAAAATCCTCTGCACTAGCCCTCTTTTGTCCCTCACCACCTGTTTTTCACCCAGAAGAAATAACTCCTACCTATAATTTTGGCACTAAGCAAACCTGTATTTCTCTCTGCCCCCCACCTCTTCTTCCTCAAACTTGTGTGTGTGTGCGTGTGTGTGTGTGTGTGTGTGTGTGTGTGTGTGTGTGTGTGTGTGTGTAAAAGAGAAACAGAGAGGTAGAAAAAGGGAGAGACTGAGAGGGAGGGAGAAAGGCAAAGAAAGAAGGATGGAAGGGGAGAAAGGAGGGAGAGAGAGAGATAGAGGCCCAAAGAGAGATAAACAGACATAGACAGACAGAGAAAGGCAGAGAGAGAGAAATGGGAACATAGAGATTAATACTGAACTGGTGGGTTAAGAAGGTATAGTCTTAACTTTTTAGACTATGGAGTAGTTTGTTTTTGGGGGACTGAGTATCCTCACATTCAGTCTTCTTAGGCTTAAATATACTGTCTGTCATCTGCAAGGGAAGTGACAATTGGCTTCTAAATATGGTTTTATGTGAGAGGAAAGCGTGTTTCAGAAACGTAAGCTAACAGCAAAGAAATCAATGGATAATTTCCTAATGTCTAAGCTCCTAAAAAACTGTATTTATTTTGATTTTTGGCAATATACAAAGCTCATCATCTAAAAGCTAAAAATACCTTCTTTATTTTGGACCTATTTGCAGATGTTGGCCACAGTTGCCGCTATATATTGTTACTTCCTCACAACGGAAAGAGTCATATTTAGAAACAATTTGAGGCACCCACCACTCCATGAGTAACCAGACTTTTGCAAACTGATGCTCACAATAGCTGAGCATTCCATATCTCTTTTTAGGAAGCCGCATGCAATTTTTTTTCTTTGCACAATCCTTGAGTACTGTTTTGCTGCTACGTGAAAAAGCATTTTTTTTTAAAAGGATGTACATACAGGGCTTTGGGAATTCCCTGTTTCCTGTTACAAGGTTCAAAATTTAGATCAGCATGTTTGGTATAATGGAAAGAATGGGCCACAGATTCAGAGTGGTGTCTAAATATAGCTGCTGTCTGTCAAGATTAAAAGCATGTAAATTAGGAACTGTGATTCTAAGCTGCTATTGCTCTTGCTTCTTTCTTCCACTGAATGGAATTAGGACTTCATATGTGATATTTGAATTCTATATAGGCAGGTCACCTAAGAATGAGAGTAGCTAATGGATGGAACTTGAATACTATTGATAGCCTTGCCATGACAAGGGAATTCAGGAGGACCCCCTGTAATGAACTTATGGGAAAAAGATCACGTGGAATGGATGGGCAGGCACGGATGGTTTATAGTCTGCATTGTTTTAGGGAACATCTAAATTGGTGATGCACACATTGTCTCCTCCATCAGACTATAAGCTCCTTGAGGGCAGTTTCACTGCCAACTGTTTCACTGTTGTCTTTGTAGCCCCAGTGCTTAACAGTGTTTGGCACCCAAGTAAATTTTGTTGATTGATTTGAAAGGCAGTTTCTGAAAGGGGCAGACAAGATAATGAAGAGGTAGGGAGACACCAGTGTGTGCCACAGTGCCCGGGAAGGTTTTCTGGGAGGCGGATCTCAAGCTGGAGCCCTTGGGGTGGTTAAGGCAGGAGGAGATCAGCCCGGAGGAGAAGGGTTGCGCGTCCCCGGGTGCCCGAGCTACTGAATTGACAGGTACCAATCACAAACTCCTTACCCTCAGCCTAGCGTGCGGGGCTGGAGTGCGGTGATCCGGGAGAGTGGATGAGCGTCCAAGTGTCTGTCTCAGTGCCGTGCTGCACCTGCTACGCCATAGCCTTTCCCCCGCCCCGACATTCCCCTAGGACCTCTCCAGGCAGCACCTCAAGTATCTCATCAGGCACCACCTCCCGCCCCCCACCTGAAAGTGATCCACCACCACATTCCACTTGGGAAGACAGCTCATCGTTAGGTTGTTTCCCCCTTCAAACCCAACTCAGGGACCCATACCTAGAACCTCCAGTGGATCTGACGGATGGGGAGTGACCATCGGGAAGAGCAGCTCCTGCCCTGGCTCCGCCCCTGTGACCGTGACCTTACTGCTGAGCTAGGTACTTGACTTCTACCCGGGCTGGGCCCCAGGGTCCCTGGTCTGGAGGGTAGATGCACACACTCTGGGAGATAGCGTTCTCGCACTATTTTACCTGGTGCGCTTGGCAACAAACGTTTCTCCAGATTCATAATTCTACGGTAAATCAGCATCCACGCTAAGGAAGTCCGTTGCCCCTCTGGAAATGTGCCTCCGAAGTCAATAGTGTAATCAAGATCCAGTGCTAGGTGGGGGCACAAAGATGAAGATGAATGCATGGAAAGAATATAACATGCATGCATGTGCAAACCACTTCCAGCCATACGATACAGACAGTATGAGATGTATAATTTTGTATATTTTGTTAAGTATTAAAAGGAGTGAAGAATGTTTATAAATCACTGCATAATGACTGCATATATATAACCTATATTCAAATTGCTTAAGATCTTAGGGAGGGAGATGGGTAGAGGGAAGAAAAACATTAGAAACTCAAAATTTTACAAAAAATAAATGTTAAAAATTGTCTTTACGTATAATTGGAAAAAATAAAATACTATTAAAAATAAGTCACCATATACTTTATATAACTTTGACAGTATTATATGTACATATTTCTTCTAATTAAATTTAACAATCAGAGAGTTGTTTTTGGTTTTGTTTTCGTTGTAAAAATAAGGTTAAGAATGTGGTCAATTGTACAGAAATCTTGTTAGAGCCAAGCCAGTACTTTAAGGTTTGCCAAGAGCTTTGCAAGTATTATGGCATTTTATGTTCGCAACAACCCTGGGAAGTAAGAGCTACTGTCATCCTCATTTCATAGAGGAAGAAACTGAGGCAAAGAGGGGTTAAGTGATTTGCTCAGAGTCACACAGCTGGTAAGTTTCTGAGTCTGGATTTGAACTCAGGTCTCCCTGAGTCCAGATCTAAAATTCTTTCACAGGTCTAGTAAAAGTAAAATTAATATATAATAATTTCATATATGATATCATTAATCCTATATTGTGATGTAATAACATTATATACTGTTAATATGTTATAAGACATTATATATATATTTGTATATACATATATACACATACATGTATATATATGCATGTCTATACATATATATACATAAATACATACATATATATACACACACACATACACATACACATTTACCCTATCCTTGGTTCCTTGTTTTCCAATTCAGACCAGCTCTTTATCTTCTAACCTTTTTTTTTAAAAAACAAAAAAACTCACAGGTAACCTGGGCAGCTAGTGGCCTCAGTGGATAGAGGGCCTGGCTTTCCTGAGTTCAAATCTGGCCTCAGACACTTACTAACTGTGTGACGCTAGACAAAATACTTGCCACCATTTGTCTCAGTTTCCTCATTTGTAAAGTGAGCTGGAGAAGAAAATGCAAACCACTCCAGTATCTTTGCCCAGAAAACTCCAAATGGAGTCACGAAGAGTCAGAAATGACTGAACAACAACAAAACCCAGATTGACTTATCTGTCAATCAGTAGTACCAATGGAGCTCATGTGTGCTGTGCTTCAGGCAGGCCAGCTCTGTCACTGAACACAGGTTGACTGCTCAGTGAAGGTGGCCCCATAGAAGCCTGTCTGATCTTGTCCTGCCCTGCCAAGATACAGCAAGTTCTTAGCAGTGTATATTATATAAGAACTTGGGATTCATTTGGTCTTGAAGACACTGGATGTTCCTCCTCCTGCTTTGACTTAGTGGGAGACTGAGTATGTCACCAGCTTGGGCCCAAGATCACCTCATCAGACACTAACTGCTCAGTGGGGAGAATGTCTGAAGAAACATGAGAAAAGGGAACACATCTGTTCCTGGGCTCCCTCTGAATTCCTGTTTCCTTTTTCTTATTTATCAGTTGAGGATGATGACGGGAGGGGAGTGGAAGAAGGAAAGTAAGCCAAATAGAGTTCAGAATCAATGGGATATGTGATCCGGTCCAAGAGAATGAATCTTATTTTCTGATCTCTAGGCAGGACAGGAGGAAGGGTGGAGTCAGGCTTGCCGCAGATCCAGTACAGATGTATTTATGAAGAAAGAATCTGAGTCCCCTTGCTTCCAAATTCTTGACCCTTCAGAAACATTATGTAACCTCTGTCCATTGAAGACAGATAGACCAGGTTCCATCTTGGAGACAGCAATAATAACATCTTTGGATACCTTGTTTTCCCCTTGTCCACATAAATTTGAGAATATTTAAATTTTGTTCATTTTTACAGTATTTGTCAGTCTACCCATAAGCAAGGGAGGCTATTAATTCAGAGTTTTGTTGTCCAGTTATTTTAGTCATATGTGACTCTTTGTGACCCCATTTTCTTGGCTTGGTTTGCCATTTCTTCCTCTAGCTTATTTTTTAATAGTATATTATTTTTTCCCCCAAATTCACATCAAGACAATTTTTAGCATTAATTTGTTACAAGATTTTGAGTTCCAAATTTTTCTCCTCCCCTCCCCTCTCCTCCTTGCTTCTGGAAATGGTAGGCAATTTGACATAGGTTACATATGTGCTATTGTGTAAAACATTTCCATATTAGTCACAGTGTGAAAGAAGAAACAGATCAACATTTGGCCAATTGTACTTTTTAAGGAGTTGTTTTCTTCAGGGGATTTTTGTATCTCCTTTTCCATTTGTCCAATTCTACTTTTTAAGCAATTATTTTCTTTTTCCAAGCTGTTGACTCTTTTTTTGATAATTTTTGGTAATTCTCTTACATCATTCTCATTTCTTTTCCCAATTTTTCTTCTACTTCTTTTACATGAACTCCTTTTTGAGTTTTTTCATGAGCTTTTTTTCTGGGCTTGAGACTATTTCCCATGTTTCCTTGGGGTTTTGCCCATAGGTGTTTTGACATTGTTGCCCTCCTCTGAGTTTGTGCCTTGATCTTCCCTGTCACCATAATAACTGTTCATGGTCAGATTCTTTGTTGTTGTTTGCTTATCTCTTTAAGTTTTCTTCCTTTCTTTTATATTTGAGCTCTGCTTCTGGGGTGGAAGGGGCACTGTCTCAGGCTTCTTGTGCCAGGGGCTGCGGGCCCTGGTTGTTTACCTGGTGCTACACTAATGTTGCCCTGAGGCCCATGGAGGGACCTTTGTGTCTGGTGCTGAATTGAGGGTGGGATGGAGAGTGGCTTGAGTTGCTGGAAGCAGTAGGGGTCTGTCAGCTGACCTGGAGCTGAGCCAAGTCCTACAGCTGGTGTCTGAGGTGTGCTGAGGCCAGTGGGGTGTTTCTGTTTCCCCAGAGCTACACCGAAGCATGGGGCAGTTCTTGGAGCTTGAGTCTGCCAGTTCCCTTGGCTATGCTGAGGCACATGGTGGGAAGGGGTCCTGGTGTTGGCTTTTGTTTGCTTTGCCCTGGCTAGTTTGCTGATGTTGGGTTTGCTACTGGCTTATTGGGATGCTTCTTTTACCTGAGTGAGACAGACCTTTCCTGTAGATCTACCAAGTTTCTTGAACTCAAACATTGTTTTACTCCATCTTTTTGCTGGTTCTGCTATTCTAGGTTCTGCTGTTTTGGCATGCTATTTAATGGTTGTTTAGAGGGGAATATGGGAAAGTTACTATGATTTGCTGTTTACTCCTCCATCTTGGCTCCCAGAATCCAGTTTATTTTACAGATGAGGAAACTGAGGCAAACAGGATTAAGTGACTTGCCCAGGGTCCCGCATCTAGTAAGTGTAGGAGGCCAGATTTGAACTTTATAGATGAGTCTTCCTGACTAGGACTGGCACTCTATCCACTGTGCCACCTAGCTGATCTGCATAAAAGTTTCTTCTGCTAAATTAAAATCCACAAAAAAAATTGAAAACCCCCCAAAACAAACAAAAAACCCCCCAAAATCCATGTTTTTATTGATCCTTTTGGGAAGAGATGCAACCATTTTTCCAGCTGACTGATTTTTGTCCTCAGAGCCCAGGGGCTGGTGTAGCAAATGCTTCAATTTCCTATTCTCTTAGCTATGTTTCCTAAAGCTTCCTGGCTTCTTTCCCTTTCTCTTCTCCACCCACTTCCTCAGTCCTTCCAGAATAAGCAAATGGGAAATAGAGGAGGCCAAGCCATTTCAAGCACCAGCCGATTTCATTGTCAACAAACAGCAACAGTGGATAAGGGTGGAGGTGGACCATGATGACAAGTACCAAACTTTTGACTCTTCTGAACTTTCCTCTTAAAAAAAAAATACAGCTGTGCTATCTCCCCAGGGGATAAGATAGATGATGTTTACCTCTATCAGTGCTCTGTAGTTATTTAAATGAACTTTGGGAAATCATTCCCTATGGGAATAAAAGTTAGAAGGAATGATTTTTTTTTCACCTCTAGGTCAAGTTCATTGTTGCCAGATATCATATTATTCTTTTTCCTCCCATGAGCTAAACAGCTGTGTTTCAGATTTTTTTTTCATCCTCTTTATAAGGTTTCATTATTTTCTGTTCCACAGTGAGAAACTGTTCAAAAACTACAAGTGAGTTCTCCTCCCCTACGTGTTTTCTGAGTGAAACATGCATCATTTAATTTTTAAAAATTATTTTAATTTTTTTCTCCTTCAGAATTTTATTTTAGACTCAAACATCAGAACACAAATACAAAATAGATAAAAGAAACAAAAACATATCATCAACTTAAATATTGGAGCTTAAAGACAAAGTTGGGGGGAAAAAGCATGTCGTGTGCATAGTAGAACATAAGAGAGGATTCAAAATACGTAACAATAAATTTTCATCTCAAGAAAGCCCGTATGATAAATAATACTCGTTGTGTGGAGAGTTGCCCATCTTTTCTTTGCTTCCTTATGAGTTTTTTTTGGTTCTCTGCTGTGCACTTTTTTGCTTTGTTCTTTTTTTCCCTCCACCCCCCCCCCCCAGGAGACCACAATAAAGTTTAGATATGTTTCTATAAAGCTATAGGTATATACATACAAAAATTATTTTAATTTTTAAAAAATTGAATTTATATCATATGCAAATCACTATCCTAAGCATCAGGGATACATCTGCACAAAGAAAACAGTCTCCTCCCTCAAGAAGTCAACATTCTACTGATGCCACCTCTATACATATAAATGTGTTATTGTTAAAATTTTCTTGAATAGCAATAAGATAGTAAGCTGTGTTCCTTGGAAGAGACATGGTCCCCACCTTCAGGAAATTGAAAACTGCCATTGGAAAGCCTGCACTTTGCGCATTCATCAAGCCTCTTGTCCTTGCCCTCCAACCTCCCCCAATAATGACTACTAAAAGAACAAATGGATAAAAGGAAAAAAAGTCTTAAGGCAAAAAAAAAATTGTCAATGTTAGTGTCTTCCTTTATTGAGTGAAGAGATAGATACAAGATACGATGCCTTATTTGTATGTAGCTGTTTGTATGTTATCTCAAAACCCCATTGGACTGTGAGTTCCTTGAGAGCAGGGGCTATTTCTTGCTTTTCTTTATACCCCCCAGAACTTAGAGCAGTGCCTGGCACATAGTTGTTACTCAGTCATTTCAGTTGTATCCAGCTCTTCATGCCCTTATTTGAGATTTTCTTGGCTGAGATACTGGGGTGGTTTGTCATTTCCTTCTCCAACTCATTTTACAGATGAGGAAACTGAGGCAAATGGGGTTAAGTGACTTTCCCAGGGTCACACAGCTAGTTAAGTGTCTGAGGCTGGATTAGAACTCAGGAAGATGAGTCTTCCTGACTCAGAGCCTGGCACTCTATCCACTTTGCCACCTAGCTGTCCCTCTGGTACACTGTTTTATAAATGTTTGTGAACTGACAAGAAGTGAGAAAGAACTCTAAAATGTTTTAGATTTAGAGCTGGTTTGTTATTCTTTCCTTATCTAGGGAAGGATGTCATGATTATAAAGAAAACTTCTTTTAATTAGTGAAGAAATAACATTAGGACATCTTTACAGGTTCTAGTAAGTACTTATTTAACAGTTCTTGAATATTAGTAATATGCTAAGTTAGTGAATAGTCAGAGCAGGAAAATTTGCATAAATAGACTTTAGGACCTAGAAATTCCTTGGATAGTCAGAGGAGACTGAAAGGAAAAGAAGGACGATGAAGAAGGTAGAAAATTGTGAGATGTGTGTTTCGGGTGTGGGGGATTGATCCCCTGATCAGTTTGAACATATCTCTTCCCCCATTGCAAAGGGTTCTTAACTTGGGTGCATAGATAGATTACAAGATGTCTATGAGCTTAGATGGGGGAAATGGCATCCTTTCAATATTGCTAATTTCCTTTTTAATCCTTATACTTAATTTTATACGTTTACGGGTCTCATAAGCTTCACCAGATTGCCAGTGGGATACATGATACCCAAAAAGTTAAGTCCTATGCAGGATAACAGACAAGTCTTCATTGTATTCCCTGTGACTGGAGTTATCACAAAAGGGTGGTGCATGTAAGAAGAGAAGGCAGGGAGCCCTATCCTTTTCCCCAGAAATTCCCAGAGCAATTATTCCTTTATCTGGAGTTAGACACAAATGACACTAAGCCACATAGCGTAAAGAAGAATTTCAATGGTAGATCCTCCCAGGCTCTTCTGGGAATAAAGCTGACTTCCAAGAACTGAATAAAACCCTTCCTCCCAAACCCTGGCTGGCTAGAAATGTCATGGCTTGACTACTTTACAGACAACTGTCTCAAAGCTTCTTTAGTCTATAAGAGAAATTAAAATTCTTTTTTAAAAACTAGTTTTATCAATGATTTTTTAAAAACCAGCGATTTCAGGATAAAGCCTCCCAGCACTTTCCCTGCCACCAATTGAACTCTCTCATAAGAAGGAAAACTATTTAAGCAGAAATAACCAATTTCATGCTCTCATCGGACAGTATTCTGTCCCTGCGGCCCCCCTCTCCATCTGCTGAGAGGGGACTGTGTATCTATGTTTCATTGTCTGTTGCTTGGGACCAAGACTGATGGTTACTCGGAATTCGACTTCCTTTTAATTTTTTAATTTCTATTCTAGTTATTGTGTATTTTATACTTCTAGTAGTGATAAATTCATCCTGTTTCAGTTTATAGAAATCTTCCCATAAATCTCCTCATAAGTCCTCATATTCATAATTTCTTATTTCTCAGTAATGTTACATTATATGCATGTTTAGTCACTCCCCAATTACTGGGAACCTGTTTGGATTTTGTTTTTCTGCTAATTTCTCTGTATCTGACTATTTTGACATATGTTAGACCTTGCAAGATCTTTGACCTTGAGGCATGTGCCTAGTAAACTGACCACTAGGACAAAGGTTAAGAACAATTTAGTCACTTTTATCACATAATTTCAAATTGTTTTCCAGAATAGTTGAACCAGTTCAGGAGCTCTGCTCATAGTATTTTAATGTGTTCATGTTTCCACAGTCCCAATCACATTAACTTCTGTTGTTGTTGTCTTTGCCAATTTGATAGGTGTCGAGTGAAAGGGATCTGAAATTTGGAAATTTCCATCCTAGGAAGGAATGAAGGAGTGTGTTATAACTACCACAAATGGTCTTCTCTGCAAGGAGGAAGCATAGATAAATGTGTGTCTGACAGGGTTACCGGCCTGGTAGGTCAGGCATATAAAGCAGCTCCAGCTTAGATTTTTCAAAACATTTGACTTGAGTATCTCTATTCTTGTGCACAAGAAATAAACATATGGGCTAGGTAATAGTAAAGTTAGAAGGATGTGGAAATGGTGGAAAGACAGGGCAATGGGTAGATTAATAGGTGAATGTCAACTTAGTTGGAGATTTTTTGTTGTTGTTGTTGATTTTTGGAGGGGGGGAAGGCAGGGCAATTGGGGTTAAGTGACTTGCCAAAGGTCACACGGCTGATGAGTGTTAAGTGTCTGAGGCCAGATTTTAACTCAGGTCCTCCTGACTCTGGGGCTGGTGCTCTATTCACTGTGCCACCTAGCTGCCCCCTAGTTGGAGATTTTTACTGTCCTTTCGCAGGAACTGGTCTTTGGAGGTGTGCTGTGTATGCATTTTTAATCCATGATGTCTATGATAGCACAGATATTTTTGTTAAATCAGTAAACAAAGTTGGTGGGGGATGGTAAACCTTGATAGTACAGTCATGATAATAAAAAAAAATTTCATGCCCACCTGTAATGCCAAGCAAAGGCAACTTCCAAGGTTCTGATTACCAGCATAGCAAACCCTATTTATTCAGCAAACAGAACAGAGAGAGTCAAAATACAGTGTAACTTCTTCATTTAGGAAGTAAGTTCTCAATTCAATTGCAAAGTATCAAGGTCCAAGTATCCCACCCCTGGCCAGGACATTAGTCAAAGTAGCCCACTCCTGGGCAGTACATTTAGTCAGTCAACAAAGTCTCTCCTCTCAAATGGAGATTAGTCTCCAATCAGAGCTCAATCACAGAGCACAAAAAATTCAAAGGCTTCCCACCCCTGAATCTCAGAAGGGGCAGGAGAGCACAAAAGGCCA
>CM053584.1:331552886-331576601 GCA_028627135.1 Pseudochirops cupreus | reverse complement strand
ATACAAGGTTAAGATATCATTTCAGCATTGAATACCCAAGGAAAGGCCCTTCTTTCATCTTCACTGGAGGCAAGCCCTCAGCAATCTCAGTTCCTGGGGAGACAAGGCTCAACAAAGCCATAGCCAGTGCCCTCATCAAGTCACTCTCTGCCTGTAGAACAGTCCCAGAGCCCCTGAAAACATTGGCAAGGCCCTCTTCCACGACTTCTGTGCAGGTACCACAAGAAAATCCTCCTTCAGGGCTTCTGAACCAACAGCAAGGTTCCAGGACCTCTACAAAAGCAGCATTGTCCTTCACCAGCAGGTGAATCTAGCAAAACAACATCAAAACAGACAGACAAAATACTGGCATCACAACCGTGCCTCCTCAGTTCTTGGCAGCTCTGGGTAGCAGTTCTCAAAAGTCCTGGGCAGCTCCAACGGGCCCTCAGCAGTCTTTCAGCAACTCAGGCTCCACGATGCTGGATGCTGCTCTCCAAAAGTCCTTCTGGCCTTCTCTTGGCTTGGACCTCTCTCCCAATTCACACCTCCTCCCAGCTCAGCCCTCTCTCTTCACGTCAACAAGTCCATCCCACAAGTGGGATTCACAAGCTCTGGGTTTTAACACTCAACCCAAAAACCAAGCCAATACAGGTGCATCTCCAGATTCCATTACCATTACACCACCATTCTGGATGGGCATAGTCTCAGTGTCATGAAATTTAATATGCTAATACAGATGAATATAAAATTTTACATTTGCAAATTTTAAAAAACCTTATTTAACAGTATAGGAAATGGGAAGTGTGGCCAGAGAACAGTTTGTGTGTATTGCAAAGGCCGTCCCCTAGAACCTGCTTAGACCCTTGCCCATTCTAGTTCCAAGTGACCATGTTGGAGCTTTGGTTTATTCCTGTCCATGTGGTCATCCAAGACTTGAAAAACCCTGGGTCCTTCCTCAGAGCTTCCACTCAGTCTCTTGCATGAACTTTCCTATGTAGTGTGTTCTGTTTCTAATACTTCTCCCCCCCATGAAGAGGGGTGGAGGCTTCTTCAATAAGTGACACTTGCCTCCATCCCAGTTTTGCTTAACATCCCCTCAACTCAGCTAGGTGAGCTTGTACCTGGGCCTCTAACTGGCTTTTCCATTTTGTTTTTTCTTGTCTGGGTGGGTGGTAGGGCATTATTTTCAGGGTGAATGTGCCTAGGCTTGGAGGTGACAGTGAGTTCAGGTTGTTCAGAGACACTGGGTTCTATTTAGATTCAAATTGCCTGTGGCAAGAACCCTGCCCTTGAAGAAAACTCAAGCCTAACTCTTTTACCAGCAGAAGTGAACAGGAATATTTTAAACAGTGCCAAACTGAGATGAAATGCAAAACACCTAATCAGCAATCCATCAAACTGCTCTACTGTTTGATCAGGAGGTTTAAGTGTGAGCCTCCAAACAGATTCTAACATCAAGTTTTTATTGAATTCTGTTTTTAACTTGCTATTACTGTGTTCTGTAAGGTTTTGTTTTTTTAAGCATTTCTGTTGTGTGTGAGAATAAATTTCCAGTTCTATGCCAGATTTATATTATGACCAAGCACCTTTTTACTCCTCTCTTTTGGACAAACCCTAGATGTAAGCTATACCCCAAGTAATTGATAATTTGAACTTGAGGCACTAGGATTTAATGAACTGAAAAGTGTGAGAAAAGAGAGTTTAAACCCTAGCGTTAGAGACAGGCTCCCCAAGCTGAATGTGGTTCAGACCATACACCCAAATACAGAACAGGGAATGAGCACAATCCCCCATTTCCATCTAGACCCATGTTCCTCAAGGTTAAACATAGAAACGATAAAGAGGCTTTCATAGCTTACAAATTCAAAATGAGTCAAGAGTATGTTATGACTGGCTATCAGAAATCTAATGCTGACCTAGATTATAGAGAAATAGTGTTCAGAAAGCCCTCTTCAGGCTATGTCTTGTACATTGTATTCAATTCTAAGTGCCACATGTTAGGAAGAACGTTGATAACCCAGAATGCATCCAAATGAAGGGGCCATGTTGGTTAGGGGATTGGAGATCATGCATATTAGAATTATTTGAAGGAACTGGGGATATTTTTCCCAGAAAAGAGAATACTTAGGGTAGACATGAGAGTTCTTTTGATTATTTAAAGATCTATGTTGTGGAAGAGGGACTAGGCTTGTTTTGTTTGGTCCATGAGGAACACAAGGGATAATAAAGAAAAGGTGCAGAGAGGCAGGATGAGTCTTGGTGGAATAAAAAATTCCTAAGAATCCTAAGGATTCCTAAGAATCCAAAAGTGGCTGACGTCAGTTGGAAGAAGGCTTTCACTCACTGGAGCATTTTTTAATAGAGGCTAGATAACCACATTGTGGCAATATTATAAGTGGAATTTTGATTCTCTGAAATAATTTTCCATTCTGATATTCTGTGTTTCTCAGAATCATAGGATCTTTAGTCATACATGTAGAGCTAGAAGGAACCCTATGGGACATCAAGTCCAATCTTGAAGTCTGTTTCGTGGTCAGTAGCCATATTTGAAATATTTAATGATTTGGAATCAGCTCTGATATCCTGTACATATAAAGAGTCTCCATGCCCTGTTCTCTGGTATCTGATCTCCCACATATCTTTCCATGGGGGCAACCAAGACTTATTCCAATTTAGAGCACCTAGACCACAATTAACCCAGATAGGTACAATCTCATAGAGAAGGAAATGAATTCTCTTAAACCAACTCAGATGTGTACTAGTTATGTTACCCTGGGCAAGTTACTTAACCTCTGTTTCCTCAGCTGTTAAATGGATATAAGAGCTATTATACCTATTTCACAGGACAGTTGGGAGGATGAAATGTGATAACATATGAACCTTGCTTTGTGAATTTTAAATTGCTATAGAAATAGCAATGGTGATGATACAAATACAAAGAGCAAGTTTCTGGTACCTAGGAGCATCTCCCCTAATCATAGGGTAAGTGTAGGAGGAAGGGGACTTTTGCTGGATTCCTTGCATCACTATTCTATCAAAAACATTGGGAAAGGCACTGGTCCTGCTCCCAGGAAGAAGAAGTGTTCACGGAGTCCCCATAGCATCCTAGATCTAGAGCTGAAGGTATTTAAGAAGTCATCTAGTTCAACCTAATCACATTACAGGTGAGGAAACTGAGGCCAAGAGTGGTGAGTAGACATGCCCAGAGTGATGCAACTAGTAAGCGGCACAATCATGATTCTAACTCAGCTCTTTTGACTCCTAAGCTCAGCATTCTTCCCAGTGAGTCATGCTGTTTTCCCAATAATGGCTTATATTTATATCATTTTTAAGTTTATAAGTTCTTTCCTCACAAATAACATTGATTATCCCCAAGATTATAGGATTCGGAGCTAGAAGGGACCACACAGCTCCCATGGTTCAACTTCCTCATTTTTCAGATGAGAAATTGTCTCAGAGGGAGGAAGTTACTGGCTCATAGAGTTCTCTGCAGTAAAGATTTAATATTTAGCTTCTGAACCCCCTATAAAAGACTAGAAGCAGGGAATCTGGATATCATGAAATCATAAAATGTCAAGAGTAGGAAAGAACCCTAGAGTTCCCCTAATCTAGCTGATCTGTGATGCCCAAATTCCTTTTCTCTAACCTTGAGGCAGCTAGTGGTGCAATGGATAGAATGCTGTGCCTGGAATTAGGAAGACCTGTGTTCAAATTTAACCTTGGACATTTACTAGCTGAGTGACCCCGGGCAAGTCACTTAACCCCTCCTTCAGTTTCCTAAATTGTACAATGGGGATCAAGGTTGTTGTGAGGATAAAATGAGGCATTGCCTGGAAAATAGTAGGCACTTAATAAATGCTTGCTCCCTTCTCTTTCTAATCTAACTCTGGAATAGTAATTAAGTAATGTTAATTCCCCACCCATTAATAGGCCTCGTGTGGAGCCCATTAAAGGAAGCTTGTTTTTTAGGAAGGCCCACACCTTTTGTTAATTTCTAATTAGGCACTGAGTCGCAGAGAGTTGGGATGCCCTCTGGCTCTAAAAAGGGTATATATACATATATACTCTGAGATTAGCATTTTGCTTTGGGGCTCACTCCTTGGAAGAGTGTTCTTGTGATTTGACCAGATAAAACTCTGGGTAGCAATTAAGGAGCCCCCTGGCTTTGAAAAACCCAGATGTTGGTGCTTTTCTCTCAGGTAACTATGTACGTATTGCCTTCGTCACACAGTTGGATCTGTCTGTTGGTCTGTGCTAATTTCTCAGACAGTTAGAAGCCCTGTCTGTTGGTCTTTATTTCTCTGCTTATTTTCTCTATTTTCTTTGTTTGGATTTTCTCTGAAGTTCAGGGTGCTGACTTTTCCTCTGAACTAATGAATGTATTTTCAAAAATTGCTGACCCCTTCAACAGCTATCTTTCCTAGTAAAGCTGTGCTAGCAGCCATTCTGGGTATGCCAGTATGGTTGCCCCTATATAAGGCTATGTCAATCAACTGCCCAACGATTCTAGTCACCATGCCCTCAACTTACCTGTCCCAAAATACTTATTACCTGTCTTCCACTCCCTTGTATGCATTATCTTACATATTAGAATGTGAGCTTCGTGAGGCAAGAGGCTATCTTACTTGTCCATTTGTCCCCCCCCCCCCCCAGGGTTTAGTAGAGGGCCTAGAATATAGCAAATGTTTAACAAATGCTTTTTTCATTCATTCATTTGTTTGAGTATGGAATAGATCCTGTATTCGAACATGGTTCCAAATCTAGGACTCTTTATACTACAAGCCACTGCCCTGAAATTCCTTTCTTTAGGAGCCATATTAAAGGTGTTGGTTGTTATTGTTCAATCATTTTTCAGTTGCGTCCGACTCTTTGTGACCCCATTTTGGGTTTTCTTTTTGTCTGCTTGTTTGTTTGCTTGTCTTTTTGGAGGGCAGAAGGTAGGGCAATTGGGGATAAGTGACTTGCCCAAGGTCACATGGCTAGTTTTTTGTGTTAAGTTTCTGATGCTGGATTTGAACTCAGGTCCTCCTGACTCCAGGGCTGGTGCTCTATTCACAGTGCCACCTAGCCGCCCCTATTTTGGGTTTTCTTGACAAAGATATTGGAGTGCTTTGCCATTTCCTTTTTCAATTCATTTTTACAGATGAGGAAACCGAGGCAAGCAGGGTTTAGTGACTTACCCAAGGTCACTCAGCTAGTAAGTGTGTGAGACTAGATTTTAACTCAATAAGATGAGTCTTCATCACTTCAGACCAGGTACTCTATCCTGCCCTTTTGCCACCTAGTAACACACTTCAAGTGAATTATGGGTTAATTAGGTGTTCGTAGTTGGGCCTGGGAACCTAAGTGCTAGTTGTTGACTTGTTTCTATGGAAGAAGGCATTCCAAGTTCCAATAGGCTTACCAAAGAACTTTTGGAACATAATCTATTTATATTATAGGAACTGCCTGTGACTTAAAACAAAGCCAGTGTCCAGCAACAATACTCACCTTGTTTCTACACTGTTTTAGGATGTGTCTGCAAATAATACAGTACTGTTTTGCAACATAAGTATATCTTAAGTTGATAGAATTGGAAAATTCCAGTAATGGAAAGGCCCTTAGAGCACATGAATTTTTCTCTTCAATATTCCTGCCAACTAGGCCTCTCCCTTCTCCTTGAACGTCTCTAGTGATGGGGATCTAACTATTAAAATAATGAATTCCTAGGCTAACAGATTTAGATCCAGAAGGGACTTCAAAGGTCATTTAATCCAAATTCCTTAATTGATCGTCAAATGTAGAAGAAAGAGGTCACTGGACTTAGAGCCAGAAGACAGAAATTTTAGATGTGTGACCTTGGCCAAGTGGCTTAATCTCCCCGAGACTCAGTTTCCTCATTTGTAAAATATCTGCATTGCCTACCTCATAGGATGTTTATAAATGTCAAATGAGATGATGTATGTAAGGCATTTCATCACCATCAAGAGCTATATAATTGCAAGATGTTATTATTCATACATGTGAAAACACTTTGTGAAGCACTGTACAGATGAGAGGTATACCTGCACTGAGAGGCCACTTTATCCTCCACTTAATTCCTCTTCCGCTGACTCCTCTTTGAGCAAGGGTGACCCATGGTCACTGAAGGCTATGTTAGCACAGTTCACAATCAACTCTAAGTCTTATTATGTTGGAAAGGTTTCAAGTCTCAATCAATCAACCAATTAATCCACAAGCACTTATTAATTGGTTACTATGTGCTAAACACTATACGAAGTTATGAAATATATTAAAGAAAATGTTAAAACCCCAAATAACTCTTGCCTTTAAAGAGTTTTAACCATCTAATGACAGAGACAATGTTTATGTAAATAGGAGTGCACAGAATAAGTATCAAGTCAATGTAAGATAGTCTCAGAGACGATACCGACAGCTGGGGGATGAAGAAAGCCCTCTTACTGAAGATGGAATTTGATGTTGACTCCTGAAGGAAGTCAATGATTCTAAGAGGCAGAGGTGAGGACAGAGAGCATGCCAGGCATGGGGTACAGAGATGGGAGATGACAGCTAGAATAGAATCCTGGTAATAGGATGTACGTCATCCAGAAATTGACCTAATAAAGACTCAAAGAGGCTGTTCACTTTTTTTTTTTTTTGGTTATCATAGTTCAGAGAATCAGTCAGCTAAGAGACAGGGATATTACACTGTATGTTAGTGAAGGGAAAACCCCAAATGATGAGAACAGGAACTTGGGGGGAGGGAGAAATCCTACAGGCCACTGCAAGAGGTGTCAATTGGCACGAAGAAGGAAATGAGTTGAGGAGGCAAGGGCTGAAATCAGGAAATGCTTTTTTTTCCTTTCTAGTGAAAGATGAGGCAATATCAGCTTTTTTGCATATGTAATGAGCACCAGAATAATTTCCAATGTTGTGATGTGTGAAGACCTTGTGAGTTTTGCATTCTTTTATTTTTTCATTTCGTAGGAAATGAGCTAATTTGGTTTATACATCATAGAATGTTAGAACCAAAAGGGACTTTTGGTAATAATCTGGTCCATCTATTTTCTTTATTTTATGGATGAGGAAATAGAAACCCAGAGAGGTGAGATGACTTCTCTAAGGTTATGCAGCAAGGTGGCAGGAGAGTCAGGATTAGAACTTGGGTCTTCTGACTCTAGGCTGTTGCTCTTTTTCCTATACACTTGAACCTCACACTCAATCCTGTGATACTTATCCCATGCATCTAGGACAGAAAATTAAGCAAATATTTTACTGTAGTTTTCACTTTAAAAAATTTAATATTACTGTTTACAATTATATGTTATCTACTACTACTACTGCTATTACTACTACTATTATCACTACCAACTCCTGTTACTACTACTACTTCTACTACTGCCAACAACAAACTTTTTTCCCCCCCAGAATCAGGCTTCCCTGACATTCCCTGGACATTTCCACATCATGTTGCTTCTCTTCAGTCCATCATCATACCCCTCTCTCCTCCAATCTCCCTGGAAGCTTGGGCTCTACCCTTGGGATGCTGGCTGTAATAGGTGAGCTTTTGCTTTCTCTTTCCCAGAACCAGACCAACATTCTAATTCCTGACTTCCTTTTATGTATTGTTTCCCTCTCCCACCCCCACCTCCCACTTCCCACTGGAAATTAAGCTCCTTGAGGTCAGGAGAGATCATCTTGCTTGCTTGTATTTGAATCCCCAGTGTGTAGCATAGAGCCCGAGGGTAAGTACTTAATAAATGCTTTCTCATATTTATCTTTATCTATTTGTTAAACAAAAATAGCCACCAGACTGACTCAAGAATAGATGAAGGTTAAATAGCCCATGGTACTGAGTCAAATGTTTTTAGTTTTTCCTGCTCAGAGTTCATTGAAAATTCCATTCCTCACATAGATGAAGCCAACTGACCAGACCCACTTGGTCAACTCTTGTAGATACAGAATAATTTTTCATTTTGGACCAGGCTTGTGATTTCATTAGTGTAGGGAGTGACCAATTGAGTTAATTTTCTCTACCAATGCAGGTGGCATAGTCTCTGCAATTTATAATCTTAGCGTGAGAGATCTGAAGTATTGAAAGTTTGAGTGACCTGCCCCTGGTCACATAGTATGTGTCAGAGTCAAGACTTGAACCCAGCTCTTCTTCACTCTCAAGTTGGCTCTCCAGCCATTACTCCATGCTATCTCTCATTAATGTTGTGGAATTTATCATGGCAAGAGGTCTTTTTAAAAAAATGACCAAGTTGTTTATTATCAAAACGAAAACTATATTCCATTTTTTCATATTTGCCAAAGTCAAATTTCTGAATTTTTTATTCCTATCTGGCAAAATGGAAACACAAAGAAACCTTAACCTAGTCCATCAACTTTGCATTTATTATACTGACTTCAATTAATTCCACTTCTGCTTTTTTAAAAACTTGCCCAACCTTTTTTCTTGCTCTCTTTGCCAATAGAAAAGAACAAGCAATTCTCTTAGAATTCACTCCTGACCAAAGAGCTAAATCAACAACTTATATCTGTCTGTATCCCTGCCTGATTTTCTAGTTGAAGAGGATGCAACCAAGCAGATTTCTTTTTGCCTAGACTTCACAAAGAGCAGTGACATTTTGACCTTGTCATTAACGAGAGTTCTGAGAGGGATTTGGAGATTACATCTTGGTTGAGTTATGCTGAGGAAGGAAGATGGACTGGAGGGTCTGAGTGTACTCTGTCCTTGGGCTGCCATATTTCCCTATGACGTCTGCGAATCAAGATTCTTGGTGGATTGTCTTTGTGGGTGATGAAAGTCATGAAGCTGTGGGTAAAGCCAGTGGAAACAGCTGAGCATGGAGAGAGCTAGTGAGGGGTACTGACACAGCGTCCCTGATACTTTCTGTTCCCACTCCTCTGTCCCAGTAAGAGCAGCCCTCCAGTAACTGTCCAAACCTCTGTTTACTCATTCTCTTTTTTTCCTGAGGATGAAGAAGTGAAAGAGAGAGGAAGAGAAACAAGAGAGACATCCATCTGAGGCTGTTAGCAAAGGAAAGCAGGCATCATTTGTGTCTATTATTTCCTAACCATACTTCTCTGCACTGATTTTCATTTGTTTGATAAAGAGGAGTAATGGTGGCCACCAAAATCCACCATGGGTTAATGTGGTTATTTTTTAGATACTCTTATGTGTCTGCTAATATATCTACTACATAGTACCTACCCAGTAGAAAGTAGGTTCCTTGAGGTCTGGGGACTCTTTCCTTTCTGTCTTTGTAGCCCTAGCACTTAGCACATGCTAAATACTTAATGAACATTTATTGATTGACAGACTGATTAATAACACCTACTATATGGGATTGTTGTGCACATTGGATAAGATAACATGGACTTTGCAAAGTGCTATATAAGCATCAATTTATTATTATTATTACTATTGCTACCTCATTCTTATCTCTTTTTGATAAGTTCAAATAGTATCTGTCCTGAGGACAAGTTGCTGTCCAGCTTGGAAAGATTTTATATTTAATGTTCTATAGACTATTGCTTAGATAAAATAACTGCTTTTTGGACTGGAATAAAAGTATTAGGATATAAACTTATCCTCTACAGGTTCACCATAAGCATCCTTAGTACAACTTCAGTAGCAGACAGGATCCTAGGGATACTATCTGTACCTAATCCTCTTCCCACATGAGTTTGATTTCCTTTGCTAGGTCTCTATATTTTGAAAGCTTCTCATTCCAAAAAGCTTGGAGATTGTGGGTATTTGGTATTGTGGAGAGTTCACAAGTTTTTATAGATTGATGTTATGTCCAGGTTTCTGTGGCTAACAGTTGGATGTGGTAATAGTGAAATTCTTGTTCTCCAGGGTATTTTGAAGTTTGAATTTGTAGCATGGTTGTATTGTCCCTGGAGGACCTTTTGATTCCATTTTAAAAAATCTTACAGGCTGCATCCAGAGATAAACTACGTTCATTTGCATTAGATAAATCCAGTAACATGCCTGCTTCATCCTTTACTACTGCTTGGTGAAGGGACATCTACTTGTTTCTAAAAGTATTATCTATTTATTGTGTGCTCTATGAATGTTCCTCAATGTTCTTTCTCCTTTTTGGTGAGGAAGTGTTACTCTTTGTATAATTGCTTTGGGTTGATGGCCCCGTCTTTCCTTATTATCACATGGACTTTTGTTAAGATAATTTCCAAATTTGTTATGCTCTATTTTATAGTTCTGAAGATGCAGCTGGTATTACAAAGTCATTCAGTTTTGATTTTAGGATCATAATTATAGGTATCACCTATATCTATTGGTTCAATGTGACTTCCAGATTCAAGCTTGTTACAGCCTTTTGTTTCTAGCTTTCCTTGGCATATGTTAAAACTTTTACACTTATTCAGTCCAAGTCATTTTTATGTCACCAGAAAAAGATTCCATGGAATGAAGGAGTTGATTTTCAGTCAAACTATATTACTTGGTGTCATCTATGTACAGGAAATGATTAATAAGATGTTTTGGTTTTTACCTCTTTAATTTGGAAGCCGTGCCTCCTTCTATTAGGAGAGATGCAAATTCATTTGAAGTGAGATAGAATCATAATGGAATTAAATTGTCTTCTTGAAAAATGCCACATTCGATATGAATCGCTTTTCACTTTATTGTGTTGGTGACATATTTTGGAGATAGTTTTCCATGTGGAAATCAAAGATTGGCATTTTCACTATACTTGGGTCTATTTTCTGTATTTACTGTACATGAATAAGTTAAGAATACAGGATGGAATCAAAGGTTTGGTGAGCATGAACAAAAGCAGTAAATATTAGGACGCATTCAAGCAGCTTATGATTGGATCAATAATAAGTTGTTCTTTATCTGCCCACCCCCCCACCCCCCTTTTGTGTTCCTTAGTCAACGACTTGTTTTTTTGTGTTTATAAATTTTTTAAAAAGTGATGCAAGCAGTGAATGCCTTGTATTTGTAAATTGCCTTATATTTTGAAGGGGTCACTGATGTTTTCATCTTTTGGTAACCGATATGTGCTGTCTTCTGTTAAGAAAGGTCCCATTTGGCTTTCATCTGGGATGAAGCTGCCAAAATGTTTTGCTGGTAATTTATGTGCCAGAGTGGAATAAACGTTTGAGCCAAAATTTAAGACTGTAATCTGAACTAAGTAATGGCTTTTCAGCTTTGTAAAAAAGTTAGTGTTTCAGTTGCCTCTCTCTCTCTGTCTCTCTGTCTCTTTCTCTGTCTCTCTGTCTCTGTCTCTCTGTCTCTGTCTCTCTGTCTCTGTCTCTCTCTCTCTCTGTCTCTCTCTCTCTCTCTGTCTCTCTCTCTGTGTCTCTTTCTCTGTCTGTCTCTCTCTTTCTCTCTTTCTCTCTCTGTCTCTCTCTCTCTGTCTCTCTGTCTCTCTGTCTCTGTCTCTCTGTCTCTCTCTGTCTCTGTCTCTCTCTCTTTCTCTCTCTGTGTCTCTCTGTCTCTCTCTCTCTCTGTCTCTGTCTCTGTGTCTCTCTCTCTGTGTCTCTCTGTGTCTCTCTCTGTCTCTGTCTCTGTCTCTCTCTGTCTCTGTCTCTCTCTCTCTCTCTGGTTCATTATACTATCCATGTGTAAATTAGCTTTTATTTCTTGTTGGTACAGTTCACATGTTCTGGTATGTATATTTTCCGTATTGAGGTCATAAAGTTTACCAGATATTTTCTGCCTTTCTTTTTTTGGTGGGTGGTTCTTGTTTATTTTTGATTCTTGGAGTTATATTAGCAGGATGTGCTTGGCACTATGATTCATGAAATGAATTAATGTAGTGATCTGTTGGTGGTGGTGGTGGTGTGGAGTGTTGGGGCCAGAACTGATTGTATTTATTAGAAGTAACACAATGAATTCATTGGTTCAGGCAACTAAAAGGATCATAGATTTAGATCTGGAAAGAACTTAAAAATAATCTAGTCAATCTTTTCATTTTATAAATGAGGAAACTGAGCTCTAGGGAGATTGAATAACTTGCCCAGAGTCACACAGGTATTGAATATCATAGGTAGGTTTTGAACGCAGGTTCTCTGATTTGGGGTAGCTAGGTGGTGCAGTGGACAGAGGACTAGCCCTGGAGTCAGGAGGATCGGAGTTCCAAGCCACCTTCAGACACTTAACTAACTGTGTGATCCTGGGAAAGTCACTTAACCCTGTTTGCCCCAGTTTCCTCATCTGTAAAATGAGCTGGAGAAGGAAATGGCAAACTACTCCAGTATCTTTGCCAAGAAAATCCCAGATGGGGCCATGGAGAGTCAGATGCCACTGAAATGACTCAATCACAATAACCTCTGATATGAGGGTTGGTGTTGTTTATACCATACTGTACTATCTTTTTGGAGGTGGCCAAATGGATGTAACGGTCTCTAGGGTCCAATTCTAAATCATAGTTTTACATATATGGAGACTGGCCAGTTTATGTCAGGGTAGTATTCAAACCCAGGTATCCCTGAAGCTAATTTATGTGATCTTAGCTCCTTTGCCATGTTGTGCCAGTAAGTTAAGTTATTATTCAGAGCAAAAATGTTCAGTAAGAAGAGTCAATATTCTGAGGAGACAGAAAGAAGTTCCAGAAATGTAGAAAGTAGAACTTTCCTTAATCCATAAAAAAATCTCCAAAACTTGTGATATTTCATGAAGGTAAAAAAAGTCACATTTATATAATGACAATAGATTATATTTATATAGTGTTTTATAGTTTACAAAGTGCTATTCTTGTCACAATTCTTTATAGAAATATTATAGTATCCCCATTGAGCAGATAGGGAAACAGAGAGAGGAGGTTGAATTGTCCAAAGTCCTATAGCTTCAAGTGTTAGAAGTGGAAAATGCCCAGGTCTCCTCTCCTGGGGTCAATATTTTTTCCCTAATGAAGTAGCCATGAAAGTGACTGAGGTCTCTCAGGGGTGGGGAGATATGTGAGCTTTTCTGGGGAAGAAAATCATAATCTTTTTTTTTTTTTTTTTGCTTTTTGGAGGGGGGAAGGTAGGGCAGTTGGGGTTAAGTGACTTCCCCAAGGTCACATGGCTAGTTTTTGTGTTAAGTGTCTGAGGCCGGATTTGAACTCAGGGCCTCCTGACTCCAGGGCCAGTGTTCTATTCACTGCACCATCTGGCTGTCCCTGAAAATCATAATCTTTAGGGAAAAAAATCACTTCTACTCTTAATCAGGTACTACCTAAATATTTACTTAGGTACATAGTAGGCATTTAATAAATGTTTACTGATGGATTAGTTGATTGAAATTCAGTCAGTCTTCCAGCCATTCTGGAGAGCAATTTGGAACCACACCCAAAGGGCCATAAAACTGCATACCCTTTGGTCGAGCAATGCCACTACTAGGTCTGTATACCAAAGAGATCATAAAAAGGGAAAAGGACCTACATGTAAAAAAATATTCATTAGCAACTCTTTTTTTGTGGTGGCAAAGAATTGGAAATTGAGGGGATGCCCATCAATTGGGGGATAGCTGAACAAGTTGTGGTATATGAATGTAACGGAATATTATTTTCCTGTAAGAAAAGATGAGCAGGCAGATTTCAGAAAAACCTGGAAAGACTTACATGAACTGATGTTGAGTGAAGGGAGCAGAAGCAGGAAAACACTGTACACAGTAACAGCAACACTGTGCAATGATCAACTATGATGGACTTAGCTTTTCTCAGCAATACAGTGATCCAGGACGATTCCAAAAGACTTATGATAGAAAATGCTATCCATGTCCAGAGCAAGAACTATGGAGTCTGAATGCAGATCGAAGCATACTATTTTCACTTTTTTTGTTTTTTGTTTTCTTTCTCGTGATTTTCTCCTTTTGTTCTGATTCTTCTTTCATAACAAGACTAACGTAGAAATATATTTAATATGATTATAAATATAAAAGAAATTCAGTCAGTCAACAAGCCTTTATTAAGTGAAAAAGTAAATTCAAAGAAACATAATGCTCAATCTTGTTGCTGCTTGTTTCTTTAAAAATAATGTTTCTGTTGCTTATGGAACACAAGTTTTGAGGTAAAGAAGGGAAGAGTAAAGTAAAAGAGGGAAGAATCAAGGAATGCCTTTGAGGTTTTGAATCTGAGTTAAGGAGAAGATTATGGTATCCTCAATGGAAACAGGGAAATCTAGAGGCAAGAAGGATTTGGGGCAGGGGGTGGGGCAAATGGGAGATGATGAGTTCTGTTTTAGACATGTTTAGTTTGAAATGTTGATAAGACATCTGGGTAGTCATTTAGAGCATGCAGTTGGAAAAGTGGAGCTGGAATTCAGGAGAGAGTTTAGGGTTGGTTATGTGAATTTGGAAGTCATCCACACAGAGATGATAACTGAACCCATAGGAGAAGATGAAATCACCTCACACCTTTCAGAGTGGCAAAGGTGACAAAAAAAGAAAACAGCAAATGTTGGTGGGCTGTAGAAAATTGGTACATTGAAGCAATGTTAGTGAACCTGTGTGTGGGCAGAATGGTTCTGGAAAATAGTTTGGAATTACAAACAAAAAATTACTAAACAAAACACTCAAAATTAAAAAAATTATAGACAAAAATTTACTCAAATAAAATAACCCCCCCAACTATGCCGCTTCTATGCTTATTTCCAAATGAGATCAAAGAGGAAAAAAATCCTAATTTACAACAATATTATATTTATAACAGCTCTTTTTGTGGTGACAAAAAACTAGAAACTAAGGGGATACCTATCAATAGGGGAATAGCTGAATACATTGTGGTATATGACTGTAATGGATTTGTGCCGTAAGAAATGAGGAAATAGATGATTTTTAAAAGACAATGTTAAGGCATGTAAACTGATTCAGGATGAAGTAAGTAGAAGCAGAAAAATAACATATGATAACATCAATATTTTTTAAAATGTACAGTTTTAAGGAGTTTTATAAATTGATGAAGAATGAAGTAAGTAGAAACAGGAGAATCATTTATATGGTAACAGTGACGTTAAAAACAACTTTGAAAGCTTTAAGAACTGTGATCAGTAAAATGACCTTTCATGATTCCCAAGGACCTGAGGACGAAAAGTGCTTTCCATTACAGAGAGCTAATGGATTTAAGGTGAAGAAGGAGACATAGATAATTTTTTTCTCTTCCTATTGTTTCATTTTAAATATTATTTTATTTTCTCCAATTATATGTAAAGACAATTTTTAACATTCATTTAAAAAAAATTGAATTCCAGATCTTCTCCTCCACTCTTTTCCCTGCGCCACCCTAAAAAGGTAAGAATTTTAAATAGGTTAGATATGTGCAATCACATACAACGTATTGCCATATTAGTTACGTTGTGAAAGAAAAAACAGACCAAAAAGTAAAAATCACAAAAAACATAAAGTTAAAAAATTCTGCTTCCTTCTATATTCAGACTCCATCAGTTCTTTTTTTTTTTTTTAATTATGAATCCTTTGGAATTATCTTGGATCTTTGTATTGCTGAGAAGAGCTAAGTTATTCGTAGTTGATCATTGCACGATGTTGCTGTTATTGTGTACAATGTTCTCCTGGTTCTGCTTACTTCACTTTGCATCAGTTCCTGTAAGTCTTTACAGATTTTTCTGATATCCATCTGTTCATCATTTCTTATAGCATGATAGTATTCTATTTCATTCCCATACCATAGCTTGTTCCACCGTTCCCCAGTTGATGGGCATCAATTTCCAATTTTTTGCCACCATGAAGAGAACTGCTATAAATATTTTTTAAAATGTGAGTCCTTTTGCTTTTTTATGATCTCTTTGGAATATAGACCTAATAAGGGTGTTACTGGATCAGAGTTTGCATAGTTTGGTTGCCCTTTGGCCATAGTTCCAAATGGCTCTCCAGAATGGTTGAGTCAATTCACAACTCCACCAACAATTTATTAATGTCCCAATTTTCTCACATCCTCTCCCATATTTATCATTTTCCTTTTGTGTCATATTATTCAATCTAATGGGTGTGAGGTTGTACCTGAGAGTTGTTTTTAATCTGCATTTCTCTACACAAAAGTGATTTAGAGCATTTTTCCCCCACATAACCATACATAGCTTCTTCATCTGAAAGTTGCCTGTTCATATCCTTTAACCATTTATCAATTTTATTTTTATAAATTTGACTCCCTTCTCTATATATTTGAGAAATGAAGTCTTTCTCAGAAACACTGCCTGTAAAAATTGTTTCCTAGCTTTCTGATTTCCTTCTAATGTTGGTTGCAATGGTTTTGTTTGTGCAACCCCTTTTTAATTTAATATGATCAAAATTATCCATTTTTACATTTTGTAATGCTTGCTATCTCTTGTTTGGTAAAAAAAAAAAATTCTTCCCTTCTCCATAGATCTGACAAACTATTCCTTGCTCTCCTAATCTGTTTATGGTATCGCCCTTTTTATCTAACTCATATAGCCATTTTAACTTTATCTTCGTATATGCAGTAAGGTGTTGGTCCATGCCTAGTTTCTGCCATCCTGTTTTCCAGTTTTCCCAGCAGTTTTTGTCAAATGGTGAGTTCTTGTCCCAGAAGCTGGGGTCCTTGAGTTTATCAAACACTAGATTACTATGGTCATTTACTACTTTTCTTGCATACCTAATGTATTTCACTGATTCCCTACTACCAGCACCATAAAGTTTTGATCATTGCCACTTTATAAAGATCTGGTATGGCTACACTACCTTCCTTTTCACTTTTTTCCCCATTAATTCCCTTTATATTCTTAACCTTTTGTTCTTCCAGATGCATTTTGTTATATTTTTGTTCTAGTTCTATAAGATAGACATACGTAGTTTTGCTTGCAGCCTTTGAGGGGATTTGATTTGCTTGACTATGGAGATTTGTTATTAGAAATTTATTTTTCTTTTCTTTTTTAATTTTATCCAATTGGCTAGGAGATGGGAGGGTGAGAAAATACATTTCTGTTAGTTCTTTTTTAAAGAGAGGTGTGGGAGTGTTAGAGATAAGAAATGTTGCATGCATTTTCAGGCTATTATACTTAACTGTTTTCCTTTTTTTTTTTTTTTACAAGAGATCTCTCACAAAATGGAAGTAATATAAAAGTATTTGTATCATAAAAACAAAACACATCAATAAAACTTACAAGAAGATGAAATCACCCAAGAGAGGTAGTGTATAGACTCTATATGCTAGAAGAGGGAAGGGAAGAGCCCAGGACAGAGACCTGGGGAACACACATACATAGTCAGGAGTATGATGGAGCCAGCTCCTACCCGTTCACGTGACTGTCAGATTTTCAGTGTGAGCATTCATATCTCAGAAATAAGCAAATGCTACAAATCAGGACTTGATTTATTGTTTTTTTTGAAAAATTGTTTAGACTCAAGAAAGCAATGGAGAAAATGGTAATGATATAGATTAAACTTTAAAATGTTAACCACTTATTCAGGGTCATTTTGTTAAACATTTACCAGCATACCTCTGGTACAGCAAAGGAAATTGGGTCAGACAGGTAAGATGAAGGGAAGGAGAAAATAGTGTCCCAGAAGATAAGTGGGGAGAGGTGGTTGTCAGTGATTGCCAATAATTCGCTAGATGTTGTTCCCATTAAGCAGTCTGTTTTCCTACATCCTCCCCTTATGCATAATGTTTATTCCTCTCTGCCAAAAGTAATATGAGGCCTTGCGCCACTCCAAGAAGGGCTAAAGGCAGAAAAATATTCTGGTTTGTTTTCTTTAGTAAATACAGAAAATAGTAGCAAGTTCTTAATAGAGTCTTCAATAATTCTTTGGTAGAAATGTCATGTGAGTACCGCCCATTCATCCAGAGGTCCGACTCCAGAGAACTTTAACTCAATGTGTGCTGGTGAGGAACTAGGAAGCAATGGTAATAAGCAAGGGGAACAATTGCTGAAAAGTCTATGCGCTTTATTAAGTGAAATCTAGTAATTTATAGCAAATTTTGTTGCAATAGATTAGACCTTATAATAGGTATAAATATAACAAACTGTATATTACATAAATATTACATATATAATAAATAATTGGATTAGAAGAAAGAAGGGGGCTACACCTTTAAGAAGCTGAAACACTGGAAAGTATAACTGTGAGTGAAGGCATAGCAGGAGTTATAGAATTACTACTTCTATCCCTATTACTTGCATGTATATATTAAATATGTAAGTATATTCATATTTATATGTATCTTCATGGTTTGTGAAGAGCTTTATATATTTTATTCATTTGATCCTAACTATAACCCTATGAGGTCGGTATTATTGTTATCTCAATTTTACAGATGAGGACACTGAGGCAAACAGTTTAAGTGACTTGCCCAGGGTCACACAGCTAGTAAACATCTTAAGTTGAATTTGAACTCAGATCTTCCTGATTCCAGGGCCAGCAATCTATCTACTATGCCACCTAACTACCTTTAATAGCAATCTTCCACTTGGAAAAAAGATGAAATTATATGTTATTCAAGTACTGAGTAATCTGGCAGGTGTGTGTGGTAGGACCAGGGTTCCCTCATTTCTTGCAATAGACATTAGTTTTCCCCCCGTAGCAACAAAGCTGTTCCTGGAACCTGAATGGCCTTTGCCACCCTTGTCAGCTTCCTGGTCATCTAAGGACATACAAAGCCCCATCACGTGGAGTTGTTGCCCCTTGACATGGTGTGTTTCTGAAGACCTCAAGACTATGAAAACTCTGTCCTGCCGGCCAGACTTGTGATGGGGCGTGAGGGGGCCGTGGTTAGAGAAGCTAAGAACTGCTGGATCATTGTTGCAGAGCCTTGCTGGGTTACTTTGGTTAACTGTTGGACGTGAGGGGGCCATGGTTAGAGAAGCTAAGTTAACAGATGGACGTGAGGGGGCCATGGTTAGAGAAACTAAGAACTGCTGGATCTTTGTTGCAGAGCCTTGCTGGGTTACTTTGGTTACCTGTTCAATGACTTGCAAATGCCTCATTTTGTTGCAGCATCAAACCCAAACAGGGAGCTGAGGTTAAGCCTACTCCGACCAGTGTAGAAGGCATTTTAGAAAGATTTCTTTCTTTCCTTTTTTTTTTTTGGAGGGGGGAAGACAAGGCAATTGGGGTTAAGTGACTTGCCCGAGGTCACACAGCTAGTTAATTGTCAGGTATCTGAGGCCAGATTTGAACTCGGGTCTTCCTGACTTCAGGACCCGTGCTCTATTCATTGTGCCACCTAGCTGCCCTGAAAGATTTCTTTCTAAGGCTGGCTTTGCTCTTCCATATCATATCTCTGTCCCTTGATGCTTCTCAGCTCTGACTTCTGACTGGTCCTAGAACTTCTCTTATTGCTCCAGACGCTCTCCAGAAGACTTGGTTTAGGAACTTGGCCTTCTCTAGGAACTATTCCTGGTCCACAAGACAGAGCACCAACCTTTGAGCCACAGGGCCTGAGTTCATGTCCCATCTCTGATTCTTGCTACAAATCACTTATCCTCATAGCCTCAGTTTCCTCATCTATAGCATGAGAAGCTGAACTGAATGGCCTTTGAGGCCCCTTTCAACTGGATAAGAGCTTCATCAATGGTCCTTTGAGTCCAGGAAGCTTCCTCTGCTTGTTCAGGGAATCAAAGACAGTGGATGGAGGTCTGTGCAGCCTCACACCCCTGAAGCTCATCTAGAGAATTGTGTTCATAAGACAACCTGGTGGCTCCAGGAGAGGTGGGAGCCACAGGATGATGGCTGCGGAAAAGCAAGGGCCAATCAGGAGTGGGAGGACCCAATAGCAGTGAAACAGCAATAGTCGAATGAAGAAGGAGAAATTCTTGAATAAGCTGAGGAATTTCTGGGCCAAGCCTCCAAAATGCAGGGGAGACTTTCTAGACATTGCTACAGTCATGCCCCAAGCAAGCAGCAAGAAAGGCATGGCCCTGATTGGGGGTAGTGGTGGCAAACTTAAATAGAAATGGGGACCACTGAACTGTACATAAAGATCCCTACAGGTGCATGTTGATTTAGAAATTTATGTATTAACATTTTCTATGTTCTATTATATTTTTATTTATTTTAAACATATTACCCAATTACTTTTTAATTTTGCTTGGCTACCCTCTGGAGTGTTTCAGGGCCAGCTGTGTTTGACACCCGTGATGTAGAAGATCAAACAAAGATCTTTTACTAATACTGTGATTTATGTGGATTGTACAGATCCAGGGGAAAGATTCTTTCCCTTTTCTCAGGATTTGTGGGACCTAAAGCCCAGGGGAGTACTATGCATATGGAGAGTGGTATAGATCCATGGGAAAGTGGGCTCACCTGTAAGAAGAATTGTACCCTCTTTGTGGAGGGTAACCGTCATTGTAATGGAAGACTTGAGGACTATGGTATATAGAAGAAAGGTTTAATTATCCATAATTTGGGAGCACTGTACAGTTCCCCAACAAAGATGGGGCTCACCTGAAGGAAGCTTTGTTTGACTCTAACAATCCTGAGTGCTTCTCCTAATCTGGGGGGTGGGATCTTCATCCATGGTAATACATAGGTCCCTAGAAAGGTGAGGTTCAGGGCAGGGAAAGGAACTGATATTCTAACAAACTCGAGGGTCTTTCTCTTGTTGGTGGTTGGGTGCCTCAATCCTGTGAGTCTAGAGGATTGTGAAGGTCCTCAGGAATGTAAATACCGATGGAAATGAAGGAATGATAAAGTATTTAGTAAGTGCTTACTATATGCCAGGCACTGCGCTAAGCCCTGAGAGTACAAATACGAGCAGAAAGATAGTCCCTGCCCTCCAGGAGCTTTTGTTCTAATGGGAGAAGACAACACATAAAGGGGGAGCTATAAAGAGGAAGGTATTTATGCATGGTAGTATGGTTTGGAAGAGGCCAAGCAGTGATGTGGAACTCTGGTTCTGGGAAAAATAAGGTGAATCCTTAACTATCAAAGCCCAGTGTTCTAGGGAAGGCGTCCAAAGGTTGAAAGAAGAGCAGGTGGTTTTGACTATGTATAGACTCAGGTCTGTCCTTCTGTTTTGCCTTTATTTAAAAAATTGTGTTAAAAAAAGCTTCTCCTGTCTTCAATGTATCATTAGTCTGAGTACTCGTGTGGAAACTGATGGTCTCTTTATCATTTCTGTAGAGACCTAGACATGAGCCAAATGCTGCCATGCCCAGAAGAAACCCTTTAGATGCATGGGCCAAAGTGAGATTTATGTGTGAATCAGGTCTATAAACCCAGAGATGACCAGAGTTTTGGGTCATGAACTCCATCTTTATTCTATCTCCCTCCCAGGGAAAATGATTTTGTGAGCCTTAAAGTTCTACATAAATATGAGTAGCTATCATTATTGCCAGACTTGGAGGACCCTTCAGCATGTGTCTCTGGGAATAGAAATGCTAGATTTGGGTCTGTGTAAGCACAAACATATGTTTTGCGTTAATGCTAATAACTTCCGTTGGAGTTCTTATTTCCTGTCGTCTAGCCTGAAACATTTTGCAGAGTCACTCCACAGCATGGTCCTTTTTAAACAAGTAAAGACTCCTTAAGCCAAAGGAAATTCTGAGTAGGAAGAATTAGCTCTCACATAAAGGTTTCGATCCCCTTGTTTTTACCTCTCTTCATGAAAGTTGGTTGAGTTAAAAAGTCCTATATTGAAAAACAACAAAAACATGTAAAGATTTGCCCTCTCTTTAACTCACATATCCCTGACACTATAGTATGTATTTGCCATTTGGAATAGAACCATATTTCTATGCAGTTCAACGAACTGTTTCCAAGTTGTAGTTCAGTTGTTTCAGTCATGTCTGACTCCTTGTGACTCCATTTGGGATTTTCTTGGCAAAGATTTTGGAGTGGCTTGCCATTTCCTTCTCTAGTTCATTTTTAAAGATGAAGAAAGTGAGGCAAATAGGGTTAAGTGACTTGCCCAGGGTCATACAGCTAGTAGGTGTTTGAGACCAGATTTGAATTCAGGAAGGTTAGTCTTCCAAACCCCTGACACCTGTTGTTGTTGATAAGCAGGCAACCAGAGTTGAGGTTATGGCAATTTTGATTAGTATGAAGAAGAGAAGATTTAGAGGAAATATGACAGCCATCTTCAAGTATCAGAAGTGATGTTCTGTGGGATATGAATTCCACTTATTCTTTTTGGTCCTAGAAGGAAGGACCAGGAGCAATGGACAAAAGTTGTAAGAAAAGCATATTTGGGCTTCGTGTTAGGAAAAATTAATAATTAGAGCTGTTTAAAAGTGGAATGAATGGGTTGTCCTGGGAAATAACAGGGCTCCCTCATTGGAGGTGTTCAAGCACACAATGAATGACCACTTGCCTATTTTGTAGAAAGTATTATTTTTTTTAAAGTGTAAATCAGCTATTTTGTAGAGAGTATTATTTTTTTCTAAGTACTGAGGTCCCTTCCAGCTCTAAAATTATGCTTTTATGGATTGAAATAAGTCATAAAAATGAAATACTGGAGTAATTTAGTATAGGTGGTTGTGAAACCCTCCTGTGACCAGATCTTTGAAGAGAGATTCTAATTTTTTTTGAACGGATAAGTGTGATCCTACTGAAAGTCACAGGAAAGACTCAAGTAGTTTTCCCCATCCTACGTAAAATTCACAATTCCTTCTGTTCTTTGTGGTGACAATACAAGTGGGTGTCCTTCCTACCATTCTTGTCATTACTGAACTGCTACAGTTCAGATGAATTGGCTTTCTCTCTGTTGCTCACACAGGGCAGACCATCTCTAGTCTATGGATCTTTGGCCACCAGTCTTCCCACCCCCTGCCATGCCCAGAATATGCCCCCTCCTTGCTTATCTTACTTTAAGATGCATCTCAAGCACCACCTTTTACACAAAGTCTTTCCTGACCCTTCCTCCCTTCTTCTTAACTACAAGTGTCTAAGTAGCATGGACCCGTGGATAGAGTGCTTAACATGGAGCCAGGAAGACCTGAATTCAAATCACACCCTCTGCAGGAAGCCTTCCTTAACCCCTCTTAATATTCGTGCCTTCTGTCTTCTAATTATTTCAAATTCATCCTGTATATAGCTTGCTTTGTATATATTTGTTTGCATATTTCTTCCTCTATCAGACTGGAAGCTCCTCGAGGGCAGGGAGTGTCTTTTGCCTCTTTGTGTATTCTCAGCACTTAGCACAGTACCTGGCACATTGTAGGTGCTTAATAAATGTCTGTCTGTTGCTTGATTTTAGAAAGAGGTTCCTAATCTCTCTGAGCATCCACTTCCTCATCTGGGTAAAGAGGGAGTTGGACTCTGTAGTCTCTAAAATTCCTTCCAGCTCTAAGTCTATGATCTCTAACCACCTTGTTTTTATTTTGCATTATGCTGTATATGCTTTACATGTTGTATTATCTCCCAAGATAGAATATAAGCACCTCCCTAAACTGGAATTTCTGGAAAATCTATTTATTAATATTAAGCATATTAATATTAAATATATTAACCCAAAAATTATTTTATAGAACTAGAAAAAATAGTAACAAAATTCATTTGGAAGAACAAAAAGTCCAGAATATCAAGGCAATTAATGAAAAAAAATGCTAGGGAAGGTGGCCTAGCCTTACCAGATTTTAATCTGTATTACAAAGCAGCAGTCATCAAAACTGCTTGGTACTGGCTAAGGGATAGAGTAGTGGATCAATGGAATAGATTGGGTACAAAAGACTCAGTCATCAATGATTATAGTAATACACTATTTGATAAGCCCAAAGACCCCAGTTTCTGGGATAAGAACTCATTATTTGACAAAAATTGCTGGGAAAATTGGAACATAGTATGGAAGAAACCGGGTATAGGCCATCATCTAACGCCATACACCA
>CM053584.1:331528130-331552386 GCA_028627135.1 Pseudochirops cupreus | reverse complement strand
ATATATAGTGCTAGTATAGTGTTAGTGCTCATAAATATATATATATACATATAAACACACACAAATATACATACATACATACACATATATGTATATATGTGTGTATATGTATATATATATATATATATATATATATATACATAGTGCTAGCATAATGTTAATGTTCATAAATACCCACCCACCCACTTATATTTTGTATGGACCATACAGAGTTGTTTGCAGGTTGGTCTTTCCCATTAGAATGTGAGATCCTCGAGGGAGACACAGTAGTTTTGCCTTTCTTAGTATCCCTAGCATCCCAGCGTCTGGTACACAGTAGGCATTTCATAAATGCTTGTTGATGATGATGATGTTGATGCATAATCAGAAAATTAATTGTAAAGCTCACACTCAGAAAGCACCAAGTCTGTTTGTAGGTGCTGTTAGACTTTGGGAAATGCATATTTAAAAAAAACAACAGCTAAAGGCATGTGGCTGCAGTTAGGATGTGGTCTCCTGGTCAAAGAGCAGTTGGGGGATGGGAGGAAAGCAGCCGCGTCATGGTTGTGAGGTAGCTACGGCCGAGGCTCCAGGTCCCTGTGGTTGTTGTTGTTGGGTTGGTTCAGTCATGTCTGACTCTTTGTGACCCCATTTGGGGTTTTCTTAGCAAAGATGCTGGAGTGGTTTTGCCATTGCCTTCTCCAGCTTATTTTACAGATGAGGAAACTGAGGCAAACAAGGTGAAGTGACTTGACATTTAGTAAGTGTCTGAGGATGAATCTTAACTCAGATCCTCCTGCCTCCAAGGCCAGCACTCTGTCTACTGGGCCATTTAGCTTCCCCTACATCCCTAGGGACTGGTAAAGTATAGTCATGGCATGTGGAGTGGATGAGTAAACAGATGGAAAATCCTAAAGGTATCATGTGGAATCACTGCTGCAGAGTGGGAAGGGACTTCAGAGCCTTTCAGGTTCAAATAGTGTCTGGTCAAGAGACTCCTCTTCCACATTCCCAGTGAGGGGTTATCCAGACCTGGCTGGAGGAAAGGCGGCATTTAATGGATAAGGAAGAACAGGAATTCAGCTTTATTGAAAGAAAGAAGGCAGGTCGATTGTTTACTGTGAGATAACAGGAATAGCCAGCATTTGTATCCCGCTTTAAGGTTTGCAAAGTGCTTCTACAGAAATTCTCATTTGATCTTCCCAGCCAGCCTGGGAGACAGGTGCTGCTGCTATAACTGGTAAGACAACCTGCTTCAGGGGAAAGACTCTTTCCTTTCAAGTCAGAGAGGCAGAGGGAGAAGGGAACAAGTATTTTATTAAGTACCTACTATGTGCTAGGCACTGTGCTAAGTGTTTCCCAAACATTTCATTCGATCTTTGCAACAGCTCTGCAAGACAGGCACTTTTTTCTTTTTTCTCTCTTTTTTTGTAAACAGCATTTTCTTTTTTTTTCCTACTAGTTTTGTTGTTGATGTGGTCAATTATGCTGATAGTTTGCCTAATATTGAACCGGCCTTTCATTTCTGGAATAAATCCTATTTATTATGCTTGTGATTATTTTCTTTTTTCAATTACATATAAAGACAGTTTTCAGCATTTGTCTTTTTTAAAAAGATTTTGAGTTCCAAATTTTTCTCCTTCCCTCCCTTCCTTCCTCCTTCCTAAGAGAGCAAGCAATCTGATACATAGGCTATGTGGTACTATTTTTTTTTAAACCGGGGCTTTATATTTTAGAGAGGCAGCTTGGAAGCCTAGTTAATGAATTGAATGCTGGTTTTGGACTCAGGAAGAACTATCTTCACAGCCTTCTCCAGCCTCTTACTAAGTTGTATGACCCTAGGAAAGTTATCCAAACTCTCAGCCTCAGTTTCCTCTCCACAGAATGGGAATAATAATAGTACTACCCTCACAATGTTCAGTCATTTGTCAGTCGTGACCTCGTTTGGAGTTTTCTTGGCAGAGATACTAGAGGGGTTTGCCATTTCCTTCTCCGGCTCATTTTACAGATGAGGAAACTGAGGCAAACAAGGTTAAGTGACTTGCCCAGGATTACAAGACAACGTATTAGATTAGATTGTTAGCTCCTTGAGGGAAGGGACTGTCTTTTGCCTCTTTGTGCATCTCTAGCACTTAGCACAGTGCCTAGCACATATTAGATACTCATAAATGTTTATTGACTGACACATGTACACCTTAAAGGTCTATGTAAACATTAGCTATCATTATGTCCCCAGGGCTTAGTTTCCTAAGCACACAGTAGGTGCTTAGCAAATGCTTGTAGAAATAGTTTGAATTGGAATGTATTGCAGAAGGAGATAGTCTGGTCAAGTGAAGGAGAAAAAGGATTAACAAGAAGTTCAAAACCAGCATTCTGTTTACTCACTAGGCTACCAAACTTCTTCTCTAAAATGTAAAGCCACAGTTTAAAAAAAAAAGTCATTCTACAAACTCTTCATTTAACAAATATTTATTAATCTTCTGTCATGTGGAAGTCATTCTTCTGAGACAATGAGAAAGTTGCAAATCAAAAAATATATTGTCCCTGACCTCATAATACAGAAGCTAGTTTACAGCCATATTATTACTTAGCTGAAACAGATTCAGAGGACATTGAGTTAGGAGCAGATCTATAAATTGTTGGGTAGGCAAAGTAAAGAAGGATCATGGAAATGATAGTCAAGAATTGAGTAATAAAGAGGATTAGAAGACCAGAACATGAGAAGGACCAAGAAGCGTTTGAGTCTGGCCTCAGTGTTCCCTGGCTGTATTGAGGTCCACATCCCCAGTCATGTTGCTTTGACTAGATGTGTGGGAAATGGATGTTTCCTCATCTGGGCTGTGTCTGGAGTCAGCTCCTCACTTGGTTTCCTGTATTTGCAATGATTGTTTGAAGGATGAGTCCATCTAAGGACATTGTCTTAGAGTTCTAGACCTTATTTTGTGTGAGTGGGAGGTGGTGTCTGTCAACCCAAACAAAAATAGCCCAGAAGACTGTACTGATGGGATGTTGGTCTATGCCTCAAATCCTCCTCTGTCAGCCCTTTTCATCCTTCTTCCTCAAGTTTGGTTAGAAACACTAACCACAGTTTATTTGTGCTTGCTCATCCTGATAGCAATCAAACCCGTTCTAACTAAATTTCAGTTTCACTAGAGTTATTCTGCTTTGAGGAGATAGGGTTTGGTCAGAAACTTCCTAGAGTCTTGGTTTGCTTAAGCTGTTCATGAGACCTTGGGCAAATCTGAGCAGGGCCATGGCATTCATTCAGCTGCCACCACATAGGACAAACACATGTTTGATTATCACCTCCAGCCCAATTAACTTTTTTTTTTGTCATGGACCCTCTTTGGTAATTTGGCAAAGCCTATTTTCAGAATAATGTTTTTTTTTCTTTTAAGTTTATTTATTTTTAGTTTACAACATTCAGTTCTACAAGTTTTTGAGTCCCTAACTTTCTCTCCCTTCTTCTCCTTCCCCTTCCCCCCCCCCAAGACGGCATGTAATCTGATATAGGTTCTATGTATATAATTTTCACAATAGTCAAATTGTAAAGAAGAATTATAACTAATGGAATGAACCATGAGAAAGAAAAAACAAAACAAAACAAAAAGAGAGAGCAAATAATTTGCTTCAATCTGCATTCAGATTCCATAATTCTTTCTCTGGATGTATCCCAAAGAGATCATACAAATGGGAAAAGGACCCATATGTACAAAAATATTTATAGCAGCTCTCTTTGTAGTGGCAAAGAATTGGAAATCAAGGGGATGCCCATCAATTGGGGAATGGCTAAATAAGTTGTGGTATATGAATGTAACGGGAAACTATTGTGCTATAAGAAATGAGGAGCAGATGGATTTCATAAAACCTGGAAAGACTTATATGAACTGATGCTGAATGAGGGAAGCAGAACCAGGAGAACATTATACACAGTTACAGACACATTGTAACTCTGATGACTAACTTTGATAGACCTCCCTCTTCTCAGCAATGCAAAGTTCTAAGATAACTCCAAAAGTTGTCTTCAACTCCAAAAGACTCATGATGGAAAAGGCTATCCACAATCCAGAGAAAGAGTGATGTTTTCAAATGCATAAAATACATAGAATTACAAAGAAAATAAGTATATGAGAAGTTATTGAAATATTTTAAAAAACAAATTTATGGCCTCCAGATTAAAAATGGATATATCCTAGGTGATAGTACCTCTCCCACCTACCATAAGTCCCACCCCATAATTTCTCCCCCTTCTTTGAAACAACAGCAATGCTTCCAGAAAAAAGGTTAAATTAAAGTAACAGGTTGCTTTTGACTGGTTGCATGGTTCATTTGTTGTTTGTCCTTGTTCTTGAAGAGGACCATGACATCAGGAAGATGGTGTCATGACTTGCAAGTGAATTGGATTTAAGTGAGGGAAGGGCTATGCAAAGTCACCAGCCTCACTTTCTCCTCCTGAGCCATCTAGGTCCAGTGGCAAGATAGAGATCAGGACGACTGGAGATGGCCCTGGTTGGGTGGTGAGAACCAGTTAGAAATCTTTCCTTTGCCTTTGCTTGGTATTCTCACTTTTCTTACCTGTCTCTTTCCTACTTACTTTGCCCTAACTTGGGGATAGGGGGTAGGGTGTGTCCAGGGAAGATTAGCACCTCTGCTTGAGGGCTGCTGAGCCCTTTTCAGGGCTGCTTTCCACCACTGGTGTCCACATGATCCACCTAACTCTCACCTGCAACTCCAATGAGCTGTAGCATGTGCAGCGGCCACACATTTCAGCAGACTGGTTAAACCAGGTTGAGGGTAACTGAGGAATCTCAAACACTTCAGTGAATTAGGAGAGTGTCCACTCCAAGCCCCTGGCAGACTGGGTGGATGAGATCAATTTGTTCCACTGGCCATCAAAGTGGTTGAAGCAGGTGCTTGAAGCATTTAGAGCCTGGTTAGACTTAGAAGATGCCAAGGACATCCACTGCATTGCCAGTCATCTTGACTTTATTTTGCCATTGGACTTCAATGACTCTGAAAGAAAGAGTGAAGCCTATATCTTCATGCATTTCTGCCTCACTTAAATTCAATTTATACCTGAATCAGAAGATGTCACCCATACTATTTTTACCATCAAAGTCCTGTGATGACAGGCAAGTGATGAATCAGCAGGTGTAGATACACTGGGAGCTGTAGTTACAATCCTGCACACAGGTGGCCCAGGCCCAGGTATCTGAGCAGCCTTTTAAGGACCACATTATTCACCTCCTTGTGTGAAGAAGGGGCTAGAAAAGGTGCCCTAAAAATTGTCTGCTTCACCCAACCCTGGCCTGTTTACTGTGCTAGACAGGGATCCCACCCTATGGTTGAAACACACACACACACACACACACACACACACACACACACACACACACACACACACACATACAAAAACTTTTGCAAAGATGATTCCGCTCAATCTCAGTAGATGGAATGTGTGCATGCTTATGGACAATGTGAAATCTAGTAGACCTGAAAGATGAACAGCTCTTGTTGCAAGAGAACTCAGTCACATCCAAACAGCAGCCCTGAATGAAACAAGGCTGGCAAATGAAGGCCAGCTTACTGAAGTCAGAACTGGATACACATTTTTTAGAGTGGTGGGGAGCTCTGTAAAACTGATGTAGGTTTTGCAATCAAAACTAGTCTAGTCAATAAGCTTGTATAAAAGGAGTCAGTGAATGACCAGCTCATGACAATGAGATCTCCACTTACAGGAAAATGTCACACCACCATCATCAGTGCCTATGCTCCCACCATGACAAACCCTGATGAGGTCAAAGAAAAATTTTGTGAAGATCTGGAGCCCCTCATCATCAATGTGCTGAAAGAGGACAAGCTTTTAATTCTGGGTGACTTTAATGCTGGAGTAGGCACAGACTACCAGGCACGTCAGGGAGTCCTTCAGAGGAATGGAGACAAAAACAGCAACAGCAAAAGTCACTTACTACTGAAGATTTGTGCATCTCATGACATCACGAACAGTGTCTTCCATTTCTCTAAATGTAGTAAAACTTTGTGAATACACCCTTGCAGCAAACATTGGCATCTAATAGACTGTGTCATTGCAAGGTGAATAGACAAGATGTAAGCGTGACAAAGGTGACATGTGGTGGAGTCCTGGACTGATCATAGACTTAGCCTCTCCAAGTTAACATTTGCATTCAACAAAAGCAGCAACCCCAAGGCAAGACAGTTACCAGAAAGCCCAATGTCAATAGATTAGAGCAGTTTCTCTGAGCCGGAACAGTTCATTGCTAACTTGGAGTGAAAGTTGAGCCAACACAGAGTTGGCAACGGTGGAGCAGAAAAGGAGTGGGCAGCTTTCAGAGATTTGGTGTACAGCACTGCATCTGCTCATCTGGGTCAGAAGACTCACAAACATCAAGACTGGTTTGACAAAAATGATGAGGAAATTCAGAAGCTGCTAAATAAGAAAAGAACTCCAGAAGGTTTACCAGCAGGATAGTTCATCTATCTCTAAGAAGGCAGTGATCAACTCCATTGGAAGTAAAGCACAAGCAAAGCTTAAAGAGATGCAAGATTCTTGGCTCAGTAAGAAGGCAGATGGGATTCAGTTTTATGTTGATAGCAATAATCAAAAGTGTTTTTTATAATACCTTGAAGGCTATTTATCGGCCGGAGACCTATACTCCATTTCAACTACTCAGTGATGATGGAACCACATTGATTCATGTTAAAGACATGATCCTGGAGAGATGGGCTGAACAATTCTATAGTGTTCTCAACAGACTATCATCAATTATTGCTAAAGCCATTGATCGTGTACCTAAGTTTGAAGTCAATCCCTCTCTAGCTGAATTTCCAACTGAAGAGGTTTTGAATGCCATAAGGCTCCTCTCATGTGACAAAGAGTATGATGCTGATTCTATTTCAGCTGAGATTTACAAAGTGTGTGTGGGGGTCCACTGTTTATACAAAAACTAACTGAAATTTTCTGGGTTATGTGGCAGTTTTTCGTTTTTTTGCTACTACATGTAAAGCTCCCAGAAATACTTTTTTGTACAGCTAGGTCTTCTTACTTCCTCCTAAAATTTTTAGGGGACAGCCCAAACAGGGTGGGGGAGTCACTCAACCAAGGTAGGTGATACATTTGAAACCCTTTCTGCATACTGCAAGGTTGCTTTGAAGAAGAACATTTGAGAAAACCTTAATTCTTATGATTTTGTAGACCACCCAGCTGTTTTCTGTGACTTCTCCATTTTAGAATAACAAATAGTGGGGTGAGTCAGGGTTGGAGAGGAAAAACTATGACTAAGTACAAATCAGGGGGATTTGGAAAACCCAGCTCTTCAGAGATAGAGTACTGTCATCATAGCCTAGAGTAAATTATACTGACTAGATCTTTAGCTGTTGTGTCTGATAACTTCCTAGTGGCTCCAGAGAAACCTTCCACCTTTCGGCAGATGTTCAGAAACACCACAGTGAAGGAAAAGATTTTATTTTCTTTAAGTTTTGTCTTTAAATGTTCTACAGACCCAAAGATATCAATTACTGGAGTAAGGGTTCACTAGCTGACAAAAGTTGCTAGGAAAACTGGAAAGCAGTCCGGTCAGGGTTAGGTACAGACCAGCTTCTCAAATTGTATGCCAAGAAAGACTTCACATGCATACATGAGTTAGACATAAAAGGTGACATACACACATTAGGGAGACCTTTTCTGTCTATGGATAGATGACAAATCAAGGGTGGTAGGGATAGAGAACATCGCAGAAGATACAATAGATAATTTTAATTATATAAAATTTAAAAGTTTTTGAAAAAACAAAATCAATGCAGTTGAAGTTAGAGGAGAAACAGGTAATTGGGAAAATATATTCCTAGCATATTTTTCTGATAGAAGTTTTTATCCAAGACAGGTAAGGAACTCATTCAAATTCATAAAAATAAAAGCTATTTTCAATTGACAAATATTTATATCTTTATGAATAGGCACCTAAAAAAAGAGGAAATCTAATCTATCATGTCTCATTTCTGCCATTGGCTTATTATGTTCCTACCAATTGTATTCTCTACAATTTTATGGATCCAAGCACCCTAGTTCCATTGAACCACTTCATAGTCAGGTTGGGACAGCTAGGAGCTGTAGTGGATAGAATGCTGGGCCTGGAGTCAAGAAGATTCATCTTAGTGAGCTCAAATCTGGCCTCAGACATTTACTAGCTATGCGATCCCGGGCATGTCACTTAACACTTTTGCCTCAGTTTCCTCATCTGTAAAACGAACAGGATAAGGAAATGGCAAACCACTCCAGTATCTTTGTCAAGAAAACCCCACAGGGGGTCACAAAGAATTAGATACAAGTAAACAACAACAATAACAACCAAATTATGGTATATGGAGGTAGTGGAATGTTAGTTTTCCAGAAGAAATGATGAAATGGACAGTTACAGAGTATAGCAGTCATTGGATCACAGAGTCAGAACTTGAAGTGACACCAGAGTTCCTCAAAACCATACATTCTCTACTGCTGGCTCATTCTGGAATATACCTTAGTGCCTGCAATCTCCTTACCCTGGAACAACAGCCTACCATCTTTAATGTTCTCCCCTCTGAAGCTGTCATTAGAGTTGGCTTACTGGTACACAATCCCAATTTAATACGCTCAGTTATAGAGCACACTCAAATCCCTCAACTAACAATATTTATTTTCTATTTATTTACATACTACAAATGTGAGCTAGGTAGCACAAATATTATTATTGCCATTTTGCAGATAAGAAAAATGAGGCTTAGAGAGGTTAAGTGATTCGCCCATGGTTACACAGCTACTAAGTATGTGGGACAAGATTCAAGCACAGGTCTTCCAATTCCTGGTATGGTTCTCTATCCTTAGGTCCTCTTGCTTCCCTAGCTATATGGAGAAGACATAGAGCCTGAGTTTACAGAGGGAAAGGTTACTTTGCTGCCCTGGAGGAAAGGGTCTTCAAACCAAGTGCTAGATACTGGTGGGAAAAAGAGTTCCTTGCAACAATCAGCATGTAGGGGTACCAGGAGCTTGGGAATATGTTGAGTCTTGGATCAATCACCTTCATTCAAGGGAATCCATGATAAATGTCAGAATCCCTGGTTATTGAGTCTGGGGTTCTTAAAGACATGAAGATTGCTTAAGCATTACATCATGGTGCCTCCAGAAAGGGAGTCTGTCCATTCCTAAATCTTGGCAAATAGTTTCAGCAAATTTCCTTCTCCTTGCCCACTGTAGTAGCAACCACACTAGCACATAGGATAGGTTGCTAGCACAGGTTCTTTGATCTGCTTTTCTAAAGGAAAGACAGCTTTAAAGGGATTAATTATCTTACTTTAATTACAGATAAGTAGAAACAAGTGAGTATCCAGGAAAGAACTCAATAGTTGGGCTCCAACTGTCTAAACACAATAATACAACCACCTACATACACCACCAGACCAGGAAAGCACCAATATCTGAGTAGTCATAGAGGAGGGGAGGGTGTCCCTTAATAAATGGCTACCCAGACTCCAGTCTAGGGAATCAAAAATGTCCCCATGAGCGAGCCCCCAAAGCAAAATCTCCCCACAAAATCTACATATACTTTTGGCTAATAGCCTCAGAACCAGAAGGCATCACAATCCTGACTCAGTGTCTAATTAGTTTAGTACCAAAAGGTGTGAAAGCCTTACAAGCAAAGTCTCCCCTTAAGCAAGCTTCGCCTTAGTCAAGTTCCTCTCCCAATGGAATCTATGTGACTCAGAAGATATCACAGCTGTGAACTGAGCCAAAGCAGTAAGACATCCGAGATTGAAATACCTGTGTACCATTAGACCTGGGAACATGCTCTTGTTCCAAGGGAAAAGGGGGCATGTGGTCACAGTGGCCTATTAATGGACAGGGAAGATCTTTCTAGTCCATTAACATTACACCTATCCCAGCACTGCTTACCCCACTCCTCTGTCCCTGCCTAATTCTCGGTGACTATAATTGAGATGCCTTTTTCTTAAATGTTGGGGATACTAAAAAAAAGGGCAAAAGATTATCCCTGTCCTCAAGGAGCTTACAATCCAGTGGGGGAGACAACCTGCAAACAAATACACTCACACAGCAAGCCTTATACAGAAAAATGAAGAAATATTTAGCAGAAAAAACACTAAAATTAAGAAGGATTGGGAAAGGCTTCCTGTAAGAGTTGAGATTTTAGTTGAGACTTAAAGTAAGCCAGAGAAGTCAGTAGGTGGAATTGAGGATGGAGAACATTCTAGGAATGAGGGAGAGCTAGCTAGAGGAAATGCCTGGATCCAAAACATGGCGTGTCCTGCTTGGCATAGAAGTCTTCTCTAGATCAGCTCCCATCAGACTTTCTTATGTCTGCCTCTTGGATCTATTATCACAGTCTCACCCTCACCCCATTTTCTGTACTGTTCATGAATGACCTCATAAAGAAACATCAGGGAATAATGGATAGAACATTTGATCTGGGGTCAGGAAGACCTGTGTTCAAATTTCACTTTACATATTTCTCATCTGTATTACCCTGAGCCAGTCACATAACTTCTCTGTGACTCAGTTTACTCATCTGTAAAATGAGGAGATTGGTCCCTTCCCTTTCACTTGATATGTCAATAGCTAAATAAGTTGATGAATGTTTATTAAGCTCCTACTATGCACCAGGCACTGGGCTAAGTGCTAGAGAAACAAAAGAGCTCACAGTCTGTGTTCTCCCTGGTGTGTTTGTCCCATCCAGTGTTGCACATTCCAGCCCATTCATGACTTGTCAGCTTGGGTGGCTAGTGTCCATGGTCTCCCATAAATTTGACAGGGAAGAGGGTTCACCCAATGTGCCTTTGCTGTGTTCTCTTGATACCAGTGGAGTACACAGTTGCCGATCACTGATTTCTTATTTTCCAATGATCCGCTGGCCTCCTTCTGTCATGCATTTCTCCTCATACTCTTTCCAATGTTTTGGGTGTGTAATTGCTTGTTTGTGATGTTTTGCTGCCTGTTCACACCCACCATGCGGCCTTCATTGCCCTTTGAATGTTCCTCAACTTCAATTCTTCAGAGACTCTTAGTGTTCCATGATTCACATCACTGGAAGAACATTGGTGTTTTATATGGGCTTTGTTATTTATTTTTTTTAATCAGAGTTCTTGTCTGAGACAAATAAGGGAAGATTTAGAAAAGTACATTTTAGGAGCGAAAAAAGTGAAATTAATGTCTTTACTGTGTCATCATAAGGAGATTATGGAACAACTGGAGAAAAGCCATAACTGAGCTTGGAAAATGATTAAAGCCATCTTGTGAGCAAATCTCTGAATTTTATGAACCTATAAATCTTTCTCCAGGCCACACAGAGTAAACTTAATTAAACTATGGTTATCTATATTTATTATTCACCACACATCAGTGACTATCAGTTCGGAATTAGTGGCTACTTTGGATTTTGATTGAAGTGCTGGAAAAGACTAATTAGGAGGAAAAACGAAAAGAACGAAGATGATCAAATCTGTAGAAAATAAAAGTACTCTAGGATCAAATATAAAATCCTCCCCTCAGCTGACAGATTGATGTTCCTACAGTACAATTCTGACCATAACCACTCCCCACCCCTCATTCTATAAACTCCAGTGACTCCCTATTACCTTCAGGGTCAAATCTGAAATCTTGTTTGTCATTCAAGGCCCTTCATAATGTGACCTTCTCCTACCTTTCAAGTCTTCCTAAATTTTACTCTCCTCTCTCCAACCCCCAATCTAGTGACACCAGTCTCTTCCAACATGGTAGTCCATGTCATGACTCCAGGAGTTTCCAATATTTTTCTCCCATACCTGAAATTCTATTCTGTTCCCTGGCCTTCCTGGCTTCCTTCATCTATAAGCCTGCCTTCTACAGGAAGCCTTTCCCAATCGCTCTTAATTTTAGTGCCTTCCCTCTGAGATCACTCCCAGTTTACCCTGTCTATAGCTTGTTTGTACATTGTTGCTTGCACATTGTCTCCCACAATGGACTGTGAGATTCTTGAGGATAGGACCTATCTTTGTCATTCTTTGTGTCCCCCGTGGTTAGCACAGTAGGTACTTAATAAATGATTATTGACTGACTGCCTGACTGCCTGCTAATTTAATCCCAATAATCAAGAACAAGATTGGGGCTAAGGACAAACTATTTTCCATCCAGGGTGAGGAGGTGGAGGAAGAATCTGGCAACAGATGCTGCCTAGAGGCCCAGACCTTCACCAGCTTTTCACCTACAGGCCTGATGGGTGTCTTTGGCATCATCACCAAGCTAGCTCTGGGGAGTGTGGGCAGGGGGAACCATCCCAGGCCATTCAAGCGACCAGCTTTGTTTGCCCACAAGCAGCAAAACCTCTCTGCACCTCCAAAATCCAACCCTGAGCCACTGTCCCATCCCCAACAGACAGATAAGAGAGGTGACCCAAACTGGGTCAGGTTCCCTTTGTAACATTGTTTGTAACTTCAGTCTGTAAAAATCTCCTTGTGTGGCTCTGCTTAGGCCTGCAATTGGCATTCCCCAACAAAAATAACACTGGGGGACGTGCAGGCAGTTTGTGTCCTCTCCCCTTCCTATGCTACCATTGAAATTGACAGGAACCAAGGGTCATCAAGCTCTCAGCTCCTGACAATACCTGGACAAAGCCTTGGATTTGTACTTAGGAGCCCTGGATTCAAAGCCTAGCTCTAACACTTAATTAGCTGTGTGACCATGGACAAGTCACTTCCTTCTCAAGAATCTTGGTTTCCTCTATAAATCTGTAAAAAGGGGCCAGGGATGGGGAGGGAGGGTGGTAATGACGATGCTTGCACCCCTGTGTGTCTAACATGGTGATCCTAAGGTGCCAGGAAAATGTGAGTTCTTGGTACTCTTGGTTTCCCACAAACAGAACTGACAGTCAGGGACACAGAATCCAGAAGCACAAGACACCAGCCTTGCCAGTCAAACCTACCAGATAAAGAGATAGAACTGCATCAGTACCAAGGATAAGATAGGGAAGGGTTTCAGAAAAAAAAAAAACCACCATAATCAAATTCCCAAATGATCAGTGGTTCTAAGTTCTTTCTTCCATCTAACCTAAATCTCTTGTGTTTTGACATAATCTATTTACTTTTAAATTTCTGTAAAGATGAGTAATAAATTTGTCTTTTTAATGGCTACAAGTCAATGCAACAAATATTCATTGAGTGCCAACTGTGTACAGCGCACAAAACTGGGTATTCTGGGAATGCAAAGAGCGATTTACAAAAATCCAGGGAGATAGGTAATACAAGCATAATAATGTCCATTTTACAGATGAAGAAACTCAGGCTGTGTCAGAGATGGATGCAAACCTAGGTCTTCTGATTCCAAATCTAGCACTTTTTTTTTTAACTCCACTTACACCGACTCCTTCAGAAGTATGAGTCGTGGCCTATCTTTAAAGGGCTTGCACTTTTGTTGCAGTTAAGTGAGCCTTACGCAGAGGAAGCAAATAAATAAAGTATGAAATAAAGGAGAGACATTAGAGTGAGGGAGTCTCAATTGAAAGTCCTGAGTTCAGGGGTGCAACGAATAGAGCACCAGCCCTGGAGTCAGGAGGACCTGAGTTCAAATCCGGCCTCAGACTCTTAACACAAAAACTAGCTGTGTGACTTTGGGCAAGTCACATAACCCCAACTGCTCTGCATTCCCTGCTCCAAAAAGCAAAAAAAAAAAAAAAAAAAAGGAAGTCCTGAGTTCTAGTCTGACATGCTTAGGTATCCATGTTAAGTTAGTTACTTGACCTCTCAGTGCTCAAGGAAAATCTCAAAGATTAATTACAAAGAAGATTTTGGTGTTAATTGGTAGAGGAAGTTGCTCAAGGGGTCTTATTCAAAGAATATATATTAAGAAATATAATACTATGTGGCAAAATAGAAAGAGATGCAGTGGATAGATTGCCAGGCCTGGAGTCAGGAAGACTCATTTTTCTGAGTTCAAATCCAGCTTCAGACACTTACTAGTTGTGTGACCTTGGGCAAGTCACTTTACCCTGTTTGCCTCAGTTTCCTCATCTGTAAAATAAGCTGGAGAAGGAAATGACAAACCATTCCAGCACCTTTACCAAGAAAATCCCAAATGGAGTCATGAAGAGTCGGACGTGACTGAAGAACAACTCAACAACATAGTATAAAGGATGTTAGGCTCATAGGAAGATCTGAGTTAGAATCCTGCCTCCACCACTTATTAACTACATGAACCATGACATTAGATTTTTTAGCCTAAATTTCCTCACCTATAAAATGCAGATAATCATACCTATAATATATAAGTTACAGGATTATAACTCAAATGAGTTAACATGTTGTAAATCTTGAAATATTATGTAAATGTCAGGTATTATTATTATTATTATGGATTATTATTACGTAATTTAGTGTCTAGATAGACACAATATGTCTGCCAAGAGGTCAGGAAGGGGAGAAAAGAGTGTTGGTGAGAATCATCATGGAAGTTTTGATAAAGAAAGTGGGATTTGAGCCTCGAAGGCTAGAGAAGGCTGGGGGTGGGGCTTTCTAGCCCATCCTGGAGCTGAAGCATCCTGCAAAACTTCATAACTTTAGCAGAAGTGGTTGTGACTTACTGAAATAAGGGAGATTTTCAGGAAATGAAAAGTACTAAAAGAAATATTGCTTAACCTTTCTTGAAAACTAACCGTGGGCTGAGCCCTGAATACAATTTTGGGACAGACTTTGATCCAACCCCTGGGTTTCCAAGAGGTAGTTGTTAGTGCCCTGGGTCTTGTGAATCAGAAGAACATGCGCCATTCCCTGCCAGGTAGCCCTGGATTGCTTGGAATGTTGCATCCCAGGGAAGAAATTGAAATGCATAGAGTACATCCACCTCCTCTCCACAGAATACTCAAGTGTGAAAGAAATTTGTCAGCTACACCGAGCTGGTTAAGGATACACATGCAGGAATCAGCAAGAGGGTTGGTGGTGAACAAATTGACTTCAGTTGTGCAATAATAATATGAATCTCCTGGGAAAAGAAGCCAGACCAAGAAGTACTTTAAATGCCAAGTTGAGGAATTTTAGTTTGCACTGAGAGAAATTATTATTTTGCTATTATATTAATAACCAATTATTAAATTAGTGTCCAGGAATTTTTTTTTCTCCTTTTTCTTCATTTAGGGCCTGGCTCCTGTAGGTCAGTCAGTCAATCTCTGAAGGGTATAGCTGATGGATGAGATGTCCCTAACCTTTGGGAAACATGATCCTCAGTTTTAGGTAGGAACCCACTTAAGTAGTAGACCTTACTTCTGTTTAGAGTATAAACAGAATCTAATCTAAGTGGATTTTTGCCCCAAGTAAGTGTGTTCCTGTCCTTGCACCTCTCTATTGGAGTTTAGGGTGACCCAGCTTATGAAGGAGAAAACCAACCAGAGTGATCTGGATGGAGATGGATTCACCTGTTCAGATTGCTGGAGGTGACTGAGTCTCATGGTTAAGCCACCTTCTCATCAGGAGGAGCCGAAGATTTTCTAGCCCATCTTCTCGTTAAATGTTCATCAATAAGGGTTGATTTTCACTTGTCAGGAGCATTTCCTTTCAAGAAAATATTAAGACTTTCAGAGTCTCCATGTTTTTGTCTTTGGTTATTAAGAGAAACCACTGACAATCAATTTATTGATAATGAGTTGGCCTAATTAATAAAATGATTATTAATTACCCAGAAACTGTGTCTTTTCTCTCTAACTTTTCATTCATTCCAGTATCAAAGGAACCAATGAAAATTCTTAAGCAGGGAAGTGATGTAGATCACAGGATCACAGGTTTAGAGAGGGAACAGGCCAAAAGGGCTATTACTCCAATCCCATCATTTTACAAATGTGAAAACTGAGGTCTAAGGAATGTAAGTGACTTGTCCAAGTTCACACAGGTGATACACATAAGACATGCTCACACAATTTTCTTAGAAATTTATTTTGGCAGCCTTGTGGAGGCTGAATTGGAGAGGCAAGAAACTGAAAGATGAGGCACCAATTAGGAGGCTGTTTGCAATAGTCCAGGCAAGGGGTAATGTGATCTTGAACTAGGCAAAGATGTCCTGGCTACTTCTGTGCCTAAATAGGAAGGTGTTAGTTAACAAGCATTTGCTGGACATCTCCTCTGGCCTTAGCTCTTTGCTATGTACCATGGGACATACAAAAGAAACACATTCCGACTTGAGAGAATTGGAATTGAGTTCTGTGGTGCTTTAGACTCAAAGAAACGAACAATTAGCATCTTGCTTCTGCAAATCAGAGTCAGGCAAAAAGGGACTTGGAAGAGGGAGGGAGCTGGTTTCTGTGGCAGGTTAAAAAAGAAAACGGCTTAGAGCAGAATAATAGCTAACCTTTTCATGGGGCTTTAACAACAACCCAGTAAGGTAGATCCTTTTATCCCTACTTCACAGATGAGGAGACTGAGTTGGAGAGAAGTGAAAGGACTTTCCTGGAGACACACAGCTTGTGATGATGATGATGATGATGATGGTGATGGTGGTGGTGGTGGTGGTGGTGGTGGTGATAGTGATGATAGCTAGCATTTATATAGCAACTACTACGTGTTTGGCATTATGCTAAGTGCTTTTACTCATATTATCTCCTTAGATCCTCACAACTGTGCTGGGAGTAGGTGCTATTATCACCTGTTTTTACAGATAAAGAAACTGAAGCAAACAGGCTAAGTGACTTGTCCAAGGTCATATACCTAGTAAGTGTTTGAGGCCAGATTTGAACTCTGCTCTTCCTGACTCCAGGCCTGGCACTTTATCCACTGCACCACTGGTTGCCCCTAAGACAAGTGTTTAAGGAGTGTTTTTCTTTCTCCAAATATACTGTTCTATTTCAGATCTTTCACTACCCAGTACTGTATTCTTAGCCTGGTTCATCTGGGAATAGGATACTAATGGATGATGGTGGGCCAATTCAGTATCAGGGAATTTTAGCTAGATAGGATATAGCAGAGGTGTCATGGGACCCTGGACTGCATGCTGCCCACAACACTCCTGAGTGCAATCTGAACCAGGTTAAAATGTAATTGGGACATATTTAACAAAGTAAATAAAATACAACAAAACATAGATGATGTTAACATTTTAAAATTAAGTTGATATGTGACTCTCAAGGACCCTTATGTGTGTTTTAGTGGCTCTCATTTCTGTTTGAGTTGGACACCAATGGGATCTCAATAAGCATGAGATCATCTAGTATATATGGGGTAACATTCTTCTATATCCACTTTCAATTATTTGTCCACCTAATTTTAATATTTCTTATTTTTCCCTCCTTGATCTGCTCTTGACTTTCTGGACTTCAAGACCATATTTTACCTTGGAACATCCAACAATCCTCACAGCTTTCTCATCCTGGAGTATCATTCTACCAATCTGGTCCCTTTCTCCCATTGTGATTACCACATGGGGCCACCATTTTGTTGAGAGACCCAAGTTTGGCAGTCTTTATTCCCCTCCTGGTTCTGGTCCCGACTTTTTGGACTTAAAAATCTTTATCAAGGGCATCCCCTTCCCCTTCAGCTCCATTTTGTGTGTTGTTAGAATGGAAGTTCCTTGAGGGCAAGGATTGTCTTTCCTTTTGCTTGTATTTGTACCCCCTAGCACTTAGCACAATGCCTGGCACATATTAAGAGCCAGTTGTGTGCTGAAGTCAGCTCCTACTGGCTTGTGAGAACTGATTTCAGTGTGACATATTTATACCTTGGAAACTGGCAAATGCCACAAATTAGGACTTGATTTATTGTGTTACTGATTATCTAGACATAAGAAAGTAATGGAGAAAATGTTAATTATTCATATAAACTTCAAAGTGTGGAATGCACATAATGTTTGTTTGCTTCTTTCCTTCTGGAGAGCATGGCTGCACACAACTAGTAAGAGCTTAACAAATGCATGTTTCCTTCCTTCCTTCTTTTTTTCCTTCCTTCTTTTTTTCCTTCCTTCCTTCCTTCCTTCCTCCCTTCCTCCCTTCCTTCTTTCCTGCCTTTTTTCCTTCTCTTTCCTTCCTTCCTTCCTTCCTTCCTTCCTTCCTTCCTTCCTTCCTTCCTTCCTATAATTCTCTTTCCCCTTCAAATAAGTCCTAATATTGCATACATTTGGTTTTGTAGTGTATGGCAGAGGGTAGTGGAAGGGAAAAAGGGAATCCAGAATGAGTGGCACAGACAGAAGAGGGAACATAGATAGTTATGGATTAGATGAGGAAAATCACTTGACCCAAGAAACCCAGCTGGCTCAGTGGCAAGGGAGTTTAGGGCCTTAGAACCTTAAGATGGAATTAAGAGATCAGTGGGGGGATGGTAAGGGAAAGCCCTGGAAGATTGGCATAGTGGGAAGAGTATTGAATTTGTAATCCAAAGACCTGACATTTATTAAGTCTATAATGACTTGGGCAATTCTCTGCCTTTCCCCCCCCCATTTGTCTGAACCTCTTTATTTAGAGCAGTGGTTCTCAACCTTCTTAATGCCGCAACCCTTTAATACTCATATGTGGGCGTATCTGCATGTGGGCAGATCCGCATGGAGATGGATAGAGGAGCAGTGTCTCCGTTCCTAAGATCATTGGAAATATGTATTTTCCTATGGTCTCAGGTGACCCCTGTGAAAGGGTCGTTTGACCCCCAAAGGGGTCGTGACCTACAGGTTGAGAACCACTGATTTAGAGGATCATGAACCACAAAGGCACATGTTAACTCTTCTAAATCACTTCCATTCTAGAGGCATCAGTTGTCTCATTTGTAAAAATGATGGTATTGGAGAATTGATGTAGGTCAAAAGAAATGTGAGACGCACAAATTTAGAGAATCCATCCCAAATGTTGACATAGACTATCTGTGCCCTACATGTGGTAGAGCTTTCTGAGCTTATATTGGCCTCCTCAGCCACAGTTGGACACCCTGTAACTTGACTTGTGATTTTGGTCCCTTCAAGAAATGAAGGACAACCATGATGACATATGGTTCACTGAGATAGTTCTAGTGATCCAATTTCCTAACTGAGGACCCCACCTTACACATTCATATTACAAATATTTCTCTTTTTCCTTCCCTAGTTGAGGTCCTCATAACCTCTCATCTAGATTATTGAAGTAGATTCCCAATTGAACTCTCTGTCTTATGTCTCTCCCTGTTCCAATCCATACTCTATATTGCTCCCAAAGTGATTCTCCTTAAGCACAGATACGACCATATCACTCCCCTATTCAGTGTATTTCAGTATTTTCTCATTGCCCTTGGATAACTATAAACCTCTTTGGCCAGCTCAAAGTCCTTCATAACCTCTCACCAACTTATCTTTCCAGCCTCATTATATATTACTTCCCTTCCCACCCTTGGCAATCCAGGTCCACTGGCTTTCTCTTTGTTTCTCATACACTACACTCCATAATGCTCCATTTCTCAAACCCTTGCCCTCACACATGGAGCACTCTCTTTCCTCACCTCTGCCTTGTAGAATCTCTTTCTTCCTACAAGATGCAGCTCATGCTCCATCGTAGACTTTTTTGATCCCCCAATTGCCAATGGCCTTCCTGCCAAATTGCTTTGTATTTATTCTTTGTATGTTTATATGTGCACCCATCTTCCTCATTAGAATGTAATTTTCTTGTGAGAAAGATTTTTTCATAGCTTTTGATCCTTAGACCCTAATACCTTGCTGTCACCACTTAAAAAAAAGACTTGTTCACTGGTTGGTTGAACAAGGCTGAAAGTCTTTGCTGCTTATTTTTCACATCTACAACAAGAAAAGAAAACTCAAAAATTAACTATTAGAGAAGTATCTTGGGGCTCATAATAGGGAGAGAAGTGATGGTAAGAACTTATCAGGCCTTCGGATTTTTAGCTCTAGAGTGACTATAAGAGCACACTCTGCCTTTGGAGGGAGAATCCCTCCTTCTGGTCCTCTCTACTATCTAAGCTGGCTTTTTAGTAAAAATTTATTTAGTAGGAGCCAGACCAAATTCATGACATTAGCAGATGGGGAGATCATGGGCAAAAGAAACCATAAATAATCTTCCTTTAATAAGTTGTTTCAACCTCATTTCCCACAACAAGCCTCCTTCCACCCCAGCCCTGTCAATGAGCTTACAAAATTTAAGACAACTGTTGTTTTCTTTTCTCACTCTCTAGCATGAATATTTATGTACAGTCTAAAGGCCAAAATAAAGGGAGAAGGAGGAAAAGCCAGATGCCAAGAACTTGGATACTCTCTAGGCTACATTATTAGCTCCTACATTGACTCATAGAATTGGAAGGGATTGAAGAAACTGTCTAATGGGGGGGGGGGGGGAACTGGTGGCCTCAAGGCCACATGTGGCCCTCTAGAGAGATTTTTCATATAATTCTGCTGAAATAAAGATGTGGTTTGCCTCTAGCTGTTAGCACAGTGGCATTAAATACAACATAACTAAACTTCCTCAGCTTCAAGACAGTTGGTGTGAATTCTTTTCTCTGTACATTGCCATTTCTGCCTAGATGGGACCATGAGCAGCCAGGATTTAAATAAAGGAGTGGATATTGACACTGTTGGGGGATCTAAGACCTGCAGATTCGGGAAGAGAGAAGAAGGAGAAGTCAGTTCATAATAATAACTTCCATTTACAAAGCATTTTAAGGTTTATAAATGACTTTCTTCACAACAGCCTCTACTCTGTGAGGTGGGTGGTATAAATTTCATTGTCTCTTCCTTCCTTCCTTCCTTCCCTTTCTCTCTGCCTCCTTCTCTTTCTTTCCTTCCTTCTTTCCTTTACTCTTTCCTCCCTTCCTCTCTCCCTCCCTCCCTTCCTCTTTCTTTCTTTCTTTCTTCCCTCCCTCCCTCTCTCTCTTTCTTTCTTTTTCTTACAGATGATGATGCTGAGGCATAGGAAATTATGACTTGGTCTTAGTGTGAACCCATGATGGTTTTTGTGACTTTGCTTTTTTTTCTCTTAAGTGCTTACAAGCCATCTGAATTATCCATTTCTTGTTCAGGATCTATGTTGTTTACCACTTTATAGATTCTGGGATCTATACTTGTTTTTATTTTGAAAATCAGACATTTGAAAATGGAATGCTTACCCATCTCCAGTCTTCCTGCATCTTCTCCATTCTCTGTGATTTTTCTAAATCTGAGTTTCTTAACCTTTCTTGTGTCATGGAGCCCTTGGGCAGGCTGGTGAAGCTGATAGACCCCTTCTCAGAAGAAGTCTGCAAATAATCAAAGAAAATGCTAATTTTCATTTAGAGGTTAGTAAAAATAAAGATATAACATTCTTTTCCCATCTTCCCTCCCTCCCCCTAGATCTATCCTTGGATTCCAGGTTAGCCACTTTTTGTCAGTGTACAATCATGTATGCAAACTCTTTCATTATCCTGGGATTCCATGCATCCAGACCTGGAGACTTGAACTTGTTGGAAACAACTCTACTCAATGGTTTCTCGCTATCTCTTTCCCCACCTGGTGTTTCAATTCTCTCTTTATGATGTTTGTTCTAGTCTTCCCAATCTGAAGGGACTTTCCTGGATGGACAAGATACAAAAGAGTTGAGTGGCTCAATGTTACATAACCACCCCTCGCTTAACCCCGTTTGCTTCAGTTTCGTCAACTATAAAATGAGCTAAAGAAGGAAATGGCAAATTACTCCACCAAGAAAAGCCCAAATAGGGTCACGAAGGGTCAGACATGACTGAAATGACTGAACAATAACAACAAAACATATTCTTAGAGCTTGGATTTTTATTTTTTGGCTAAAGCTCCTTTTGTTGTTCTTAGTATTTGTCACAAGACTTAGTCAATTATTAACATGAGCCTTTGCTCAAGGCTTGAGCCTTAACACTGTTCTGTGTTCTGGGTCATCTTTTATATTCCTCCTTGGTTATATCACCTTCATTCCATCTTTTTTTTTTCTTTCCATCTTTTCAGCATGCTTCATCTTTCTTGTCTCCAACCCATCTTGATGAAGATAGCAGGGTTTGGGGTTGCAAGGCAGAGGAAGAGGTAAAATGAAAAGATTGTAATGAGCTAAGAGAATTTCAGAGTTCATGAACGTGGAAGTGGTACGTTTGTGGGTGATAGCAAGATCAAAATTCTGGTGATTACTATGCAAATGACCCATGGGCTTCTCTTATGAGAATGAGGCTTCTCACGGAAGACTCTCTCGAGGTCTGTGACAATTTTATCAGCATTGACCCTATTTGTCAGAGGTTAAGGGAGAGGCTCTCATAAGCTTACTGGATTGTCTACAAATGATGAGCCTGTTTCCTCTGAATTTTGTCAGGAATTCATTCCATTTTGTTAGTGTAATTATAGCTTCAGAGTGGACATTCCAATTATTGTTTTTTAATCTAAGAAAATAATAATTTTTCACAAGTAAAAATTTTGGGAAAATTGAAACCATATAGAAACATCAAAGCAGAGGAGAAAAGTCTCTTTTATGAAGATGAAGATTTCCCTGGCCTTCCTGGGAATGTAGCTCAGTGAATCTTATCTTCTTGGACTTGTTTCCACTCCAGGCTTTGACTCACTTTGCAAAGTCATTTGGTCTCCTCTTGTTTCTCTTTATGACACACCTGAGACTTAGCATCAATTGCCTAATATGGTAGTTATGACAAGACTGCTCTGGACACTTTCCTAGTTTTTGCTTCAGTAAGTGAGAGTGAAGCAACATCTCAAGACTTCTTGGCTAGACTGGAACAGGAAGGGAGACAAGCTGCCTCCCATGGCTAGTGCCTAGACGGTGTGTCCTTGCTTCTCTTTGTCTTGGCATAAGAATGAGAAAGCCATCAGCAGCTGGGGAGGAAATAAAGCCTTTTCTTTCTGTTATTTTCTGGGCTCCTGTTTTCAGATAATAAGACTGTCCTAGCTGACCTTCTTTGGTACTAAAAATGAGCATGTACCCCCAAGTACATTTTAGCATCTCATTTGAGCCCCCCATTGGTCATTTCTTCCATGCTCTTCTAATTTGTTTATGATGTCACCCTTTATGTCTAAATTGGAACTTATCTTAGTATTCCATGTGAGATATTGATATATACTTATTTTCTGTCAGGCTGCTTTCCAGCATTCCCAAAAGTTTTTGTTGCAGAGTGAATTCTTGTTCTAATAGCTGAGATCTTTGGGTTTATCAAAGACAAGGCAAATGTTCATTTGCTTCTGTGAATTATATACCTAAGCTGTTCTATTGATCAACCTCTCTTTTTCTTTATGTGTCTACTTGTTTACATGCTGTCTCTGTCATTAGAATGAAAATTCCTTGAGGGCAGAGGTTTCCCCCCCTTCCTTTATATCCCCAGAACTTAGCACAATGCCTGGTATGTAGCAAACATTTATAAATACTTGTTGAATGACTGAGTGTGCCCCAACTCTATAATCCTTTTAATCTTTTCTAGATATATTTATTTGGATTGTGTTATCTTTTGAGCAAAAGAGATACGTATTGTGGCTCTGGAAGGCCATGGCTGGGAAATGTGACCTGCACTTTGAATAGAGGGAATTTTAGTCTACAGTGGCTAGGTGTCAATATTGGATATGTTGATGTATGTTGTCCAAGCAGCGACTCATGTATATCATCAGTATGGTCTGATTGGGAGAAGAAGTTCTGTTGGACTGACTTTCTGAGAGACTGATCAGAAATTAGTAGGGGAGCCATACATGGAGAGAATATATCCTGTCTACCATGTGTCCTGTAGGTCACTGTCGACTTCCTGGCTCCTGAACCAAATATATGACAATAAAGGGCCCCAAGAGGGCAAATAGCAATCAGCATAAAACATGGGATGTCTGCCATTGTAGTCCAGGGTCAGACTAGTCACATTCCTATTGGATTGGTGACCATTTGGTTCAACAGCAGTTGGAACAACAGTACACTGACCCTTGATCCAATAGTAAACATCTCTGTGCTTACAGGTCAGTAACTCAGCACTGGCTATGCTAATACTAATATATTAGTAATTGGCTGAAATTATTCTGGAATGGACATTAAACATTAGTGGGGACAAAAGGAAGTCTGCATGGGAAACATGGCCATTTTCCATGGACCCAGACATGAGTGAGACAGAAAGATGCCTGGATGAATGTCAATTCCTCCCCCAACCTCAGCCATTCACATCTCTGGTGAGGTCTACCCAGGGAGACAAATGACACACCCTAGGGCTGATGCATGGACAATTTGTACTGGCGTCCCATTTCCCTTCACATGTATTCCACATTCTCAGCCTGGACTGCAAAACCAAAGTTTAGAAACACACACACACACACACACACACACACACACAC
>CM053584.1:331506471-331527630 GCA_028627135.1 Pseudochirops cupreus | reverse complement strand
AAGAACAGGATGGCAAAAAGGGAATGGGTCAACCTTACTTTCATTGAATTTGGCTTAGGGAAGGAATGACACATATTCTAAATTGGGTATATTGCCTTACAGGAGAATAGGGGGAAGGAGATGAGAGCGGGGATGATGGAAGGGAGGCAGGTTGTGGTAAGAGGGTCGTTAGAAGCACACACTTCTGTAAAGGGACAGGGCCAAAGTAGAGAACAGAACAAGTGGAGGGCGGGATAGAAAGGAGGGAAATATAGTCAGTCTTTCACAATATGTCCATTGTAGAGATGTTCTGCATAACTACACAGGTACAGCCTGTATTGAATTGCTTGTCTTTCCAACGGGGGTGGGTGATGAGGGAGGAAGGGAAAGAATCTAGAATTTAAAGTTGTATAATCAAATGTTAAAAATATATGTGTATATTTATATACATATACATTATTATTATTATTATTATTATTATTATTATTAACTACATGCAACTGGGAATTAAGATATACAAGGCACTGTTGGTAAGGAGATCCATCCTGTCCTACTGGAAAGTCAGAGGGGAGATTGGGGAGGACATAGGAGAGAGCAGATTGGGGGAGGGGTTATACAGTGGGATGGCTGTTTTAGGGTGGTGGGTAGGGGAAAGATGGGGAGAAAATTTGTAACACAAAATCTTGTGGAAATGAATGATGTCAACAAGAAAATAAATAAATGAATTTTTAAAAAAAAGAAAAAAAGGAAAATTTATACAGTGTGATTTACCTCAGCCTAAACTCATGTTTTCAGCCCTATATGCTTCCTGGCTTCTTTTCCCTCATCTTTCTCATTCATTCATTCATTCATGTCAGGATGGCTCCAGTCTTGGCAGCAGATGAAGTCTATTAGGGGAGAGAAGAAACAGGGAGAGTTCTATTTATGGGAGTGCCTTGTTAGATTTACATTGTACAGAGAAGTCCGGAGTCACAGGAAAGGACAGGAAAAACTTTTCAAGAAAGTTATTTATGATTGCTCCTTGTTTTTTCTTATCCTCCCCTTACTTTTCAAGAAAGTTATTTATGATTGCTCCTTGTTTTCTCTTATCCTCCCCTTTTCCCCTGACCCCAAAGAGATCAAGGATGTAACAATCATGGATCAGGTCTGGGGACCTGAGGTCCAGTGACCTGGCTCTGCCACTTCCTACCTGTATGACTATGGACAACTCACTCAACCTCTCTGGTCCTCAGATTCCTTCTTGTAAAATGACAGGATGACATTGAATGACCCATAGGGGCACTTCAAGCCCCTGCCAGCTCTCCATCTTATGAAGATCAGCTCTCAACTCACTATTAAAAGGTTCTGAGATCTAAACTCTGGCCAGCCCCTTAATACTCTTTTACATGTTAACTTCCTCTTACCTCTGTAAGACCTGAACCTCTCAGGAAAGTTGCTGCCTTAAGCTTTCCTAAAAGGATCAGATCTACTGACCTCCAGGGTCCAGTGTGGTTTAAGGACCATTAATTGCCTCTGAAATCTGGGAAGAGGAGGAGTGAGAAACAGAGCTGGCAAGCAGAGGGACAGACAACACACAGAAAAATGGATCTTTTCTACTGTTATCTTCTCCTTTATGCCTGTGAAGAAGTGAGTGAGAGAAAAGAGAGTGGATAGCCTTTTCAAGGAGTTTGACTGCAAAGGGTAGAATAAAAAAGAGGACCATAGTTAGGGATAGAAGGATCAAGTAAGGGTTATTTCAAGAGAGGAGAAACATGGGCATGTTCGTAGGCAGTAGGGAAGGAGCCAGTAGACAGAGAGAGATTGAAAATAAGTGATTGAGTTGGGATGACAAAGGGAGCAATTTGTTGGAAGAGACAGGATGGGATGGGGTCACTTGTGCAGATGGAGAGGTTAACCTTGGTAAGGAGGAAGGCTACCTTGTTATGTGACACAGGGATGAAGGAGGAGATAACAGCAGAAGGTATGGGTGATACTTTAAGAGTGATGAGTAAGAGGGAGCTCATGGTGCTTGACCTTCATTTTTCTGTAAAATATGAGGAATGATTCTTAGCTGAGAGCCTGGGGGAGGGGAAGCCATAGGAGATTTGAGGAGGGATGCAAAGGTTTGGAAGAGCTGCTGTGGAGAGTGGGATAATGAGTTGATAAGGGAGGGATAATAGTATTGTCTAGCAGCAGAGAGGGCTCCATTGATGTGGCGCATAACATAGATTTGTAGTGGACCCAGTCAGAAGGGTTGCATGATTTTTAGGAGGATATGCATGGGGTGAAGGTGGCAGATGATGAGGGTCATCCAAGGCTGAACTTGGCAAGGCACTGTCAGTGATGTGATAAGGAGGCCAGGGACTTGAGAAGAGGACAGTGTGGAGATGAATTAGCTCACCAAGGCAGTGAAGAGAGGGGAGAGTGAAGGGAAGGGGAAGAGAGGGAAAAGAGGAGAGAGACAGTTCAGGGGAAATGGTCTGATAGAGAATTGAGAGGTCAAGGGACTGGAAGTCTTGGTGTGAATGAAGAGCAGGCAGAGAGAGAGGTGGAAATACAGTAGATTATAGTGAGATAAAGGTGGAAAGTGAATAGATTATGGTCAGAGATGTCTAACATCAATGGACCATCCCTTCTATGGGACGGATTGAGGGTGTCCTTTGATATCTCTTCAGTTGAGTCATGCTTGATTTTTATAATTTTGTTACAAAGCAGAAACTCCAAAACATCTTTCCCCCCACCCCACTGGGGAAGAATCACTTATATTACTCTTAAAATATTTTAAATAGGTTGTGTTGCTCTTTTAAATTTTAAATATTCCAGTTATTTCTGGAAAGATTGCCATCTCTCCTCCCCGCAACAAACACACACAATGGAACCCTCTCTGGTTCTGGTTTTTTTTTTAAAGTAAAATTTTGTTTATTTAATTTTTTAAACGTCTCTTGTAACAAAGAAAAACCATTAAACAAAAACATGAGTGCCCTCATCTGACAGTGTATACAACTTTTTCGACCTTTTAGCCCCCTGCTTCTCTGCCAAGAGGAGAGAAGTTTATTTCATATTTTGTTCTACAGGACCATTGATGGTTTTTCAATTACCCAGAGTCCAGCTTTCTTTTATCAACCTTTCCATTTACATTGTTATGCTCATTGTGTATTTTAATTTCATTTTTTGGACCAGCTTTGTGATTTCATTATAGAGAACTCTTACCAATAGAGATTAACACTTGCTATGAAAGTTAAGTGTCTTAGAGAGTTGACTGGGGCACTGAGGAGTTAAGTGACTTGCTCAGGGTCACACAGCCAGGTTGTATCAGAGGCAAGATTTGAAAGCGGGTCTTCCTGACTCTAGGGCTAACTCTCCATTTACCATACCATGCTGCCTATTCGTGTATATCTGATTCTGTTCTTGACCAAGATATCACATTCCCTTTCCTGCTCCCCTCTGCTTTCTTGATGCCATTCAATTTAATATTCCCGGTATAAGATGGTCATTGTCTGAATTACTACATTCCACTACTCTAAAGAGCCCATTCAAAGTGTTTTTTAATTTTTAAATATCTTAAATTTCAGTTTAATTTTAATTTAATTTAAATATCTTAAATCCCGATAGGATAGGCTTGCCCAGAGTTTAGTGGTTATTATGACCCTCAGAAGTTCCCATGAACATTTTTAGCAATAGCTGGAATCCTTGGAACAAGCTTTGACTTCTTTCATGGAGATCCTCCCTGCAATGATAGATTATGGCCCCGTGAGACTTCTCGTTTTGTTAAATGATCATCAGCATCCGGAGGTAAAAACTAAACGGGGCAAAAATCAAGTCAAGTCAACAAACATTGGCTACTATGTGCTAACCACTATGTTACATACCAGGGATCAAAAAAAAAGGGCAAAAAGTAGTCCCTGCTGTCAAGGAGAACAGAGCCTAATGGTGGAGACAACATGCAAACATCTATGTAGAAACAACCTATACAAAGGATCAATCATAAAGAATAAAGAAAGGGGAGGTACTAACATTAAGGGGAATCTGGAAAGGCTTCCTGTAGAAGGTAGGATTTTAGCTGGGACTTCAGGGAAGCCAGGAGGAGAAAAAAAGGAGAGAGTTTTCCAGGCATGGGGTACAGCCAGAGAAAATGCTAAGAGCAGAAAGGTGGAGGAGTGTCTCGTTCAAGGACACACAAGGAGGCCACTGTCATTGACTTGCAGAGTTTGAGGAAGAGAAGTCAGGTATAAAAAGAGTGGAAAGATGTAGGAGTGGGAAGGTAGGACTTTGAATGCCAGAGGATTTTTTAATTTGATTTTGGAGGTGATGGGTGGGGGTGACACAGTCAGAGGGTCGCTTTGACAGCCAAGTGGAGGGTGGGTTGGAGTGGGGAAAGATTTGAGGCAGGGGGATGAATCCAAGAGCTCAAGTATGTAAAATATTCATTACAACAATAAATCAGATTTGTTTGATTTTTGCTATTATTAGACTCAGCCTAGTTTATATGTTTTTGCTGAACTCAGGCTTGAGCTGTTGACAATTACTATACCAGGCCTTGGAAGGGTAGAAAGAACACGCTCTTTAGAATCACAGGGTCTGGGTTTGAGTTCAGACTCTATTTCTAACTTCCTTCATCCTTTTCTTCCTTCATTGCTTCCCTTTGCTCCTAAGTCCAAATCAATCAATCATTAAACATTTATCAAGTGCTTATTATGTGCCAGGCACTGTGCTAAGTGTTGGGAATAAGAAAAAGCAAAAGTCTCTGCCCCTCAAGGAACTTACAGTCTAATGGGGAAGACAACATGCAAAGAAATATATATAAAACAAGCTACATGCAGGATAAACGGGAGGGAGATAGTTAACAGACAAAAGGCACTGGAATGAAGAGCAGTTGGGGAAGGTTTCCTGTAGCAGGTGGGATTTTAGTTGGAACTTAAAGGAAGTGGGGGAAGTCAGTGGATGGAGTTGAGGAGGGACATGGAGGACAGCCAGAATGTCAGGAGCTGTAGCAGCAACCATGCTGGCATACCCAGGCTGGCTGCTAGCACAGGTTCTTAGATGTGCTTTACTAGCTGTTCAAGGGGTCAAGAATCTTTTTTTAATTACATTCACTAGTTCAGGGGAAAAGTCAGCATCCTGAACTTCAGAGAAAATATAAACAGAGAAATAAAGACCAACAGACAGGGCTCTGACTGCCTGAATCAACTATACACTTTATATGCATCCCTAGATTAAGAGAGCCTTTATGTATGAGCAGGTGGGGAGCTCTGAACATACAGCTATTCAGAATCTTGATCAGAGAAACACAAGAACCATTTATAAGCAGTCCCCAAAGCAAAATACCAACTCAAAGTATACATACACTTCTCAGAGCCAGAAGGCATCACAACCCTCATGACTCAGTGCCTAATTAGAAATTAGCAAAAGGTATGAAAGCCTATAAGCAAGCTTCCCTTAATGGGCTGCACGTGAGGCCTATTTATGGGTGAGGAAGATTTTAAATGCCATTAACATTACAGGAGCCCAGACATGGAACGTCTTGTTTGTGGAATAGCCAGAAGGCCAGACTCACTGGACTGAAGAATACAAGTAAGGGAGTAAGGTGGAAAGGTAGGAGGGTTGTGACAGGGCTATGAATGCCAAACAGAGCATGTTTCTGCTACTGGAGGCAACAGGAAACCGCTGGAGTAGAGGGGTAACATTATCTGACCTGTACTTTAGGAAAGTCACATTGATAGTTGAATGGAGTATGGATTGGAGAGGAGAGAGACTTGAGGCAGGTAGGTCCATCATCTGGCTATCAAATTATGAAGTGATGAGGGCCTATTCTAGAGTGATGGTAGTGTCAGAGGGGCAGCTAGGTGACGTTATAGTGGAAAGAGTTCTGGGGTTTAGAGTTAGGAAGACTCATCTTCATGAGTTCAAATCTGGCCTCAGACCCTTACTAGCTGTGTGACCCTGGGAAAGTCACTTAAGCCTGTTTGCGTCAGTTTCCTCATCTGTAAAATGAGATGGAAAAGGAAATGGCAAACCACTCCAGTATCTTTGCCAAGAAAACCCCAAATCAGGCTACGAAGAGTCGGGTACAACTGAACAACAACAAAAGGGTCAGAGGAGAGAAGGGAGTGTATAGGAGGGATGTTGCAAAGGTAAAATCTATAGGCCTTAGCAACAGATCTATATGGGGGGTGGGGTAAGAGAAGGTGAGGAATCCTGGGTGACTCCTGGGTTTTGAACCTCAGGAACTGGGAGGATGGTATTGTCCCTCTATGGTTATTGGGAAGATTGGAGCTGGGGGGACAGGGCTTAGAGAGAAAGAGAATGAGTTCTGTTGTGTTTCAGATGTCCGCTGGACATTCAGTTTGAGATGTCTGAAAGGCAGCTGGAGGTGTGAGATTGACAGTCAGCAGAATCAGAGGCAGGATGGGCAGATCTGAGAATGTTTTCCTCTCTTCTTGGTTCATTCCTGTGAAACACAGACCAGAAAAACAAAGTGAATGGACAAGTGCCCTTTCTCTGAACAACTATTGTCTATACACAATTAAGCAGCATTACCGTGGCTAAAGCACCTACCTTAGCATCAGGAAGGCCTGGGTTCAGATCCTGCCTCTGACACTTCCTAGCTGCATGAACTTGGGCCTGGGTCCCATCAATTCTCTGAGCCCCAGTTTCTGCATCTGTAAAATGTAGGAGGTAAGCGAGATGATTTCAGAGGTCCTTCACCACTCTAAATCTGTTAACAGACCTGGACTTACCCTCATGTCTGCATGAAGGCAGTGAAACCTACAATAGAAAAAGTTTGTGACATTTAACTTATAAATTCCAGCTCTGGAGTTTCACTGGAACAATTGACTCATGTTCCTAGCTTTGTTACCTTTGTTCTTTGAGAATGGAATTCAGACTGATGTAATAGAAAGGGGAAGGTCTTGTTCCCATGATTAGATTTCTACTTACCCAAGTCACCAAGAGCTGTTTAATTCCTGGCCTAATACTTTTCCAGTAAAATATGGGGAAATCTCTGGGCAGACTTTGTTGAATACCACTGTACTCAATACTCAATTAACACATTAATTAAATAGAGATAAGGAGAGTGATGTGAATCCACAAAAAAGGATGTGAGTTCCTGATGTACAGGAGACATTTATTTACTTCTGAAGGGGGAGTTTCTTCTAAACATATATAGGCATCATAGTACAGTGGAAAAGAGCTCAGTGACTGGGATAAGGTCAGAAGTCCTGGGTTCACATCTTAGCTCAGCCTCTTACTGCCTATGTGACCTTAGGCAAATCGCATCATATGTCTGGCCTGAATTTCTTCATCTGTAAAATAAGTGGATTAGATGGCCACAACAGTAATTTTCGTCTCCAAGTCTGTGAAAAAAAATCTTGGAATCCTAAGGCCAAGACGAGAAAGATAATTTGAAAACGTTTTTAAAGGTTAAACCTTTCCATATAAGGTATCCAAGTTCAAACTCATCAACAAACATTTCTTAACTCCTACTGTGAACACAGCACTCAGTTTGGGAGAGAGGGACCGAGAGAGGTGGACACGGTCTCGTTAATCCATCCGCCAACAACCATTTGTTAAATGTCTGTTCTATGTGGATTTTACAGTTTACAAAGGGAAGCAGACAACTGTAGTGCAGGGTGTAGAAGGATGAGTGTTTAATTTAATAAGACAAACTGGTTTTCTTGCTGTTCTCCCCTCACATTGCATGTCCCATCTGCCTTAGCTCTCTCTCTGTTCTCCATGCATGGAATGCCCTTCTTCCTTACCTCTGACCCATAGAGTCCCCAGTTTCCTTCAAAGCTCAGCCCAAGAACACCTTCTACACGAATCTTTCTGATTCCCCCTGTTGGTAGTGCCTTTTCTCCAAATTCCCTGTATTTATGTTGTATGTACTTATGTAAGTGTCCATCCCCCATGGTAATTGATCACAGGAGGCCCATAGATCTCAGTTGCATCAATCATTCAAAAGTAAACCAGGTATGAATAAGTCTTTAAACAATTTGAAATACAGATCTATAGAGTATATATATTAAGGCTATGTGCCAAACATTGTGCTAAGTGCTAAGGATATAAATTCATGCTAGCAAGACAGTTCCCGACCTCAAGGACTTTGCGTCATAATGGGCGAAGTTAATACCTAGAGGGGAAATAGAAAGTTGTGGTAGGGGGTGTTATATGTGGAAGTTAGGTAAGAGATTTCAGGGTAGTGGTGGGGTAGGGCTTCCACTGAGACAAGGTGAAAGCTCACTTATCGGAGCCGGGAAGCAGGGGGACCCAGGATCGGATGCTAAGTTTCTTGGGGGGAGAGGAGTGAGGATGACGGCTGGAATACAGGCCACATGGTGAGATGACTGGGATGATAGGGGCTTTGGGTCAATGATGTGCATTAGATTGCAGGCTCCTTGAGGGCAGGCACTTTCTTTTGCCTCCTTCTTGTACCCTCAGTGCCTTAGCACAGTACCTGCCATGTAGTAGACACTAAAGAAATGTTTTTTGACTGACTGATTAATTGTACATGTTATTCGTATGTTTCCTCCATTAGACTGTGAACTTCTTTTACCTTTCTTTATATCCCCAATACCGAACATAATGCTGGCACAAAGTAGGTGCTTGATAAATGTTGACTGACTGACTGATTGTCATACAGGAAAAATCTTTGGATTAGTTGAAGAGAGTCTGTCACAAAAGGCCATGATAAGGAATTATCTTGAAGGGAAGAGAAAGTATCCCCTCCTTTTCCCCCTCTCCACACCCTCCAAGCCCCCAGTCTCGCTTTCTCTGTCTTTGTCTTTCTTCCAGTTCCTCATTGGTCATGTTACAGGACAGAGTGGACTGGGAGAAGACAACATCTAGCTGGGAGTAGATAGAGACATACAAAGGCTAGCAGGTCTCCTGAGAAAAGGCAATCAAACTAATAGAGACAGACTTGAGCTACAACTCTGTTAGGGTTGAAAGCAGTGTTTCCAGAGAAGCCATGTTTGGTGGCTGCTTTTTCATCAGTTGTTAGACATACATGAGTTAAAACTAGACTCACCAAGGAAGAAGGATAGCTTCAGTACTCTGCAAGGCCACCGGCTTTCAGAGTCTAGCAAAGAGCTACTCCTAACGGGAAATTCCTGAGCGCTATATGAAGGGAGAAAAGGGCTCCTAGTAATCAAGAACTGTGAATTATTCCTTTGCCACATGGGTTCCCTACAGGTGTGTCTCACCATCTTTGTGCTTTTTAAATTAGAGCCCACTCATTCCAGAACCTTGTATATGCAAGGGGTAAGGGTATCTTTGGTTTGGTGGGATTGTTTCTGTATTAACTCTCCTTGCTATGCTTGATTAGTAAATACCCTTTTAAAAATTGTCCTGGCTGAAAGTCAATTGGAAGCATTCTGGTGGGGGCTCATGAACTCCCAGTACTAAATCCCCAGGGATGCTTAAGATTATTCCTAGGAAGAAAAAAAGCAAGGAAACAAACATTTATTATGTACCATGCATGGTGCTAAGTGACTTGCAAATGTCTCATTTGATCCTCACAACAACCCTGAGAGGTAGACGCTATTATTATCATCCACAAAAGAAAACTGAGACAGTCAGAAGTCAAGTGACTTGCCTACACTCATACAGCTATTAAGAGTCTGAGGTGGATTTGAAATCAGATCTTCCTGACTCCCGGTTCAGAGCTCTATTCTACCTGAGGACCCTGAATAGGTAATAATCATTGCTTTCTGGGGGCCCCAGACTGACAAAGGGAGTTAAAGTTGAGAGAATGAGTTAAGAGGGAGGTGCTACATAGACACACATTGTCTTCCCTTAAGGAATATAAAGGGTGGTAACTATTTCTTGTGCCTAGCATAATTCCTGGTTATCATAATGATGCTTAATAAATACTTGTTGATTAACTGATTAGAGGGGCAAAAAACAGTGCTGTGAGATTAGATACGGGAATAATTACTTCCATTTTGAAAAAAATCAGGGAGGAGGGAGAACCTGAGCTGATAGATTGGTAGGATTCCAATAGACAGATGGAGGGGGGGAGAGAAAGGAGTAAGAAAATATTTCAGGAACTCGAATGAGCAAAGGCCAAAGGTGGGAAAGTATAGACCTCTTCAGGATAAGGTGAGCTGTGCATTTTGATTAGAGTATAGAATACAAAGGTTGGGAAAGAATGTGAAATAAGCCTGGAAAGGGTGGTGCCAAATTGAGAGACTGGGAGAGCTTTAAAGGCTGAGCTAAGGAGTTTGAGCTCACCCAGTAGGCAACAGGTAGTCCTTGGAGGGTTTTTAGCAGAAGTGCAAAGGAATAAATCCATTCGTAAAGATAATTTTTCTGGCATGGAGGTGAAGATAAATGGGGTAAGAATGGAGATGGGCAGAGTGGGATCATCTTTTGGGGGGATTTTGCTTGGAATAAAATAGTATTTAATACAACTGATAATACTATTTATAATATTTATAATATAAATAAATAAAAATATAATTATTTATAATATTTATAATATAAATAAAATAATATTATTTTTCCTTAAGAGCAAAATTCATTTTTTACACTCAAGAATTTCCCTTAGTAAAAAGTAGCTTAAGGGAAAATCAAAACCGATTGTCTTTTGTCCAATGGCAACTAATTAACTCTACCCATGGAAATAACGAAGATAGTCTAATTTATAATATCTTAAGAATGGCAATATGAGAAATGCCAGGCCTAAGGGGGTAGGTGGTTAAATTCTAAAAGGAAATTTGGCTCTTTTGCCTTTCATACAGATTGACACAATTTAAGCCTTTTTTATTCATTTGTTCATTCTGCCCCATGAGTCATCACACACCACAAAAACCTCACACCAACCAACATTGGAACAAACTCATAGAAGCCAGCCTTAGAGAGGGCAGGAAGGGCTGAGCCATGGAGACAGGAGACTACCTCCACACCCTGGGACAATCAGGGGTGTGGGAAGGCAGATGTGTTAACAGGAATTGGCCATTTCAGTTATCCAAGAATCTTAATGCCTACATATACAATGTCCTCAGCAATATTGAAAGAAACTATAAACTTCACATGGCAGATACTTTCTCAGCCTCTGAATGTATATCAATTATTCCTGCCCTCCCTTCCAAATACTGAAACTATGATCAAAGAAACCAACCGAAAACTGAATCATGAACCCATTAGCCATGCGTTTCATGCAACTCCTAGGTTGGTCCTATGATCCTAGGAATATGTTTTCTTGATATTTGTGCTTTCAGAAATTTAATGTCTAACAATTAAAATCACATCATTATATCAATAAATGCTTTTGACAAAATACAGCATCCATTCCTATTAAAAACACTAGAAAGTATAGGAATGTATGGAATCTTTCTTAAAATGATAAATATTATCTATCTAAAACTAAGAGCAAGCATTATATGTAATGGGGATAAGCTAGAAGCCACCCCAGTAAGAATGGGGTGAAGCAAGGATGTCCATTATCATCACTACTATTTAATATTATATTGAAAAAGTTAGCTATAGCAATAAGACAAGAAAAGAAATTGAAGGAATAAAAATAGGAAAAGAAGAAACAAAACTATCACTATGCAGATGCTATGATGGTATATCATATCATAGAGCCTTAGAGAACCAGTTTAAAAACTAGTTGAAACAATAACTTTAGCAAAGTTTCAGGATTTAAATAAACCCACATAAATCATCAACATTTCTACATACTACCAAGAAAACCCAACAGGAAGAACTAGAAAGAGAAATTTCATTTAAAATAGCCATAGATATTATAAAATACTTGAGAATTTTCCTGCCAAGACAAATCCAGGGACTATATGAACACAATTACAAAACACTTTTTGCACAAATAAAGACAGATCTAAACAACTGAAGAAATATTAATTGCTCATGAGTAGGCTGAACCAATATAACAAAATAACAATTCTACCTAAATTAATTTGCTTATTCAGTTCCATACCAATGAAATTACTGAAAAGTTATTTTATATAGTTAGAAAGAAAATAAAATTCATCTGGAAGAACAAAAAGTCAAGTATACCAAGAAAGTTATTGAGAAAAAAATGTGAAGGAAGGCAGTACTGAATTTCAAAATAAACCACAAAGCGGTAATCATGAAAACGTTCTGGTACTGGCTAAAAAATAGGGTGGTGGATTAGTAGAATAAATCAGGTACACAATATACAGTAATAAATGACCACAGCAATCTAGCGTTTTATAAATCCAAAGATCTAAGCTTTGGGGGCAAAAATTCACCATTTGACAAAAACTGCTGAGAAAAGTGGAAAGCAGTTTGTCAGAAACTAGGCATAGACCAACATCTCACACCATATGCCAAAATAAGGTCAAAATGAGTAAACGATTTAGACCTAAAGAACGATATAAGTAAATTAAGGAAGCGTGGAAAAATGTGGCTATCAGATCTATTGAATAGAGAAGAGTTTATGACTAAACAAGTGATAGAGAAGAGGATCAAGGGAAGTAAAATGAATGATTTTGATTCTAACTAGGCATAGTGTTTTCTTGATATTTGTGCTTTCAGAAATTTAATGTCTAACAATTAAAATCATATCATTATATCAATAAATGCTTTTGACAAAATACAGCATCCATTCCTGTTAAAAACACTAGAAAGTATAGGAATGAATGGAGTCTTTCTTGAAATGATAAATATTATCTAAACTAAACTAAAAGGTTTTGCATAAATAAAATCAATGTAGCCAAAATTAGGCAGAAAGGAGGAAACTGGGAAAAAGTTTTATAAGAAATTTCTCTGATGAAGGCCTCCTTTCTCAAATACATAGGGAACTGAGCCAAATTTAAAAAAAATCCATTTCCCCAATTGATAAATGGTCAAAGGATATAAACAGGAACTTTTCAGAAGAAGAAATCAAAGCTATCAATACTCGCATGAAAAAATGTTCTAAAATCCTTATTGATTAGAAGAATGCAAATTACAACACCTCCCATCTGTCACAGTGCTTAACATAACAGAAAAGGAAAATGATATATTCTGGAGGGGATTTGTAAGAATAGGCATACTAATGTACTGTTCATAGAGTTGTAAATTGATCCAACAATTCTGGAGAATAATTTGGAACAATGCCCAAAGGGCTATAAAACTGTGCATATCCTTTGACCCAGCAATACCACTACTAGTTCTGTAACCCAAAGAAATCAAAGAAAATGGAAAAGGAGCTATTTATACAAAAGCATTTATAACAGCTCTTTTTGTGGTGGCAAAGAATTGGAAATTAAGGGGATGTCCATCAGCTGGAAAATGGTTGAACAAGCTACAGTATATGAGTATGATAGAATACTATTGTGCTATAAGAAATGATGAGCAGGATGCTTTCAGAAAAATCTGGGAAGACATATGAACTGATACAAAGTGAAGCGAGCAAAACCAGAAGGACATTGTATGATTCCAAAGGACCCATGACAAAAAATGGTGTCTACCTTCAGAGACAGAAATAATGAATCCTGACTGCAGACTGAAGCATACTTTTTTCACTTTCTTCATGTTTCTTGCTTTAAAAAAAAAAGCTAATATGGAAATATGTTTTGCATGACTTCATATGAATCAAATGATATTGTTTGCCTTCTCAATGGATGGGAGGGAGGGAGAGAATTTGAAACTCAAAATTTTTAAAAAAGAATGTTAAAAATAAATAGATAAATAAATAAACAAAACAGAGAGAGGAAAGAAATTTAGTGTGTCTGTCTTGGAGAGGGAGAATGGATTATTCCAAGAAAGCCGGAAATTCTGGAACAAATCAATCCACAAATACTTATTGAAAGCTTAATACATGACAGGCTTTGTGCTAGGTGCTGCGGATGTAAAAATAAAAGCACCAGTCCCTGATCTCAGAAAGCTTACATTTTGGAAGGGAAGGCCACGTGTGTGTGTGTGTGTGTGTGTGTGTGTGTGTGTGTGTGTGTGTATGTGTGCGCACAAAATAAATCAAAGATAATTTGGTAGGGGACAAGGGGAGGCACTAGTGGCTGGCAGACTTAATATGGGAAGTGGTTTGAATTCTAAAGTAATTTAGGGATTCCAAGGTAGGAAGGTGGAGAGAAACTAAATTCCAGGTATATGCAAAGGCCCAGAGATGAGAAATGGAATGTTATGTGAGAGGAACATTAAAAAAGAAATTAGAAAGTCAATTTGTCTGGCCTGAAGAATACATGAAACTAGGATTGGGCTGATTGCCTTCTCAATGAGGGCTAAGAAATATGTAAGTTAGAAGATTATATGAGAAAGCCTGCCATCTTGTCTTTTCTAAAGTATGAATTTTTTTAAAATTAAGAATAGGGAAAAGCTAATAGATGCAGAAAGGGAAGAAACTGAGATAATATTAGGTTTGGGAAAATTGCTCAGAACTACTCAAGGTATACTAGACTGATAATCTGAAGATTTGGTTGAGGCCCCAGTTTTACCATTTACTCACTGTGTGAAGTCTTTTTTTTTCTTTTTAGTCTCTCTGGGTCTCAATTTCCTCATTTTTAAAGTGAGGAGATGGGACTGAATAGTCACTAAGTCATTGGTTCCCTCTCTGGAGTACACATACCTGCAGGGGTAGGAGAAGCTTGTCAAGGCAGACCATTTGGCCAATAATTCTTTTATCCTATTGGAGAAGCATATCCCACCATTCCCAGTAATTTGGCAAATCAGAATTCTTAGTCCTATTTTCTATTAAAACAAGAAATACACAAGAAGACTAAAACTGATGGTTGACAAGAAAAAGAATCAAGAGTCTCTGTTCTGATAAACATTGTACAATTTTATTACGTCAAAAATTGTTGTCAACCAAATATTTTCCTTCTAAAATTATTGTTTTTATTTTCTTTACATAAAGAAAATGCATTTGGATTTCATACTTTTAATATTCTTTACATAAGAAAATGCATTTCCTTTCATATTTCATGGGAAATGGGAAAAGGGGGCATGGGAAAGTTTTACTGAAAGCCAAGGGGTATGGAGGCCAAAAAGGGTTAGGAACCTTTGCTCTAAGTCAACAAACATTTATTAAGTACCTGCTATGTACTAGATAGATACTGTGCTAAGTTCTGAGGATCAAAGAAAAGTGATCTCTTCCCATTTTAATGTTTTATGATTCTATTGTTTCTGGGCTAGAGAAGAGGCCCTGATGAGGAAGCCAACTGCAACTGAGACAGGAAAAAAATTCTTGGGATTCAGATGAATGCTGTATTGTATATTCCTAGTGTACATGCATTCCGTAATGCTCCTTAATGTGGTCCTTGAGCAGTCAAACTATATAACAACACATCTAAGTATTAGCTTTATCTCTGATGTAACTGAAGTTCAAAATCACCACTTCTGAGAAGTTTTTAGTAATAATCTTCTTCCTAGTTTTTTTCACTCATGCAGAAACTTCTTTATTGCAATAACTGGTGAAGTGACAAAACATTGATTTGAGCTCATTCATTTTTCCCTTGATTGGTTTGGAGGTGGACTCCCAATTGGTTTGTGGTTTCTGCGAAATAATGAGTTTCAACATGGATTAACTGGGTTCATCCAGGATGCAAATTTCCTATTCAGTTGTTTGTTAGATACATTTGGAGGTTTAGTTAACTTTTAAAAATCACTAAGATAGTCAAACAAAGTCAACAGACGTTTCTTAAGTGCTTACTATGTGCCACAGTGTACTGTGCTGAGCACTGAGGATACAATGAAAGATTAAAAAAAAAAAACCAAACCAAACCTACTCCCTCCTTTCGAGGACTTCAGTCTAAACGAGGATAAAACATGCAAATAAATAGATGTGTGTGTATGATATATATGTATATATATGATATATACAAGATAAATAGGCAATAGTCTCAGACATCCAGGGGGAAAGGCTTTCTAGAGAAGTGGGATTTTAGTTCGGACTTAGAGGATTTCCAGGAAGCCAGGAGGTGGAGACAAGGAGAAAGTATTCCAGGCATAGGAGGCAGCCTATGAAACTGCCCACAGTCTAGAAAATAAAGTATCTGTCTTGTGTGAGGAACCAGCAACGTGGCCAGTGTCACTGGACCAGAGTATATGGAAGGGAGCAATGTTTAAGACTGGAAAGGCAGAAAGGGATCAGGGTATGAAGGACTTTATAAACCAAACAGAAGATTTTCCATTTGATCCTGGAGGTCATAGGGAGCCACTGGTGTTTATCAAATAGTGAGGGGTTGGGAAGTTGACACGGTGAGATCTGTGCTTTAGGAAGATCAATTTGATAGCTGAGTGGTACATGGACTGGAGCAAAGAGAGACCATTTAGTATTCTGTCATCATTCAGGTCAGCACAAGATACTTTCTTTGTCCAAAAAAGTTATGTACAACCCAATGATAATTAATTTCAAGAATTCACTATTTCCTTCTTAATCTTCTTCCCCGGTTCTGAGGGCAGTATGGCCTCCTTGGTAGAGTCCTAGAATTGGAGCCAGGAAGACCTGGTTTCAAATCCACCTCTGACACTTACTAGCTTATTATCTCTCCCTCTCCCCCTCCCCCTCCCCTCCCCCTCTTTCCCTTTCTCTCCCCCTCTCCCTCTCCCCCTGTCCCTCCCCCTTCTCCTCTCCTCTTCCCACTCCCCCTCTCCCCTTCCCCCTCCCCCTCTCCCCTTTCCCCTTTCCCTCTCTGTTTCCCTCTTCCCTCTTCCTTCTCCCTCCCTCCCTCTCTCTCTCTCTCTCTCTCTCTCCCTCTCCCTCTCTCCCTGCCCTCTCCCTCTCTTTCTCCCTTTCCCTCTCCCTCTCTCTCTCTCTCCCTTTCCCTCTCTCTCCTTTTCCCTCTCCCTCTCCCTCTTCTCTCTACCACATCAGATATCATACCCTTACCTGCAGGTGCTCTGCCAAAAGGAATGTAAAACCTGATCACTGAAACCTCGTAAGATATCTTGAGGTTTACAGGCTAGATTACTTTCTTAAAGACCATGTCTTAAGCTCAAATCACTCTGACTGTCATGGATTGGCCAACAATAAGTCCCAGTCCAAGCCATAGCTGGTTGTTGTTTGGGCCCTGATGGCTCAGAGTGAATGTAAATAGCAGCTATTTCTATTTTGGCCAGAAAACCTGAGGGTCTTCACCTCTCAGATTGATGTTTTTTTAGACTAGGTAAAAGAGGCCATTCTTTGCCTCATTTCTTACCTAGCATTAATCCCTGAATGAGTGTTGCCTCAGTTAAAGGGAAAGACCTTAACTTAAAAAGGCCAAGGTTTCCCTGCTGCACCTAGGGCCATCTCCAGTCATCCTGATCTATATCTGGTCACAGGAGGAGAGAGTGAGGCTAGGGACTTTGCCCAGCCCTCCCTCACTTAAATCGAATTCACTTGCTAGTTGTGGCATCACCTTCCTAATGTCATGGTCCTCTTTGAGAATGAAGAATATCAAACAATTTATTACCCTGGACAAGTCACTTAACCTCTGTTTGTTTCCTCATCTGTAAAATGAGAGATCAGAGTCATCTTCTAGGATCTCTTCTATAATCTTCTATAATCTCTTTCTAAATCTATGACTTCCCAGCCTCCTAGCTATTGCTAAAAGCATTTTCTTTACGAAAGTCCTTTGGGTATGCAAAAGGGTGTGTTTTCTAGTTTCTTATCTGTACACAATTATCCTTGATAAGAGAGTCAAAAAAAGACAATGAGGTTCTTTCAATTACTTTGGCAATCTGTCCCCATGACTAGTCAATGAACAGGAAATGTGAGAATAGTTTTAAAAAAAAGAACACAGCAAAGACAATTGGAAATGTCTCTATTGTCTAAAGACGTGAGTCAAACTTGGACCTGTCTGATCAGGACAATAGGGGGTAAAGAAGAGTCAGTGGACTTTCCTGGTAGGGACTATGAGAGGTGATCTCAGAGGGTTGGATATGGTCAAAACAGTTTGTCTACCCATGGTAGTCTTGGGACCATTGATGTAGAACGGAAAGGGGACTTTCAAGGTCATCTGGGCCAACCCTCGTTTTGATAGATGATGGAACTGAAGCTCAGAGGGAGAGACCTCTCCAAACCACCCAGCTAATATAGCAGAGTCCAGAATCAAATATGGGTCAGTGGTAAGTGTTTACTAAGGACTCACTTTGTGTTTGACTGCCATGCTATGCTCCTCAAGGGACACAGAAGAGCATATAACATGGTTCTTCTCCTTAAGATGGTTATGCAAAGCTACACACCTGAAGCAGCTGGTGATACAGAATCAAATACTGAATTGTGTGAACACTGTTAAAGGAGCTTAGTCAATCAATCAGCAGCTAGGTGGCAGTAAATAGAGCACTGGGCTTAGAGTCAGGAAGACCTGATTTCAGCTCTAGCCTCAGACATTAATTGGCTCTATGAACTTCATGCAAGTCACTTAACTGTTGTCTCCCTCAGTTTCCACAACTGTAAAAAGACAATAACACCTAATAATGTCTCAGGATTGCTATAGTGATCCAGTGACTTATTTGTAAAGCCCTTAGCATGCAGTAGGCACTTTAAGAATGCTTATTTCTTTGCTTCTAACCAATAAACACTTATTATGCACCCATTTTGTTCTGGGCACAGTGCTAGGTGCTAAGGATTCAGATATAAAAATGAAAGAGCCCTTGCTCTCAAGGAACTTACATTTTATTGAGAGAGATCAGTGTGAGTGGAAATAGATATGGAAGACTTTTGGGACCTAGGTGATCCTGTGGATAGAACACCAGGCCCAGGCCTGGCATCAGAAAAACTCATTTCCTTGACTTCAAATCTAGCCTCAGACACTTACTAACTGTGTGACCCTGGGCAAGTCACTTCACCTTGTTTGCCTCAGTTTCCTCATCTGTAAAATGAGCTGGAGAAGGAAATGGCAAGCCACTTCAGTATCTTTGCCAAGAGAACCCCAAATGGGGTCACAAAGAGTCAGACACAATTGAAAATGACTGAACAAAAACAATAACAAAAGCCCAACCCACAGTCAAAAAATGATCCCCCCCCTAAAACACACCTGACAAGAGGTCACCCATCCTCTGCTTGAAGACTCTAGGGAGGGGAAATACATGACCTTCCAAGGCACCCCATTCTATAGCTTGCTCATGTGATTACATAGGAGAGGAGATATAGTTACAGGAGATCCCCTCTGGTGCGGTACACAGAATGCAGTCCATCCGGAGCTGATTTGCATCCAAATGTCAAGCCCTTGTGATCATTTAGAGACAATTTGATAACAGATTGAGAAACTGTAAGAACATACTGCTCTTAGTCAGAAGTGGTCAGAGTTTCATGTAATCACTGCACCAATACCAAAATCATCGTGCACACCATCATGACAGTTTCAAATTGCTGTAAAAACAAAGCTTTAATGCTCCAAACATGAACGTGCTTATTGTCGCATAGAAAAAAATACTTCTTTGTAACATCACCAGACAATTATTTACTGCTTAAGCTACCATTAAAGAGTTTTCAGCATGGTCTCCTTGGGCCGTCATTGTGAACCCCTAAGGGGTTCTTGAAGCAATAAATGAAAACTGCATCTTCCCGCAAAGAGTTCTTTACCATATGTATCAATAACCACAGTCTTAAGCTCTCTAAACAAATTCCATTCCCTGCCTACCTCCACCATCATCTTCAAATAAGATCATAGATTTAAATCTGGTGGGGACCTCAGAGGCCATAGAATTCAACCTCTTCATTTTATAGATAAGGAAACAGGCACAGAGAGGTTAAAGTGACTTGTCTAGTATCACACATCTAGAAACTGTCTGAGATGGAATTTGAACTCAGGTCTTCTGGTCTCCAAGTCAAGCCTCCTATTCACTATTCTATACCATGTTTTAAAGAAGTCATCTAAAATCTGGCCATGAATATGAATAAGAACCGCTTTTATACTTGTATTCTCACTGTTCGGAATGGTACATCATAGAAGATGTTTAATTAGCACATGTTGAATTGAATTTAATGGAATGAAAGAAAATGGTATTTTGCTAGATAGATACTAGTTAATGGAGGTGAGAAGGGATGGGGGTTTATTTAGATATTATTTAAAATCTGCCTAGGCATTTCTGAGGGGCAGCAAGATGGTGTAGTAGACAGAGCACCAGCCCTGGAGTCAACAGTACTTGAGTTCAATTTCAGCCTCATATACTTCCTAGCTGTGTGGCCCTGGCCAAGTAACTTAACCCAGTTTGCCTCAATTCATCATCTATGAATTGAACTGGAGAAGGAAATGGCAAACCACTCTAATGTCTTTGCCAAGAAAACCCCAAATCAGGTCATGGAGAGTCAAACACAACTGAAATGGCTCTGCAACAAAAGGCATTTCTGAAACTCATCCATGGTGGCCACAGACATAGCTGAACTTTCTCAATTTCAGATTTCTGGGCACCAGGCTTTAAATCTTGGTTATAAGCCCTTAAGAATTTTCATCTTTGGAATATTGGGCTCCCTTGATACCAGAATCCCAGATTCTGGGTGAGGAGTAGGGGGGAGTTTCCAGTGTGGCGCATGGTGATGAGTTCATTCCCATCACAGAGTCTCTGTTTGGAGATGATAAAATTAACAAAAATGTGTCCTAAAGTTATGAGCTGTCTCTGGAGATGGGCCAGCCTGAAGGCTGAGAAATCAGAGGGGTTTATAGGCTAGTAGATGTGACCATAAAGCATTCTTTCCTCTTCTTGAGGGTTTTCAGGTGTCTGGTACATTGTATTCATGACCTTAGAGGGATGAATGTTCTAAAGATGCTTTTAGCAAGACAGCCTTCGCTGAGAACCTCTCTGGATCATGAAGTTCACAAAATCAACCATATCTGACTTTTGAAGTTCATCCTTGCTCTTACTGCTTAAATCCAGGACTGGTTTTCAAATATCAATTTAGAGTGATTGAAATGAACTCTTGAATTCAAAATTAGACCATCTGTCCATAGACTATATTCCCAGTTATGGGCTGCTGAATTGATTTCAGCCACTTTTCTCTTTTCCATTGGATTTATGACACATCTTTCACCATCACAGGTTAGCATGAAGATGCAATAAATGAATAAGTGATGGGTTGTCACGTAAGGAAAGGATAAGGAGGTAAGGGAACAACATTAAAAAATGATTGGTATCTTTTGTTTTCACATACCTTCATACCCAGAAATCGTTTTTCTTATAACAAAGAATAAAAAGACATCCAGAAAAAAAAGCAACTCAATAGGACTGACCAATACATCACTAGCATATTCAGTGTTCCACATCCATTGTCCTTCACCTCTGCAAAGAATGGAAATAGTC
>CM053584.1:331482536-331505971 GCA_028627135.1 Pseudochirops cupreus | reverse complement strand
TTGGTTTAGAGTCCTGTTTTATGGGTATTTTGGGGTGGCTATGTGAGAGCTGCAATATGTTGCTGCTGCTACGCCGCCATCTTGGCTCCACCCCCGACTGTTCTTGTCTTAAAAAAAGTTTCATTATGCCTTTTGTTTTTCTATCACAGTCATTTCTGGAAATACTTCTATCTCTGGCCCTTCCACCTAAGATGGAATGATCTCTTGTAACAAAGAAAGTGGAGCAAATGCATATACCAGTCTACCTTCCTCTCTGTCATGAGGAGGATGATATGTATTATCTATTCTCAAAGACCTTTTTTTCCTCACTCAACTTTCAGTTTTTTTCTTTTCATTTACATTGGTATAGTCTTTGGGTATTTTGTTCTCTTGGGTCTACTTACTTTATTCTGCATCAATTCAAGCAAATTTTCCCATGTTTCTCTGAATCCCTTGTAGTCTTCATTTCTTATTATACAGTAATATCTATACCATAGTTTTCTCAGTCAATAAATGGGCATCCATTTTACAGTGGTAAAGGTTTTTTGTTAACATGAAAATTGTTTCAATCATTTGGTATCTACTGAAGCTTTGTTTCTGTCTTTGACTTTTTTGAGAATGTTCAGTAGTAGAATCTTTGGGTCAAAAGGTAAGAACAGTTTAATCAGGTTTCTGGCATAATTCCAAATGGGTAGCTGGACAAAGCCCTGCCAAGGGTGTTTTAGTAAGCCCATCTTCTCGTGGCCCTTCCAAATTTGACCATTCCCATTTTGTCATCTGTGGCAAATTGCGTGCTGTGAGGTGAAACCTCTGAATTATTTTAATTTTCAGTTTTCTTACTATTAGTGATTTGGAGCATGTTTCCAATGACCATTTAAAGTTTAAAATTCTTCTCTTCAAAGTTTTTAATTCATATCTTTCGACCACTTAGTGATTGAGGAAAGGTCTGGATCATATATCTGTGTCAATGCCCTATATATCTTGGATATCAGACTTTTATCAAAAATATTTGATGCAAATAATTTCCCTATTCAACAGTTTTTATTCTATCTTCACTGATTTTTGTATGTGTCTTTTATTATTTCTTTTTTATGATTCCTATTCCTTATTTGGTTAAGAGTTCTTCCTTGTCCATCAGCTGAACTTTTCTGTCAAGCCACAAATATTAGGTTCCACTTAGATAAACTCCTTTAAATTTGTAATTTCCCAATAACCCACAGTCTTTTCCTCCTCTTTTGCAAGGTTAGAAGTTACTGTGTTCTCAATGTGGAAATCAGCAAAGCGGGGGTGGGGGTGGGGAAGGGAAGGTATGGTAGGAAGAGAGAACCTGGCTAAGGTTTCCTAGTCTAAAAGCTATGAAGATATTTCATCTGGAAAACGAAACCTGTTTACCAAAACTTGAGACAATGGGTGGGTCCCAACCACCCAGAGAGGTGAAAGTTTTGTGTATTTTCCCTTGACCTTGCCTCTGTCCTGCACTTAGCCAATTCTTTGGCATCAGTGTCTTAAATTCCTCCCTTTTCCTTGTGGGGTATAAGAGGTTTCCCAGAACAGACTATTCCAAAAGCAAATATGCAGTTTTGCCCAAGATACCTTGTGAGAATAACTAGGGTACTGAGCTCAGAAGGGGAGCTCAAGGATACCATTCCTGATGCTCTAACTCAGTGGTTCTCAACCTTCCTAATGCCAGGACCCTTTAATACTCGTTTGTGGGTGTATCTGCATGTGGATGGACCCACCTGGAGAAATATGGGTTGAGAACCACTGCTCTTGATGGTAACAGACCTCGGTGGTTCTATCAACCTACTACAATCCACTTCATTGGCTAGAGCCAATGACGAGGCAGATTGGCTCCTCCTAATTGCCTTGCCAAAAAGGATGCACATCATATTTCTCAAAGTGACAGAATGACAAAAATGGCCCTTCTTCTCTTTCTTGTCATCTTATACATTACTCTCTTCCTCCTTTTTCTGAAATGCAGCTATGCTGGTCTACTCTGTTCCATATACATGATGTCCCATTTCCCATTTTTGTGCCTCAGCACTTGACTGATCATGGAAATTTAACAACTGGTTCTCCAGGGGGAAAAAAAAGCATGTACCATCAATAATCGTCATTATTAACTTTTTTTCTCCATCACTTTATTAAGTCTGCAAATCCATAAAACAATAAATCAAGGCTTAATTCTGTAGCCAATTTTTGAGATAGAGATTTTCACACTGAAAATTTAACAATCAGCTTGGTTCAAGCTGGCTTTAGCATATCCTTGCCGGGATTTCCCATCCCTGGAATGCATTCTCTCTTCACCTTTGCTTCTTGGAATTTCTGGTTAAGACTCAGTTCAGGTGTCCCTTTGGTCAATCAGTCAGTGAACATTATTTCAAGCACCTACTATGTTCCAGGCACTGCAATAAGCCTGCCTGTCCTAGCTGCTAGTACATTCCTTCTCAAAACTATCTTGTATTCCTCTGTAATGTTTTCTTTATATTTCCTTTATTTTTTTAATTTATGGACTAAAACAAGCTATGTTTTCTCTATATACTTATGTATGTACACAATACTTCCTTGATTTGACTGTAAGCCCCTTGAGGACAGGACCTGTTTTGCTTTTGTCTTTGTCTACCTAATGAATGTTTGATTAACACATTGCCAAACAAATGAACTCCTAGTAAGGGCTCTGCCCTTTACTCCAAGGCTGTTCCCATTTGGGAAGGTTTGAGTCCGCACTCCCCAGAACAGTATCAAGAATTTAGGTGAAAGGTGGAGCCCAGGAAAAATTGGAGAATGGAGCTAGGCTTGGTGGTAGACAGAGTACTGGACTGGAGGCAGCAAGTCTTGAGTTCAAATCTTGCTCCAGACACACTAGCTATGTGACCCTGGGCAAGTCACAACATCTATGAGCCTCGGTTTCCTCATCTAGAAAACAAGGTTAAAAATAGCACCCTTACAGGGTTGTTGCAAAGATCAGATGAGAAAAGAAATGTAAAATACTTTGCAAACCATAAAATGATATAAAAATATTATTATTATTATTATTATTATTATAATCTCTGCACAAACATCTGGATGTAACTTGATGCCTTATGTTGTTCACCTCCCTCCCTCCTGAGGAACATCATATTTCCAAGCATGAGTAGCTGTCATACCATAAACAGTTGTAAACCTATTTTTGTCCTCCCTTCGGGGGAAGACAAATTACAGAAAAATCTTGAAAAATCACAGACTCACTGAATTGAATGGGAGCTCAGAGGTTAGGTAGTCTAATGAATACTAGCATAGGAATCTCCTCTATCATAGCCCTGATGAGTAGTTTTCCAGCCTCTGCTTGAAGATCTCCAGTGATGGGGAGCTCACTACCTCCCTAAACAGCACATTCCACCTTGCCACCCTGTTCTGGTCAGCATTTTTTTTTATAAGTGACTCAGGTGACTCAGGCTTGGTGGCCCACTCCTATAATTTCTGCTTCTGGGGAAGCTGGGGTTGGTGGATTGCTTGAGTCCAGGGAGTTCTGAGCTGCAGGGGGCTAAGCAGTCATCCAATCAAATCCAGCACCAATATGGTGAACACCTACCCCCAGAAGGGGAATAGGGGCAGTTATTGTTAGGACACTTCTCTTTATATTGAATCTAAATCTGCCTCTGGACAAATTACCCCTCTTCCTCCTAGTTCCATCCCATGGGGCCAAGCAAAATGAATGTGTTTGCTTCTGTGCAACAGCCCTTCAAATAAGATGACACAATCATGGGATCATAGAGCCGTCCATATGGCTGCGCACTGAATCTGCCATCCAACATGTTAGCTCTCTCTGCCAGCTTTGAATTGTATGAAAATTTGACAAACATATTATCTAAGAATTCATCTGAGCTGCCATTTTTTTTAAAAGACTGGTTCTTCCTATCCTGGCCAGGCTGGAAATGCACAGGTTATAATCCCATCCTACTATTGATTGGCACAGGAGCTTTGACCTGTTCTGTTTTGTTTGACTGACTGTTGATGTCTCATAAAGTGATTAGCTTTCACTTGCCCAGTTCTCATTGTTAAGAAATTTTTTTCTTCAGTGACCTTTTGTACCTCCTTTTCCTTTTCCTTTTGCTTTTTGGAGGGTGGAGGGCAGGGCAATTGGGGTAAAGTGACTTGCCCAAGGTCACATGGCTCATAAGTGTTAAGTGTTTGAGGCCAGATTTGAACTCGGGTCCTCCTGACTCCAGGGCTAGTGCTCTATTCACTGTACCACCAAGATGCCCCTAGACAGTTGTTTTTAAAGAATTGTTTTCTTCAGTTGATTTTTGTACTTCCTTCACTGAGCTGTTAACTTTTTTTCATGATTTTCTTGCACCATTCTCATTCCTTCTTTTTTTCTTCTACCTTTCTTATTTGATTTTTAAAATTCTTTTTGAGCTCTTCCAGGAGGGCTTTTTGGGCTTGAGACCAATTCATATTTTTCTTTGAGGCTTCTCATGTAGACGTTTTGACATTGTTATCCTCTTCTGAGTTTGTTTTAATCTTCCCTGTCTCTATGGCCAAGGTTTTTTTGCTCTTTTTTTTTCTTTTGCTCATTTTCCAATCTATTTCATGACTTTTAAAGTTGAGTTCTGTTCATGGAGCACAGGGGGCACTGTCCTAAGCTTCTTGTACTGGGGTGACTGCAGGGGAAGAGCCTATTCAGTGGCTTGCTGCAGCTTGTCTACTGCACTGAGATAGCCTGGTATAGTCTGGTCTATTGTTTTGGAGCCAGAGACCTCACAGGTGGTCTGTTGTGCTTCCCTATGCTGGGGCCAGAGGCCTCCCACTGGCTTACCTGGACAGCTCTGCACTGGGCTGCACTCCCTTTTACCCCAAGTAAGACAGACCCATCCTTTAATCCTTTTAAGCCATCTTGGGCTAGAAGATTGTTTAATCCATCCTTTTGTGGGTTCTGTCACTCTAGAGTTTGTTTTGAGGCTTGATTTAAAGTTGTTTTGAGAGAAACTGGGGAGAGCACAGCCAACTTCCTGCATTTTCTCCACCATCTTGACCTCCTCTGTTTTGGACCTGAACCAGTTTGCCCCTCCTTGGGCAATCTGGTGACCTCCTTTCTTGGGGGTTCGCCCTATTGAAGCTGAATTTAGTTCCAAGCAGTAAAGTGGAAAAAGCCCTAGATTTGGAGTGAGGATTACCTGAGTTGAAATCCTGCTTCAGACACTTAGTAGCTGTGTGATCCTGGACAGACCACAGCCTCTATCTGCCTCATTTTCCTCACCTATAAATGGACATAACCATAGTACCTACCTCCTAGAGGATAAAATAACATATTTGTAAGGTGCTTTGCAAACCTTAAAGCCCTATGGAAATGGCATTATTATTATTATCCTACCTAATCTTTCTCTGAGGAAGCTAGGTGGTATAGTGGATGGATAGAGTGCTGGATCTGGAGTCAGAAAAACTCACCTCCCTGAGTTCAAATCCAGCCTCGACACTTACTAGCTGTGTGACCCTGAGCAAGTCACTTAACCCTGTTTGCCTCAGTTTCCTCATCTGTCAAATGAGCTGAAGAAAAAAATGGCAAGCAATTCTACTATCTTTTCCAGGAAAACCCCAAATGAGGTCATAAAGAGTCAGACATGACTGAAGAACAATAACAATTCTTTTTTTGCTCTTCTAAAATATAGGATATCAATCAATCAATTAATAAATCAGTAAGTTTTACCAGTACTGTGCCAGGTTCTGGGTATACAAATTTGTTGGATGAAATGATTGCTACTCACAAAGAGATCACATTCCAGTGACGGAGACAAGTACATAGAAGACAAGCAGCCTTAATGTAAAGTTTAGATAATAATCACTGACAGAGACGAGACAATACTGTCTGAAGAGGACCACAGGCCAGTGCAGTGGTTCTCAACCTGTGGGTCGTGACCCCTTTTGGGGTCGACTGACCATTTCACAGAGTTCACCTAAGACCATCAGAAAACACATATTTCCGAAGGTTTTAGGAATTGAGACACCACTCCTCTATCCATCTCCAGGCGGGTCCACCCACATGCAGATACACCCACACATGAGTATTAAAGGGTTGTGGCATTAGGAAGATTGAGAACCACTGGGCTAGTGGGACTCTTACCCTGATGGCTGAATAAGCCTTCTCAGGTAAAGAGCCTGCTACTAGATTTGGATCAGTTCCCTGCCCCCCAGAAGGGAGCTCAAACACACAGGTGTGAGGATTACGTCCTCAAGATAAAGGTGGTATATACACCTATGGCTTGGGAACAAAGAAGTGTACAATGTCCTCAGGGGAAAACAATTAGGAAGCATCCTGTGTAAGGCTTGTGCTTGGGGCAATAAACAGGGCTCTATTTTCCACCACTCTCCAAGTCCTTGTCTCTTTTGTGCACCCTCTCCCAGCCTCTGGGTAGATGACTCTTTCTTAGCCCTGAGGGGGGACGGCAGGGCTCCCCAAACTTGGCTCCTTACAACTGCCAAATAGAGAGGTCAAAAATTAGGTCCAAGAAGAGAGGACTTAATGGCCAACATTTAGCAATTAAGAGGTCATGGTAACTATTGAGAGAACAGTTTCCCTTGAAGTTAAAAGCCAGACTGCAAAGCCTTGAGAGGTCAATGAGAAGAGAGAGAACAGAGGCCAGTCAGCCTTGGATTTCCCCTCCTTACCTGTCAAGAACTCTCAGGTAAGCTAGTTGCCTCTTTTCAAAGTTTTTGTCATTTCCACCTTGCCATCTGGGTTCTACCTTATTTTTCAGAGTCATTTCCAGCATTGCCATTTCTATCATTACTTCTTCCATGTCCTAAAGAAAAATAATTCATAAACTAAGTTAAAATTTATCAACTGTTTTGTTATTAGTAAAGTGGGAACCTGTAGCAAATGTTCCCTCTCTCTCTGTCTCTGTCTCTTTCTCTGTCTCTCTGTCTCTCTGTGTCTCTTTCCTCTTCTCTCTGTCTCTGTCTGTCTCTGTCTCTCTCCTCTTCTCTCTGTCTCTGTCTCTGTCCCAGTCTCAGTGTCTCTCTCTGTCTCTCTCGAGACTTCCTCTCTCCCTCTTCCTCTCTCTCTCCCTCCCCACCTGTATCTCTCTCTGTGTCATTTTCTCTTTCTTTCTCTCTCTGTCTCTTATCTCTCTATCTATCTCTTATGTTTAATGTCTCCTTACCTACAAGTTCCTTCCCTGTTCCCTATACACATACCCAGATCTCCCCACCTACAACATCCTTTACTAGACCATTTCACCCCCACAATCTACTGACCCATAGCTATCCTCCCTTTTATATCCATTTGTACTCTTTGTTTTACCTCCTCACCTCCCACTCACTTCTCAACCCATACCTGACTAAGATCTCAACTGAAATGGCTTTCCTTAAAGTCACCAATGATCTCTGAATTGCTAAATCTGTTAAATCCAATGGCCTTTCCTCAGCATCATCCTTCTGGCATCTCCAGGAATCCTTCTCTGCAGCTCTTCTATCTGTGTCCCCACTCCTCAGTATCCTTTGCTAGGCCATCAATCACATCATACTTCCTAACTGTGGGTTTCTCCAAAGGCTATCATATTACTTCCATATTACCAAAAGTGTTTGTTGTGGTGGTGACTGTTGTTTCATTTCAGACTCTTCATGACTCCATTTGGGGTTTTCTTGGCAAAGATACTTGACTGGTTTACCATTTCCTTCTCCAGCTCATTTTACAGATGAGGAAATGGAAGCAGTAACTTGCCCAGGGTCATACAGCTAGCATCAGAGGCCAGATTTAAACTCAGGAAGATTAGTCTTTCTGACTTCAGGCCTGGCACTCTGTCTACTGTACCATCTAGCTTCCCCTACCCCTCACCAGAAAAAAAGCTCTAGTGATTCATTATTGCCTCTAAGATAAAAATGCAAACTTTTTTTGACATTTAAAATCTTTTACAATTATGCTCCAGCCTACCTTTCAAGGTCTGTTTCATCATTCCGTTTCTTATTTTCTCCATTCCAGCCAACTGATCAAATTGCTGTTCCTTGAATATAATATTTCATTTCCCACCTCCATGCTTTTGTGCAAACAATCTCCTTGTCTTAAAATACCAAAAACAGTTAAACACTTTGAGGACAGATACTGTTTCATTTTTGTCGTTGAATCTACAGAATCCAGTGCCTGGTATAGATTAGGTGCTTAATAAATATTTGCCAAGTGATTGCTTCTCTTTTCTCTTTATGTCCTCTATGATTTTATCAGCTCCCATAGTTTCAATTGTCATCTCTACAAAGATGACTCATGAATCGATGAATCCAATGCTAATCCCTCTACTGAGCTCCAATCCAACATCACCAACAGCCAGCTAGACAGCTGTACTCGGATGTCTCATAGGTAACTCAAACTCAATCTATAAAATATGGAACTCATTATCTTACCACCTAATTCTCCTCCTCCTCCTTCAAAGTTTCCTATTTATGTCTAGGGCACTACCATCCTTTGAAGTTACCTAGAATGACTCATGACCTCCGAGTCATTTTCAATTAATCATCCTCCCTCATTCCCCCATATCTACTTATTTGCCAAGTCTAGTCAGTTCTATTCCTAGCATTTCTCGTGACCCTCCCCTTTTGCTGTACTCACATGGCCTTCTGGATTTCACATTCTCCTTTCTTGAATTTATCCTCTACCAAGCTGTCAAAATCATTTTCCTAAAGCATAGGTAAGACCATGTCATTCTTTGGTTTAAGAATCTTTGGGTGTCTTTTCATTATTTCTAGGAAAAATACAAATTACTCAATCTGGCTTTTAAACCCATTGCAGCCTGACTAGAACCAATTTATTTCCAATCACTCTTGTTACACACTCTCCATTTCAGCCCAACTATTTCACCTGTGGGTCTCTGAATTCAGCCTTCCTCCTGCCTCTGATTTTGCTTGGCTATTCTGTGTGTGGCTTCAATCTCACCTCCTTCACATAGTAGACTTCTTTCAACAAGACTTTATCATGCCTCTGTATTGGCTTTGTAATCTCATGGTCTGTGTTTTCCTTCTGGACCCAAGGTCAAACAAGTAGTACATATCAGAGTTAAGATTCAAACTCAAGTTCTGTGACTCTAGAGCAAACATATTTTTCCATTGTGCTATTCTCCCATCCCCAAAGCAGCTGTTCAATGAACTTCAAAACAAAAGTAACCTTATGAAATTTCTAAGCATCCAGACCCAAGGAGTCTGGAAAGTGCAGAGAAGCATGAAGATTAGGCAGTTGGGAGGGAAAAAAGCGAGTTAAATATTTTAAAATTCTGTAGAAGGGTTCAAGCTCAGTTCAAGTTTTGGGCAGAAGCCTGGGCCATTGCTGATTTTATCAGCACCAGCTTGCCCAGAGGAAAGAGAAAGGCATTTTCTATTTGTACAAAACTGCAGATGAAAAGGAGACTAGAAAAGACACATGTTTCCAGGTTGGTTTGAAGATGGCCTTGCCTGGAGGCTGGGGGATGAAGTAGATGTCAACTTGAAGATTCTTCCAAATTTTTTCCTTTTAATTATTCTCTGTGTTTCCAGGAGCAATTTTGATAGGAGAATTTTCCAACCATCCCAAAGGAAAGGGATCTTAACAAACTTCTGGTCTAATGCTCTCCACTTTATAAAAAACAGACTCAGAAACAGGGTTAAAGAACATACACAAGGCCATGTAGTTTCTTAATGGCAAAGTCGGAACTAGAATCCAGACCTTACTGAAGAATCACAGAATCTTAGAGTGGGATGGGTTGAAATCTTCATTAGTTGAGATTTCAGTCATGAAAACTGTCTTGTTTGTCAGTGGGAGGCCTTGTTTCCTCTGTTCATTTTAGTCACCTTCATCCCTAGTGCAGTTACAGTGGGCAGATCCATTTGGTTAAAATAGCTGATGTTCACAAAATGAAGAAACCAAGAGAATGACTGAATACACATCATTCCCCATCACAAACTCTATGTTCCAATCAGGCTGGCTACTTGATCGTTCATGAACTCTGCCTTCCATCTCCTACCTCTGTGTATCACATGCCTGGAAAACTCCCTGCTCACTTCTGACTCTTCCCATTCCTAGTTCATTTCAAGTCCCCACTTGGGTCCTGTTGCCTTTGGCAAGTCATTCCCGCTCTTCTTAATTCCTCTCTCTTTTCTTCCCTAGATTATCTTTAATTTATTTATCTAGGCTCACATTCTACTTTCCTTCCACTGATCCCCCATACAAATAGAATATAAACTCCTTGAGGTCAGGGACAATTCTTTGTTTTGTTTGAAATTTCTAAGTATCCAGACCCAACTGAAATAGCATGTCTATTGGTGGGCACCTAGATGCAGAGAAGCATGAAAACTGGGCAATTGGGAGGGGGAAAGTGAGTTAAATATTTTAAAATTTTATAGAAAGGTTCAGGCTCAGTTCAAGTTTTGGGCAGAAGCCAAAAAAGTCCACAGATTCCATGATAGTGCCTGGCACCTAACATTTGTAATGTACACTTTATTTCCTTCATTTAACTCTAAACCCATTGAGGGCAGGACCTGTTTCGCTTTTGTCTTTGTCTAGTCTTTTAGCCTAGTCCCTAGTACAATCAGTGCTTAATGAATGCTTGATTGACACAATGCCAAACAAATGAACCCCTAGTAAGGGCTCTGCCCCTTATTCCAAGGCTGTTCCTGTTGGGGAAATTAATCTGTGCCAGACTAAGCATTTACTGAAAATGAACTGAAATGATTCAGCAGGTTGGAGTGTCCATCTCACTTTTCAACACATTAATTTTTTTGAAGGAAGAAGTTTAGAGCCTTGACAGAGAATGACTAAAAGCCTGCTTGAGATGGGCACATTGCTGATTATGGCTTTGTCTAGGGCGTGTAGAGGACAAAGCAGTGATTGTTTTCACACGGGTAACTCATTCAAGGTGACAATTCAATCCCCTTTCTTGAAGTCTGTACACGCAGAGATAAGGTTGGGGCACAAGGAAGAGGAATGCCAGATTTTCCTTACTAAATTTCACTTGGAAAGGTCATTGGGAGATTACCTGTACACTTAGCATTCTGAAAGGAGACATAAAGATTAGGGTAGGGTATGGAATGTTTACAGAAAGGCTTAGAGTGAAGAAGGAGGAAGTGAGATGGCTTTTTTTCCATTCTCAGATAGCTCTTCCCCCCAAAACCAAAACATTTAGCTTCATCTCAATGCCGATTCAGACTCATCTGTCATCTTGAAATTTTTCTCTTCAAAGTGAATTGACCTATGAACTTTGTTGCTGCTATTGGGTTATGGAAGGAATAGACTGTTCTCCCTGACAGGGCGAGAGCAGTTAAGCAGAGGCCACAGTGTTTTAAAGTCAAAGAGATGTGTGACTACATCCATCGATTAAAGGAGAGTTGAGAAGGAAACCTACATTTGGTAAAAATGAAGAAGGCTCACTTGGAAGCATGGCTGCAGGATGGAGTTCCGAGGTGGTTGTATATGTAGGAGTCCCCTGAGGATGCTCTGCTCTAAAGCCCTGGGCTTTGGATTCTGAGTGGGAGGACACTCGATATTATTCTTTTCCAGAAAATTTCCAGGCTGACTCCCTTGATATGTGAAAGTCACTGGAAAAAGAATTAAGCTCTAAGCCATTCTTCAAATGAATTCCAGATGTTGCTTGTTTTTGTGTGTGTTTGAGATTCTCAGAGCCTGAAGATACTTAAAAATCATCCTACCTCTCAATCAGAAGCATGAGCAGCCTCCACAATGTGCACAATAAGTCTCTCTGCCTGAACTCTTGCAGTGATGAGGAACCACTATACTAAAGAAACCCTTTCTATGTCAAGGCTACTCTAACTTGGGGGCTCATAGATTTAGGGTTGTAAAGGATGTCTGATGCTCTCATTTTACAGATGAAGAAACTGAGGCTGAAGGGACTTGCCCAGGACAAATAGAAGAGTCTGAATTTGAACTGAGTTCCTCTGACTCCAAGTCCAGCATTCTTTCCCCTTTACCATCTTCCCTCTCCATCTATTATCAGAAAGTTCTTTGATATATTAAGCTAAAATCTAACTTCCTTGTAACTTTCATCCATCGGTCTTCAGGCTTTCCTCTGGGACCAGAGTGAAGATAAATAAGGGACTAAAATTATTCCTCATCAAATGTGTTCTGAGAAGAGGGATTTTTATCTCTTTTTTTCTGGATGCTATTTTTCTGATTGTCGTCTTTCAGTTGTTTTCAGCCTTTATGAACCCATTTGGGGTTTTCTTGACTGGAGTGGTTTGCCATTTCCTTCTCCAGTACATTTTACAGATGAGGAAACTGAGGCAAAGAGGGTTAAGTGATGACTTGCCCAGGGTCACACAGGCAGTAAGTGTCTAAGGCCATATTTGAATTCAGGAAAAGGAGTCTTCCTGACTCCAGGCCCTACACTTTATCCCCTGTGCCACCTAGCTGCCCCATCCTTCTGTTAAGATAACCTAAATACCATATTTTTTTCCTAGGTAAATCAATAAACATGTATTAAGCACTTGTTAGCTGGCATGATGGTTGGCATGTTGGCCTTGGGAGTCGGGTTGTGCTCCAACCTTCTCTCAGACAACTACTAGCTGCGTCACCCTCATCAAATCATCTCATCTCTCTCTGCTTCAGATCCCCTATTTGTAAAGTAGGTAACATGGTGATGCTGACCTCACAGGCTCCTTATGAGGGTCAGATAAGAGAATTCACAAAAAGTACTTGACAAACCTTGGAAGCGCCATATAACTGCTAGCCATTACTGCTGATCCACATGAGGGTGGTGGCACCCCTTACTCACTGAGCTTGTAATCACTACTAATCTCCCTCCTCTTCCCATCTTGTCACAGGCATGTCTTGTCTCTCTTATCCAGAGCTTGGGGCAGGAAACTGTTTTTAACCTAACGCTGGGACTTAACATTGCTGCCTATTAAACTTCGTTTCAATCTTTCCTGTCAGAACACATTTTAGGAGGGCCATTGAGAGTCCAAAGGAGGCCATACAAGATAGTGAATAGACTCAGAATCGTGGCCCAGGAGCTTCAGTTCAAAGTCCAAGTCAGGGTTAGCCAGGACAAGGATTGCTGTCACCAGACATAGAAAGGATTGTCATGTAGTAGAAGTTTATACTTTAACTCCTTTGACCTCTCTCCTTCCTAAGGGAAAATCTAGGGCCAATGGGTGGAAGTTACAAGGAAACCAGATTTCAGCTTAATATGTGGAAGAATTTCCTAGTAATAGATAGAGTTGGGAATATGATGAGGAGAGGAAATGCTACCTCTGGAGTCAGCAGACATCAGATCTTCTACTTACCTTAGGTCATTTCTCTCATTTCTCTGGGCTTCAGTTTCCTCATCCTGAAGGAAGTGTGCTATAACAGAGAGAGCTAGGAGTCCTGATGACCCAAATTCTAGTCCTGCCATTGGCATCTACTGGTGATTCAACCTTGGGCAAGTCATGACTCCTCAGTGCTCCAGGCACCCATTTAAGACTGGTAAGTGGCAGAGAAGATGCCTATCTTGGTAGAAAGAATTTCCTAGACCAATCAAATCACAGGTTTGATCCAAAAATATTTTTTGTCTTATTCTATTACACTCATTGCTCCAGCTTATTGAGGCATTTGGGGATTTGATTCTGTTATCCTACTGGCTACTTTTTCCAACTTTGACACCATGTGTGCCTTCTGTTTGTATCCAAGTCATTGATTAAGTTGATTTATGAGAGGAAGAAAGAAAGGGAAGAGGAGGGAAAACAAGGGAAAGGAAGGAAAGGAGAGAAGGGAGGGGAGAGGAGAGGGGAAAGGAGAGGAGAGGAGAGGAAGGGAGAGGAGAGGAGAGAAAAGGAAATGAGGAAAAGGAAAGAAGGGGAGAAAAAGGAAGGAAGGGAAGGGGAAGGAAGGGAGGGGAAGGGAAGGGAAGGGAAGGGAAAAGGAGGGGAGGGGAGAGGAAGGTAGGAAGGAAGGTAGCTTAGGCCCAGCTCACAGTGGCATGACCTCTCTTTCCAAAAAATCTCTCCAACCCCCTTGGTGCTATGGTGCTTGAAATTTCATCATTATAAAATCATTCCTATGGAACATGTATTGTTTGTCCTATCCCTGTAGGTCTGCTTTAGAAATGCAAATACTCCTGGGAGGGGGAAAAACCCGTTGCCAGTAACACTTTACTGCAAATTAGTTTATCAGTTTACTCTCCCATGGGACCGAAAGAGCCAAGGGAAGAGGAGAAGTCATTGTAAGAGAGAACAGGAAAGCTGGAAAAGGAATGTGTGAGCCGAGGATCAAAAATAAACTTCTGTTCATCATAAGAGCTGGCCCTCAACCCTACCTCGATCTGGCTTCCAAAGAGTAGAACTTCAGCCTTTTCTGCCTTTTTTTTAGTTGAATGCCTTATAAGTTATAGCATTACTTGTTTCACCATAATGACCCCAGGGACTCCTGCAACTAAAATACCAGTGAATTATCTGGCACTGTACAATTAAGTAAGGGCTGCAGAACATTTCCATAATTGCTCAAACCCAAAGGTAACAGCTAAATGGCCACTTCTATCCTATCCTCCACCAGCATAACCCTATTCTCTGTGCAACCATTCACATTATTCACACTGACTCAGGAATTAGTGGGTTCAGGGTGTAATGGGAATTTTTCAATTTTTATTTCCTTTTAGCCTTCCTGCAACTTTTGCTGAAATAAAAGGACAACACCATCCTCCCAGCCTCTCAGGCTCCTACCCTAAGAGTCATCCTGGCTTCTCCACCTTCAGCCTCTTGCCAAGGCCTGTGGATTTCACCTCCGCAACATCTTCCAAATATAATCCCTCCTCTCCCCTGACACTGCCACCATTCTGGTACAGACTTTCATCACCTTGTGCCTGGAAGAATGCAATAGCCTGCTCGGGGTCTGCAAGCTTCAAGTCTCTTCTCACTCCAATCCAACCTCCATTCAACCACTAAAGTGTTTTTTCCTAAAAAGCAGGTCTGATCCCCACCCCCTCCTACACAATAAACTCTAATGGCTCCCTATTGCCTCCTGGAGCAAATACAAAATGCTCTGTTTGGCATCCGAAGCCCTTCATAACCTAGCCCTCTTCTGCCTTTCCAGTGTTCTTACACTTTACTCCCCAACACGGACTTTTGGATCCAGCATCGCTGGCCTCCTGGCTGCTCAATGAACAAGAGCCTCCATCTCTGGGATCTGGACTTTCTCTCTGGGCCTCATGCCTGGAATGCTCTTCCTCCTCCATTCTGATTATTGACTTCCCTGGCTTTCTTTTAAGTCCCAACTAAAATCCCACATCCTATCGGAAGCCTTCCCCAACCTCTCTTAATTTCAGGGCATTTCATTTGTTAATTATTTCCTATTTATCCTATATATAGCTTACTTTATATATATTGATTTGTTTGTTGGTTCCTCGGTTAGATTGTAAGCTCCTTAGGGGCAGAGACTGTCTTTTGCCTGTTTTTGAATACCCAGCACTTAGCACCCAGCCTGTTACATAGTAGGTGCTTAATAATAATTAATTATTATTAATAAATTAAAAATAAAAGTCTGTCTTCTGTTAATATCAACCTTACCTAACCAAAACCTGTCCCATGGGATGTGAAAATTTAGTTAGAAACTTAAACACACCTTAGATAAGAAGTCAGAGGAAGAACCTCAACTGTCCCTGACTCCTTGGTGACTCCTTGGTTTTTTATAAATTCTCTAAATGTATTTTAATCTGTAACCTGACTTAGTTTACCTACAGATTTTGTTTGATGAAGTTTGTTTCCTTAGGGGATGTATGAGATCATGATTCTTTTTAATTAAGTTTGCTCAACTTCTATGGCATTGAAGGAAGCATGGGATTATGGGTCTAGCTTCTCTTTAACTCTTCTGGCCTGAAATAAATGTACAAAATTGCAACGTGTAAAATAATTATTTCCCTGTTACTCTGTTGTAATTTTGTCTTTGAGAAGCCTGGTTAAAAATCTTAGTGATAATTCAGGTTTTCTCTGAGGCCTGAACCTATACTTGAACATAATAATAAAACCTAGGTTTTTACCTCTATAATTTCTGCATTTTGGTAGCTATATTTTGACAGCAGTTAGCTACTGCATGAACTCAGAGAGGAGATATTTCTCCTATAACATAGGGTACATGAGATCTGTTTTCAAGTATTTGAATGTCTCTCTGCAGACAAAGGATTCCTACCCACATATGGGTCTGACAATACAGCTTCTAAGATTTTGTGATTCTTGTTCCCAAATTTTCAATCTTGGGCTGCTAGAATCACGGAAAGACAACGGAGTATGTGTTAAGATAAAATTAAAAGCCAATAGCTCCCAGTTCAACTGATTTTGAATTCTATAACAGCATGAAGCAGCTAAAGAAATGTAGGAGAAAATCATTTGATATAGCCTTATTTGTTTCGTGTGATTAAACACAGAGTGACGGGGAGTAGCTTTAGTGGAAATAGAATATGGGAATCTCGAAAAGAAAAGCAGAGGTTGAATAAGAAAACAAGAAATCAACCTAGAGTGAGAAAGAACTGACCACAGTCCACAATGTTCTTCCCTGAAAATGACCTCTAGCCACCATAGCCAGATGGCCACCCACTAAAGGAGAAATCCAATTATGATGGAATTTCCCTCTTCTTGGAGATGGAAAATTATCCATTGTGACCACAGTTAGGGAGGCATGGCAATGGAGCTGTGGGATGAAAACGCAGCTAATCGGTCTAAAAAGAGAATTGAGCCTCTTTCCCACCCAGAAACTGCTGGTAGGTGGTAGATAAAAGCAAGGGGAGCCCAGGTCTCTTGGCTAGTGCGCATACCTACAGTGGCTTTCAGGCCCTCTGGAAGGAAGGAGAGGGAGGGAGCCATGTGGAACTTCATCATGGCAGAGCAGTGCAGCTCTGAGAAAGCTTACTACCTCTTGTGTATGGCTTTGAATACCCAATGACAAAGTTTGTTATTTTGTCCTAAAAGCAATAGGGAGCCATTGAAGCTTCTTGAATAAAGTTGTCACATGGTCAGACCCGCACTTCAGGAATGATGCCATTTTGGGAATTGTGTGGAGGATGGATTGGAGAGGTGTGGAGCTGTAGGCAAGGAGACCACTGAGGAGGCTATTGCAATAGTCCGGTTTAAAAGTGATGGAAAGAAAAGGGAATGATCATTTCCATGTGTGGAGAATCAGGGGAGCCCTCACTAATGTGTTAGTTCATTGAAGTGGTCTGTGAATTGTGAAGAGTAAAGTGTCACACACTTTATTCTCTTTCTGTTTCTTTTTCATACACACACACACAAACATACACACACACCACGTCTATTTAAATGTAAGATATCCCATGATTCCTATACATGCTGATGTTTTTTCAGATAGAAGGGAGAGAGGAGCAGTCTGCTGATTGACAGGAACAGTAAAGAGGCCTCTTACAACTGGTGTGTCCTGTAAGTTCTGCCATGATTGATTTGCAGTCCTGGAAGGCAGAGAAGTGAAATGTTTTTTATTTTTTGTTTTTTTACCTAAGGATGATGGGAGAGAGAAAAGAGAGAGGGTATCATATATTGTGCTTCATAAAGCCTGGACAAACTGTTTCATGAGTTGGGTTTCTGGGGATGGGAGAGATTTGTTTTTCTTGTACTGGAAAAAAAATGTTTTAGGAGAAGAGCAAATTTTCTCTTTGCTTCTTGGGTTTTTGGGAATTCCTAGCTGTGGTAATAGGAAGAGATCAAAGAATCTTATTTTTAGAGCTGGAAAGAAACCAGAGGGTTGGTTTTTAAATCAATGACTTGGCTAAAGGAAGGCATAGACATCAAGCTTATCAAATTTGCTCTTTACACAAAGCTGGAAGGAGAAATAACACATTCAGTGACACGGTCTAGATCCAAAAAGATTTTCACAGGCTAAGTATTGGACTGAATCTAATGTAAGCCTTCCTTCACCTGCTGGCCAGGTAGTGAATGTTATCTAAAGGATTCAGGATCCTGGGGGTACCTGTGGTGGTTGAGTGTCAGACTTTTCCCCAGAAGTCGCAGGAGCAGTGATGTCTTAAACATGGTATTGAGAATTCTGGGTACAGACAGATGGAGATAATCCATTTTTCCTAGTCACACAAAAGTGCAAAACTGAGTTGGAGTGCTACAGCAGAACAGGGACCTTCCTTCTCCTAACCTGCAATCCCAAAGACTATATTCTTGATGCAGACATTGGAAGTAGGATCTCATAGATCCCCGTCATTGTTGTGCAGGACAAAGTTATCTCCACAACAAGATATTGTAGGAGAGAAGATGATCACCAACAAGAAGATACTGTAGGAGAAAGGACTGAGAAAGCTCAAAATACCCAGACTTGCAAGTTGTTCAGATAGTTCAGGATAGAAGTGAAAGGGGAAACGTCTGGCTCAACAATAGCCCAAGTCTCTCTAGATTTTTTTTTACCTCCTAAGAAAGCATTGTAATAGGAGTGATGGATTGTTGTGCTATTTGTCAATGAGGACCTAAGAGTCTTTTTGTGCTTTAAGTATTTCTTTGTGGTAGAGGAGTAAATAGCTGTCCTATACCTGATATCTGTTACTTTGTACTTAGAGTAACTTCCTAGGAGATTGAACATGCTCTTTAGGAAGAGACCAAAGGACATGTATCACTAGAAGTAGCCCAAGCTTGAGGTCCTTCAGAAGGATCCAGGGTGCACATTTAGCTCCATGTTCAGCTCCATCACCCCTGCTACACTAAGAGGATAGAATTCAACAGGGATAAATGTAAAGTTCTATGTTGGCATTTTAAACAGCCAACTTCACAAGGACCAGATAGGAGCAAGATATGATTAGGCAGAAGTTTGTTTGAAAAAGAATGAAGGGTTTTAGTGGACTGTTGGCTCAATATGAATTGGCTGTATGATGCAGTGGCCAAAAAAAATATTGTGACTTGGGGATATATTGAGAAGTATGGCTTCTAGGAATAATAGTCCCTTGGGCAGAATACAAATAGAAACAGTGTTCAGTGCTGGGCTCTGCCTTTTAGGAAGGTTACTGATAAGCTGAAGAACAATCAAAAGATGAATGGTCAAGAGCCCTGAGTCCATGTCATATAAGCACCAATTGAAGGAACTGGAAAGTTTTAGCAAAGAGAAGAAGAAATTCAGGGGGGACATGATAGCTGACTTCAAGTGCCTGAAAGACTGTTATATAAAAGAGAGATTAGACTTATTCTATCTGGCACTCAAGGGGAGAACCAGGAAAAGTGGATGCAAGCTACAAAGGTACACAGTTTGTCGAGATCAGTAGTATTAAACTCAAATAGAAACAAAGGTTGGGGCAGCTAGGTGACACAATGGATAGAGTGTTGGGTCTGAAGTCAGGAAGACTCATCTTTGTGAATTCAAATCTGGCCTGAGACACTTACTAGCTGTGTGACCCTAGACAAGTCATATAACCTTGTTTGCCTCAGTTTCCTCATCTGTAAAATGAACTGGAGGGGCAGTTAGGTGGCACAGTAGAGAGAGTACAAGGTCTAGAGTCAGAAAGACTGATCTTCATGAGTTCAAATCTGGCCTCAGACACCGGCCAGCTGTGTGACTGTGCAAGTCACTTAGCCCTGTGTACCTTCGTTTCCTTATCCCTCAAATGAACTGGAGAAGGAAATGGCAAGCACTCCAGTATCTTTTCCAAGAAATCCCTAACTGGAGTCACAAAGAGTCTGAAACAACTGAACAACAGTACGACAAAAACAGAGTCCCTAATCCACACAAAAGCATCCCCACAAGCTGCAAACTGACTTAGTTTTAGGATGTGCTATCATCTATATTTTATTGTGTTTTTATTTTGTTAAATATTTCCCAATTAAAGTTTAATTGGGAATGTGGTGGGATGTATTTGGCCTGCTGGGCATGTGATACCTCTGGTCTAGATTAAAGGAAAACTTCCTATTATTTAGAGCTATTAAAAAATACAATGGGCTACTGTGGGGGACAGTGGGCTCCTTCTCATTGGAGGTGTTAATGTAGAGGTCAGGTGACCACTTGTCAGCTATGTGATAGTGGGACTTCTTTTTTAGGTATGGGATGTACTATGTGGCCCCCAAAGGCTCTTCCAGCTCTCAAATTCTTGTATTCTTTGAATCCATTTGGTCTGGTTCTCTACCTTTTTACTGTTGAGGTTGCTGAGAACCAGAGATATGGAGCGATTTGCCTGAGGTCACGTGGAGCAGGTAAGTGGCAGAGTTCCGTTGGCCTCAAGATAGGGTGGTTGGGGTTTTTTTTTAAGGGGGAAGGGAAAAAAGCATTTAATAAGTGCCTATTATGTGCCAAACACTATGCTCAGTGCTTTACAAAAGTTGTCTCATTTGACCCTCCCGATAACCCTGTGCTGTGGTATCCATTTTCCCTATGAGGAAGCTGAGAACCAGAGAAATCAAGTGGTTTACACAAGGTCACACACAGCAACTAAACAGCAGTGCCCCAGCAGCCTGCCCCTGCCTCTGTCTGTCTGTCTGTCTCTGTCTCTCTCTGTCTGTCTCTCCTCTCTCTGTCTCTGTCTGTTTCTCTCTCTGTGTCTGTCTGTTTCTGTCTCTCTGTCTGTCACTGTCTCTGTCTGTCTCTGTCTCTGTCTGTCTGTCTCTGTTTCTGTCTATCTCTCTGTCTCTGTCTCTCTGTCTCTTTCTCTCTCTATCTCTGTCTCTTTCTCTCTCTCTCCCCCCAGTATAAAAATAGTAACTAAATTAACCACTTGGTGGGGGATGTGGGGGAAAACCAGCTGAAACCTTGAGTTGACATTTTTCTTGTGTTTAGAGATTGGTGTTTCCAGCACCTGGCACAGGGCAGATGCCTAGGAATGTTGGCTGAAGCAGATGAAAGCCAGGAGAGCATTGGTGTACGGAGGTGAGCCTCAATATAGATGATAGCACATTCTAAAATGAAGTCTCTAAAACTAAGCCCTGGGTTCAGTGGTAAGAGCTGGTTTCAAATCCTGATTCTGTTACTGACTAGCTACCAATCAGAAACGTCTAATGCATCTTGTACATTTTAGATTTTGAAGGATTTATTTTCTCCTCCCTCTCTGGGCCCTTGCTTCCTCATCTGTAAAACAAGGGGTTTGGACTTGATTTGATGGCCTCCAAGACCCTTTTCCCATTCTTACCTCCCACAAACAGGACCCATCTTTTAGGACAAGTCTATGTAAGCCTTCCTTCACCTCCTGGCCAGGAATTGAGTGTTGCCTCAAGGATTCAGGACCTCAAGAATGCCTGTGGTAGCTGAGTAGACTTTTTCCCAGAGGTCAGAGGAGCTGTGATATCTTAAACATGATATCGAGAATTCTGGGTGGACACAGGGGGAGAGAATTCATTTTGCCAACCCACACAAAAGTGTAGAGTTGGCTTGGATTGATCATTTTCTTGATTATTCAGGCTTAAGAAAGTGATAGAAAAATTACTAATAATGCAGATTAAACTCAAAAGTATGTCAAGAGTACTTTTCTCCCCAGAGAGTCAGGTATTAACCATTTACCAGCATACCTTTGGAACTACTCCTTGCACCACACTCTCTCCTTTGAAAGTCATCCTATTCTAAGGTTGAAGCACCAATTTACTATAAAGCAGGGGGCATTAAGGTGTCAAAAAATTTGTTTCTTAAGTGGTAGATCTTCCCTTTCATCAAGAAAACCCTAACCACATGATTTTGACTTGGTAGGAAGCAACAGCTTTGATTCAGAAACTTTCTAGCCAAGGTTATCTCAAGGAAGTCATAAATCCCATTAGGAATTGTGTCTACCAAGATGATTGTCCTGGACAGATAAGCTCCAGAAGCAGCGGAAAGTTCTATCAGCAGGTGAGTAATTCATATTAACAGGTAATGATTGGGAAGCTCACCAAGAGACCCAGCTCCGGACAGCTGTGTCTGTTGGGTTTGTTTGCTTACTCCTTATAAGGAGTTCTAATAAGTCTAATAGAAAGGATTCAACTCTCCCCAAATTGGCTCTTTCCTTGATGGGTGGGGTGGTGATTAAACAGTCTAAAAATGTTAGTAATTTTTGCATTCAACTATTAGGAGATTGAGCAACCTTGGATTTGGTTCATTCTCTTGTATGTCTTGTGCCTCTGCGGAAGTACTTCATTGCCATCCTCCATACTTTCGCATTCATTCCTTAACGCTCTCCCTCTTTACCTCTGCCACAAAGTAGGATAGATCTAGAGCTAGAAAGGACCACTGAGGCCATTAAATCCAACACCTTCATTTTTACATATGAATCACTGGGACCCAGAGATATGAATCACCTAAGGCAGTGGTTCTCAACCTTCTTAAAACCGTGACCCTTTAATACTGGTATGTGGGCATATCTATATGTGGACAGAGGATCAGTGTCTCGGTTCCTAAGACCATTGGAAGTATGTGTTTTCCAGTGGTCTTAGGTGACCCCTGTGACCCCTGTGAAAGGGTCATTTGACCCCCAAAGGGGTCGTGATCCACAGATAGAGAACCACTGACCTAAGATCACACAGATAGCAGAGCAGAATTTGAACTCAGGCCAGTTGGTCAACAAGCATTTAGCAAGTATCCACTATATACCAGTGCTAAATTGCAAAGAAAGGTAAAAATAAATGACAACAATAAAAAGTAAGTGCTCTCATTGACTTCGCAATCTAATAGGAGGGATAATATGCAAACAACTCTATACACACAAGATACATGTGAATTGGAGAAATCAGCCGAGAAAAGGCATTAACGTTAAGGGGCACTGGAAAAGGCTTGCTCTAGAAGATGGGACTCGAGCTAAGACTTGAAGGAAGCCAGGGGAGGTGGGAGGCTGGGATGAGCAAGGAGTTGAAACCAGGTGTGGGGGATAGCCAGTGAAAATGCTGGGAGTCAAGGGATGGCATAAATCTTGTTTGAGGGATAACCAAGGGGGCCAGTGTCTGTGGATCTCATTGTACCTGGAGGAGAATAAGGTGTAAGAAGACTGAAAGGTAGGAAGAGACTGGATTATGAAGGACGACTTTTAAAGCCTAGCAGAGCATTTTATATTTGATCCTGGAAGTATAGGGAGCCACCAGAGTTTATTGAATAGGGAGGTGATATGATCAGATCTCGTTTTTTGAGATCAGTTTGACAGATGAGTGAAGAATGGATTGGAAAGAGACTTGGGACAGGGAGATCAACAATAAACAGCAGCCAGCAGGCATTTTCAATGGTCTGTGTGCCCTAAAGTGGTGGCAGAAAACAGAAGGGTGTACAGAAGCAAAATTAACAGTTACAATTGTCACTTTTCCATGTTGTCATGTAAATAGTTCATCTTTGATAGGTACCTTATGATTTCTTTTCCATGTTTGTCTTCTCATGCTTCTAGTGTTGGAGTGTCAAACTTTCTTTTCAGTTCTGGTTTTTTCAGCAGGAATGTTTGAAAGTCCTCCACCTCATTGAATGACCATATTTTCCCCTGGAATACAATGCTCAGTTTTGCTGGGTAGGTGATTCTTGGTTTTAATCCAAGCTCCCTTGATCTCTGGAATATGATATTCCAGGCCCTTCGATCCCTTAATGTTGAAGCTGCTAGATCCTG